>MU269991.1:5097500-5557500 GCA_021432705.1 Caranx ignobilis | reverse complement strand
GAATCAAAGCTTTGAAAAAGGTCTGAAAATTAGCCACGTCCAAATTCTATTATATTTTGGCTGTGACAGATAAATTAGTCCACTCTTCTGGCCATTGGCAGGTCTCCAATCACTGTATGGACCTGCATGTCTATTGTTAAAACAAAACAATACAATCCAAATGGTAAAGTAATGAAATGAGCGTTAACAGATTCACACCTCACTGCACTACTTTGGCATCACCATACAACGCCAGAGTAGTAGCATCTTCTGGGCTGATGGAGGGTTCCTCAGTCCAGCTTTCTGTGGAGGTGGTGAGGTGGTGGTCTGTGTATCTTACAGTTTATTAAAGTGTTCATCTTTTTTTTTTTTTGCAAATTAGGCATGTGCCCCCTGAGAATGTAATTTAAGAAGCATGATATTGAATTTGAGTCACAAAATTCACCTCCAATGAAGTTTCTCTCTGAGTCTGATGCTGCACCTGTCCTCAGCTCTTCTCTCTCCACTGATCCCCTCTCCTCTGTTTCATCTGTTCGCCTCCTCTCCACCCCGCTGCTCCGCTCAGCTTAACTCCACCTCTCCTCTCCTCCCTTCTCCTGTCCCCTGCTCCTCTGTTTTCCTCTCCTCTGCTCAGCACTTCCCTCTCCGCTCTCATCTCTACTCTCGGCTCCCTCCCTTACTTTTCGTCTGTCAGATTTGTCCCATGGCTCCAGGGGATTAATTTACTCCCCAAACACGCTAAATCACATGTGCGTATGTGTATGCACACAAGAAGAAAAAAAAAAAACACACACACTTTTTTTCCTGCCGTCTTTCAGGCCTTTAATGTATTCTGTGTTACATCCAGCCTCTCAGAATCAAAACAAGAGCTGTGTCCAACCTCACAACCTTCACCTTTGAGCATCTTTTCAACACCATTTGTAAGATCTGCCTTATTACAGATTCTTACTCGCTGTATGGATTTCATCAGCACTCAATCAAAGGATAAATGCCGATTAATCATCTAGTACTAATTATCAATTAGACAGCCAGGTAATCCACATCAGGTCATCAATAGGGTGAGGAACTGTTACTGGTTCTTCTGAAGGCTGGTCTCCAGCATGTGACCACACAATTAACCCAGAGGGCTAAAAATAGCGCATTTAATTTATATTGACGAGCCATGGAAATGTAGTGCTTTGTTCTTGCAACATAGCTAAATTGAAATTTATCAGTCATCCCCTGGCAGCGTCTCGTAATTTAATGCTGGTCATCAGTGTTAAATTGGACAGGCTGTCAGGCGGAGTGAAATGGTCCTCCAACCAGGTTTTATAACCCATCACCGGATATCAGAGATGGATTGGTGCAGTCTGCAACTCTGATGCTGATTATAAGTCATTGATTGATGTTGTCCATAAATATGCCACTGTTAATAATTTACCTGCATTAGTAACTGGTCGAGTATTTTGGTAATCATTCTCTGCTGTCAGGTATCGATTGACATTGTATGTACAATTAATAGAACACATGATTGGAGAGCTCAGAGCCATCTTTCTGTCTTTGTCTTTGTGACAAATACTCATAAATTTGGACTATTAGTAGACACGTACACCGGAAATTAGTGCAGCACAGTCTCTCTAACAGACATTTAATCCTGTGGTATGTGGTTGGTTTCTCAGGGAGCGAGATGTGACTGTCGCACAGTCAGCCTCTTGATCATATAAATACTTCTGACTGACTGAGGAGAGAGAGGGGGGAAGAGAGACAGAGCGGGGGGAGAGGAAGATGTCGGGATGCCAGACTGAGAAAGAGAGGGGTGGGGAGAGCTGTGTGTGTGTGTGCACATCCCTTGGCTTTGATATTAACAGCCATATTAACATATTAACAACCTCTCACCTCTGTCCTCTAATCCGTTTCTCTTCTTTTATCTGTCTCACTCTCTGCTCGTGCTTCTCTGTGTTTTTATTTCTTACTTGTTTTATTCATTTTGTACTGTTGCATCCTCAACTCCATTGTCTCGCCATCTGTCCCTCTTGACTTTCATCCACCTAATCCTCCACTCCACTTACAACCTCGTCTCAGCAAATTTGTAATTACTTGTTTTTTCTTGCTTCTCACCCGCTTATAACATTGCTCTCCTCTTCCTCCTTCATTTCACTGTCAATGTTTGATGTTGCCACCGGAAGTAGTCTGACAGTCATGTAGCACAAGGAAACAGAAGGAAGATGATTAGACTGTGGCACAAGACACTGGGGATAAGACTCTGGGCAAATGTGTAAACTAATTTCAAAGAGATTTAACTAAGCGTTTTTAGTTTTCAAAATAAAAGCAGACTTCAGTTGGTCTGAGCTGAGACACTGTCGGCATCAAAGGCCATGCTTCTGTGTACGTTTCTGAAGGTGTAGTGTAAATCCTGGGATAATGGTTGCCCCTAACTGTACAAGCAACTGTGAGTGTGTGTTGCATCATATTTTTTAATGAATCTGATGAATCTGTGCCCTGCATCTGAAGCTTTTGATATTTTACAACATTAGAGGGCATTTCATTTTCAGTTAGAGCTCTCACGGCATAGCCTTTGTCCAGTTCATTTGTGCCCTCTGTTCCTGTTTTCTCACTTTTTCATTGCCTTGAAAATCCCTCTCTATTAGAGTTACAGCTGTGTGCTGGGGACTCCCATGTTGAGTAGTGAGCATGCCGTGTGTTTTGGTGTGTGTGTGTGTGTGATGTTTCGCTGCTCTATCCTCAACTGAATTTTCTCTTTCTCTCCAGCCATCTTTCTCCTAATCACCAGTTCCTTTCTCCTGCATTTCTCCACCCATGCTGAATTTGTAATCACCACCTTTCTTTCATCCCACGTCTGTCTCCTGTTCCCTCTCTCCGCCTTTCTTTTCCTATTTTCTATCCTCCATTAGTCTTGCCTGTCCTCTGGCCCTCTCCCCTCTCCAACTCCTCCTCCCCCTAGCTCCTATCCTTAGTGAATTTGTTATAAGTGTTGATTGTAATAGGTGGGTACTCGCAGGGTATAGCTCTGTTAATCTCCCGTGTGTGTTTCCTCTCTTAGCCAACAACAGCAAACGCATTTAATTCCTGCAGACAGATTGCTACCCAAATGGTGTGCTTTAAAATAGCGAGCCAGCCAAATCTACTCATGTATTTCAGACTTGTGTTTCGCCTGCTATGATTCCAGAAATGTCAGCTTGCACATATTGAGCTGCCTCTGCTATCAACAGGCTGTTATATTGAAAGAAGTGATAATTTTGCCTTCCAAATAAGAAGAAAGAGAAATTGGACTCAAGATAGCTGCTCCAGCTGTTCCTGGGTCCCATGGATTCATAACAGCTTTTCATATACAACTGTTTTTGTTCTCCTCCAAGGTTTAGTGAAAATGCGCATTTAAAGAATGGTGTCATGAGTGTAATGATAATTCGTCATTATTGAGTGAAAGGCTTGGCGGCTTCCTGCTGGAAATATCAGCAATGATAGCACTGCAGTGGACTAAACTTCAAAGCAATGATGCAGTACTAGGAAGTATATTTCTGATATGTTTCTAATTTAATATGCGACTAACTCCATTATGTTTATTTCATGAAACAGGGATCTTTAAGTCCCATTAAATTGTGGAAATCAGCCATGTTTTTCAGTCAGAAAGTGACTTTTAGTAGGAATAGAGCTTCTACAGAGCACTGACATTTTGTATGTATCATGCACACTCACACACGGGCACACGCATGCTTGCACGCACGCAATCTGTCAGTCTTCCATAGCCTCTTCATTATTTCAAAGATGATTAAAAGTAGACATGACATGAACATGTTGAGTAGGCAAGCACATGCACGCACGCGCAAACTAATAAATATACAGAAATATGTCGGGCACACCAAGATAGCATGTGTTGCCCTGAGGGTGTGACCATGAACACACAAGTGTACACACACACAGGCACTCATACAGGGACAGGGACAGAGACAGGAGACAGGCACGCGCACACACATACACACATACAAACACACCCACAGACTCTCTCTGATGCGGTACAAGAAAGGCAGATGAGAAATTAACAAAGACAGACAGTCTCATATCCAGCTGGTGCTCCCTGTTGTTGTGTGTGTGTTTGTGTGTGTGTGAGGTGTTCTGATCTTTGTAAAGATGCATGCAACACAGCCAATATGGAATATAGGGGAGTGAAATGGAAATATGTAGGAGGATAGATGGATGGACACATGAACAGCAGTGTTGGTCAAAGGTTGGATCCCCAGTGACAGTCTGTCCCTGTCAGATTGTCCTTGAGGAAGATACTGATGCCCTTAATGACTGCGTTGCCCTCTGGGGAAGATACATACCATCACTGTCATGAAATTCCTTCGAAACCAACCCCACAAACACAACAGGACTGGAATAATAAACCTAATGAAGAGCAGAAGAAGAAAATCAGCATCGCTCATAATTATCACTTGTGAAAATGGGCTCTGTTCATCACAAAAGCTCCACAGACAAAAACCATGTTGATGTCATGGCAACCAAAGATGAGCTGGAGCTAAATAAATTTGGTGTCAGTCCTGTCACCTTGCCTTTGATTTGTACCTATTTTAGTTATCTGGCTGCCAGCTTCCTCACTGCTTTCTAAGTATACAGGTATGTGTAGTATGGGTGTAATAAAAACAAAATAAAATCATGTCAAGCAGACAGAAATTCTCTCTTTCATTCTAAAGTCAACAAACAGCTACATTTACATTGACTACAAATGTCTGTTCTTAAGTTTGTTCATTAAATTAAAAGTGTGAGGGGTGAGGGTGAGACATACAGATTTATAGCTTCCATGGTAATAAGAAATGTCACAGTAGACTACATAGCTGGTATCAGACAATATCATTAAAGATTAATACAGTCTAGATGAACAAATCATTCATCTATAATTTTACTCAGGTAGGCCAATCATAACTGTTAGTTACAAATGAATGAATGCAGCGCACATCTACCCTGTGAGCACTGTCATAGGTAATAATGTGCAAATGATGTACCTGCAGCGATAATCTGTGCTCATGAATATGATAAAGATCTGATTAATGACATCACTAATGATGTGCCGTTCTCATTAGAAACATAACACGATTTGTTCATCTTAATTTAAATCACTCGTCACTAACTCAACTTTTATTTTAGAGCAATCATCACACAGTTCTGCAAGAACCCAGTTTCTTTATCTGTTTTTAATGAGAATTTACTGAGAATAATTTCCATACTTTTCATGTATCAAATTTAATATTGTTGTTCAGGTGACCATGTTGACATTAAGAGCATCACTTACTTATGAAACAGACATGTACACATAAAATAAAAGACCTGCTAAACACTATGTTTTAGAGGCAAATGAAATTGTTGAAATTTTTTATTTTTTCAATGTCACCAAATCCAGCTCTTTGTATTTTGAATGTTTTTAATAAGATACGTTGATAAAAAATGTGGTCATTTTCAACTAAAGCAAATGCTGAACAGGATTTGTGCCAGTGTAGGTGTGAGAAAACATCTCTGTTGCGTAAGATGTTCATGCATTAGCTGCAGCTAATGCATAGAGCCTAAAGGGACTTATTACCGAGCAGCCACGGTAGTTATTTTTGACAATTTGATCTTTCTAGTAATTATTCTTATGTTTGCAGAACAGACTAATTATTTGTATTTTTATGTTGTGATGGTAAAAACCCAGTCAGGACTCTGACAATACAAACTGCTCCACAAAAAACACATACTCAAGGCACACAGACACACAAGCATGAAGGTAATTTGATTAGGCAGTTTGCTAGACAAATGAACCCTCTGTGAACCCAACACCATTCTCTGCTGTCAAATTGAAAAATCTAAACCTTCACTTTTCAACATTTTTGTTGAACATCATTTATGGGTGAATGTTGTGTATTTTTAAAACAATTTAAAGAACTGTAATTTCTTTTTTTTCCTTAAGGGGGGATTTAATAATCATCATTATTATTTAAAAACATGTATTTATGCCACAAAAAAAAAAAAAAAAAAAAAAAAATCTGGCGCACATGGTTATTTGGAGGGAGGGAGGGAGAGCGTAGCAGCGGGTGTGTGTTTGTTTGCGTGTGTGTGTTGAGACCTGGTGTATGATGACAGTTATGCCCATGTGCCCCAAACCCACAGAAACATGGCTGTCAGTAGACATCACACCCAGAGCACTACCTAAACACATACAGCGTCACTAGCTCAACACGTCATGTTATGCTCATGAGGACAGTAATGTGTCTAATTAAAAGGTTTAATATTATATGGATTCCCTGTCCCTTGTTCATAAATAATGTTCACATAGCAGCATTCCACAGGATGTCTAAATCTTTGCAACCAAGACCGTTAGTGTTGGGATTATCATCATTACTTTAAAAGTCTCATTTCTGCTAGCATGCGTGTGTGCCTTCACCTCCTCTTGTAGTCTTGGCTTGGAGTCTCAGAGCTCTGCAGGTGATGCATTTCCTTCCTGAGTGATGATGTATTTTCCGTCTTAGACTTGCGCCTTGGGAGCCTTTTTGCTCTGTTGTTCATTCTGTCTATGTACGTGTATGTGTCTCTCCGTGCACAGGATGCCCCTCTATGCATGTGTGTGTGCATGGGTACGTGTGCGCTTGTCTGCTTCATTCTCAGAGAAGACTCATTTCCCCAGCAGGCCCTGTCAGGCTGTTTCTGGGTGCACTCAGTTCACAGCTGGAGGCTACTGCTGTCACCTGCTCTCCTCTCCTCTCTCTCTTCTCTTCTCCTCTCCTCTCCTCTCCTCTCCTCTCCTCTCCTCTCCTCTCCTCTCCTCTCCTCTCCTCTGTTTTTTTTATTATCCACTTACCTTCATGTCAGTCACAACATTGGAAAACTATGTACCTCCATACAACACTCACTGATTCACTATTGTGCAGCTTTTCTACAAAGCAAGTAAAAGTGACAGGGAATTGGTCCTTTATAGTTGGCAATAAAATTACTCCAAAGAGACTGTGCAGCCAAACGATTGCACTGAGAGTCCAAAAGTCCTATTTTTACACCAGTATTTAGCGCAAGTCTTCACTAAAATTGCTGTTTTCAAAAGCTTTCATGCTTGGGTGGCCACCAGCATGGCCCAAAAAGGAGGACACCTCTGCAGGGCAAGCAGAGGATGGAAACCAAAACAGCTCCAGCCAGAGCTAATGTGTGTGTTTGTGCCTTATACTGTATACACACACATATGCTAAATATCTCATTAGCAACAAAATGGCCTCTGAATGTGGACATACACACAATCCCAAACTGTTTTAATCCTCAACATTGTGAGCAAAAAAGAAAAAAGGACACACACAGAGTACATGGAACGTAGAAAGGGTTATATGATAATAATCATACAACAGTAGTTAGTTTTTTTCATTTGTGGACCTGTGAAAGGGAAAATATAGTTGGCACCCACAGTACATCCCAGAGGTGACGGCATGCAGCCTCTGTCCAGCTTGCAGACAAAAGCTCAGTAGGGTGTTGCAGTGGACAACAGTAAACGCTTTGATCTTTGACACTGGCCGTCTGTTTGTCACGCACCCCGACCCTGCGCTGCTCTCCCTCTCTCTCTCTGTCTCCGTCTCTCCGACAGTCTCCCTACCTCTCTTGCTAAGGGTCAGCAGGTCAGACGGAGAGCAGATGCTTAACCATACGACCACAACCGAACCTGACACCGCAACACGCACGTTCCCATTCTGTCATCTTCCCCTTTGCTGAATGTATTTTGTCCCTTGAAGATATTTATCACCAGTTGTATCGTCCATCTTGGACTGCCTGTTACATCCATAGAAAAGAAGCAAAGAGCTTCAAGTAAGAGATTTAAAGATTTAAGGCAGAATAATGTAATTAATTCACACTCTAATTTTTTTCTGTAAATACAATCGATGATTTCACATTTACTGGTAAATAGTTGGTAGGACTCCACCTGCCTTGCCAGGGCTGAAAAAGAAGTCTGTAAGGGAGCCTCTTCATCACAAGCCATAGTGTTAGCTTTTGTCAGGCTTTTTACATCCATCATCCCACTTAAAGGTCTGCGCTTTGGTTTAATACGTGTCTTTAGCTAATGAAATATGTCACCCTTAACAAACTCCATCACTTGTTTGCATTTGTTCTCTGATAAGACAGGTCCATGTGAACAGCCCCGGCACAGCAAACAACATAGATAATCATTAAGTTAAAAGATGCCTTTCTTCTTTGGCAAGCTTCCTGTGATACACTTTGTTTCTGTTGCATTTGGTGCCAGTGCTCCTCTAGATTTTATGTGGTTTCACAAAAAATAAGGCAATAGTTAAGTGGTTCTTTGGCTTGAAAACCATGGTAAACAATTTAATTTCCATTTTGGTCCTAATAGAAAATCATGGTCATATTTTTGGTTCAGACTAATGGGTACAACACTTACCTAGTTTTGTTTTCCTCAAAAATTAGAGGACAAGAACATCCAGAGAAAGTGCATGTACAAGTACAGTAAATGTTAAAGGTCTAAGAGACACACAAAACACGACACAAAAGATAATTGTAGTATATTAAAAATCTCAATGCCATTATATCTTTTCCCTTAAAAAGTGTTTCATTATTGAATTGTAGAAATGTCCTAAACATGCCCACAAACTCCCACCGCTACCAGTGATACAGTGTCATATTCCCAGCTTTACCTAGCGATGTTTTCACATTGCCGTTGCAATCTTCTGGAGGTAATTTACTGTATATCCTCCAGCAAACAAAGGAGGCAAAGGGCTATTCTAAGTACTTGTCAATGTCCACATGCCGGGTAGAGGTTGAGCTGAAATGAGTTTCTGAGATCAAAAGAAACAGAACGATAAAAGGGATTGAAAGATAAAAGGATTTCAGTCACCGGATCAGAATTGGGCCTCTATAGAACAGAAATCAACAAAATTAAAATCCATTCGATCACGAGGAACAACGGACTTCACATATGTCATGAAGGTCACTGTGTTCAAAAGACATTTGTCTCAGCTCATCACAACTCATCAGGTTTAGTTTGTACAAAATCATGTGAGTGTCAATGCACAAAATCTATCAAGGCATGTCTGCTTAGATTTAAAATAGCAGTGCAGGTTTTTTTTTATTTATCTGGTATCAAACATGACGGACAAAGAGGTGATGGCGTCAGGAAAAGAAAGTCAGACGGATTGAGGAACTTTTAAATCACTTTTTATGATGCAATATTTCTATAGTCATTATTTATTTGAGGTTACTATCCATTATGCACGGCCACTGACATCGAGTGCGCGATGGCAACATTATCTTACCGTCAAATCTGAGTAAATTCTGCCTGCTGATGGGAAACCAGCCAGCGCCTGCCTGACCAGTTTGTTCTGATCTGAAAGCCTCTGCAGCTGTAAATTAAATAGGCTGGGAACATCTAGAAAAAGCCAGGCACCAACGTTTAAATATTAATTTGATGCCCTTTGCGTATGCATGCAGTGTTTAACTTAAATGAGTGTACACATTTAAGTACTCATGTTGCTGTGGTTAAGCCATTTCAATTACAGTTTAAAATACAGGCCTACTGTTGTCCCACATACTGAAATGGAGGAGGATTAGGGATTAGGTGGATCATCCATTAATTTGTTCGTTTGTCCTTGGAATGCATGTGAGACACTGTTAATTGGAGTTTTTGGAGAGGGCTGCATCCTAAAATTTTACACAAGATAATACAGTCAAGGTTTACAAGTCAAACCAAAGTCGTCTGCTGTTGCTGTTATGGGGATGACACTGACCTAAACAAGGAGAAGCGGTCTGCTGTCTCTGTAAAAAATGCTGAGCATGTGGATTTATGTGTCAGGTACATAGGTCTCACTGACTTGTCCACTTCAGCTGTGGGAGGCAATAACTCAAATTAATCACAATTCTTACCTTACATTATCCAGTCATATAGAACTTTAAGAGCTAGATTTGCTATATTTGCCATTGTAAACAACTTTTCAAATTACTGGAAGCAAAATGATTAAGGGCGATAGATCTATTGTTCCAACATTGCCAGCTCTCCTATGGCTTTTGTGCATGAAGTACAATATATAGACCAAACAAAGTACAAGAGGGGGCATAAATAGACATTGAGTGAATTAAGATCAACAAACTTCTGCATAAAATATGAGCATAAAAACGGTTGGTATGGAGATGAGATGAAGGGATAGAAGTAAGACAAAGACAAAAATAAATAAAGGCTCGATGAGTCTTTCAAATCACTGTTTCTCAGAATGTAGAAGACAAATAATGATTAAGCTTTTGATTTTTTTAGACTGGATGTCTGGTATGACTCATTGGCAAAATCTGAACACAATTCTTTCAGGGACCATGTACAAAATACATTAATCACATAAAAAGCTTAAAGCTGTTAAAGCTTTAATTTCCATCTGCAGTGTTCCAATACACAGGAGTCTGCCAAAATTTTGTGTGGCTGAAAAACGAACCTGCAAATTATGATGGTCGTCATCAAAAGTAACGAAACAGAGATCTTTGAGGTTGTTACTTTAACTTGTACTCACTGCTTTGTGCGTCGTCCTCATTTCCATTCTTGGTGATGGAAGTCAGGTTCTATTAAAAATTTCAGTCACTTTTAATCCTCTGTGGTCGCTTACCACCTAGACTGATTCTTGCCTTTGACCTTGCTTTGTCCAAGGCAGTTTCTAGGCAGCAGGCAGCTACAGTGGGTGAGGCATTTCTATAGATTACACCATTATATGTTAGAATAAAAACTAAAATTGTGAGCTAAATATATGGGACAGACCAAATGAAGAATGGGTTTTGAATAAATTGTATTATTATCTAAAGGCTGTCTTGATGCAAATATCAATGACAGTAAATCTTAGTCATGTACTGTAAGACTTTCAAGACATCCAAGGACACTTTACAAATCAAATAAACCATACAGAAAATATAACAAGATAAAAGGAGATGGTGTCATTGTGATGATTAAAACACACACACAGTTATGTGAAGGAGTGTGAAGAAGGCCCACTTAGGTTTCCATGTTATCAAGCACCCTGTCTGCTTAAGGCTCCTTGAACAAGACAGCAAAGTTGGCCAAGAAAACTGAGTGACAACAACATCAACAACAACAGTGCTCATGATGGAATAACTGTGTGTGTATCGCTCGAAGACCTTTAGCAGTGGTGAGCATGTGCCATCACATTTGGTTTTGCACAGAAGGTGTCTCTTTTGCTTTTGAAAACATTGTGTGGCTGCTGATGTGCAGCCAGTCAACTTAATGCACCATGATGTAGTGTCAACTGAGCGTGAGCTGTTCACTATCTCTGCTTGAAGTGGCGGCTTCTGAGAGTCAGTTGGCAAACATGACATTTTCATCTTCACGTGGGGTAGTTTGCAAAACACAGAAGGGTAAAGGATTTCATTTAATGGCTTATGAACCAAAACTCATTAAGATTTCTGTCTGACAAATATATCCTGACTAGACAAGCTGCAGGTACATGTGCCCATCCATCCGTCCACTCTGCCATTTGGTGCTGTGTTTGAACATACTGCAGTTGTCAAGTAGGACGTGGTAGCTTTTTAGATTTTTTTAGATAGAGTTCTTTTATGCACAGATAGTATCATTATAGCCAGTTTCTAATGATCATCATGAAAACTCAGTATTAAGCTGTAACCTCTAGTCTGTTGGAGCGAGGAACAAAGTCCAAAGTCAAGAGTACCTTTTTTAATGAACCTAATTCTCTCAGTAGATTTACAACCTCTTCATATAGAGCTCTGGTGTATTTATGTTCACTTGTTTAATTTTCTTCATTTTGATATAGGAGTTTCGTTTCATATTAAAACCCCAAGAGGACTTTGAACAGTGCGGAAATCCTGTTCTACTCCTCTTGTTGAACATTTTGAAATACCAAAGACTTTCACACTCTCAAAATCTCTACAAAATCTTCTAATATTCTTCTGCAATTCCTGAAAAGTCTCAGAGCACAGGAGGAAAATTCACCATGTAGAAATACGACTTCAACAACTAATAGCAATGATGATAGCTGAAGTAAGAGCAAGTAATTGTGGTGGTAATATGAGAAAGGCAGTGCTATTGTAGATTTACAGCTCTCACTTGAAATCCTTGCAGGATAACATTCAGTGAATGACTACGGCTTTCTATTCACTTGGTGATTGCAGTAGTTGCCCCCCACTTTAATTTGGTCTAGATGGAAGTAAATTGACCCCTGATGTTGCTGTCTGTGCTCCTGTGAGGGGAGAGTTATGGGCAAGAGGACCAGAGGGAAATAGGTGTAGCAGCTACTATGTGGCGATGTGACTGTGGTGGAAACAGCAGGGTGCTAAAATTATAATCGCACCTCCTCTTCACAGCTCAGCAGAGTCTACAGAGCCTGCCAAGATCACGTTTAACACACACAGAAAGACAGACACACTCAGACACTCCTACGCACATGTAGAATGTATCAGACAGTCCGCCTGGAACACCGACACATAATCTGCACACACGCACACACCAGACGTCCTAAAGTGATATGGCAGCTCAGTTTTTGGACATTGTCTTTCCACCTTGTGCAGTTTGACTCCAAATTGTCAATGGGAGCCAATACTGAATATATGTGTAACATTTTGCCGATTATCATTGCAGTGAGAATCAATTTCATTCACCGCATTCATGCAACTGTTGCCAATATTGCGATTAAGGCACTCCTCCGATTACTGAAAGCTGATACATTCATAAATCCTCCATAATAAATCTGTTTATTCTGATCATCTGAACCATGATATGTAGGTAGGTGGATTTTTATTTATGTCTTAACCACATTGTATTCATCAAATCCATATGCAGAACGTAATTGCAAAAATGCTGCTGTGTACAGTTTAGAAAGCTGTAGGAGTCTGTGCATGCAGCTGTTGCACTCCCAGCAGCTACAAGCAATTGGTTGAGGACATGATGATTTAGTGATTATTCGTGAGCTGGGAGGTCTTCATAGAGTTAAGTAGTTTTAACTGTGGATTCAACTTTCTTTTGTTTAGCTGACACTTAGATCTGAACTATTGTAATAATGTTTTGTTTTTATAATTGTGTTCTTCCAGAACACACCCTACTGCTGGGAATAACTATTAATTAATACTCAATGATAACATGAAGAATTAACTGATAAGAGATGTGAAAGCAAACAGGGCATACTCTTATTGTGAAAGAATTCAACCAAATATTGAAACAGTCTTGGCTTGAATGCATAATAGATATCATGCATTAATTATATCAATTTAACATCTTAATTCTGCACTTTTTTTTTTTTTTTTAATTTGAAACGTTTTATTTTGTAAATATTTTTATGAAGCCCAGATTGCATCAATAAATAATAAATAGAGAAGTGCTACTTGTTACCATGACTCCACTAATATGGAGTGTGTGCCAAGACAGAGTTCAGTATTTATTTATTTTTGCCAAAAAAATTGAGTGTGTGTGTATGTGTTTGTGTGAATGTGCTGCGTGTGCGTGCCTCTGCTCGCGTGTGTCAGTCAGGTGGTTTATCTCGGCTTTGTGAGAGAGGCAGCAAATCTCCCTGTAATTACAATCTGAACAGCCCTGACATTTTACCAAGACTCCCCCAGGTGTGTGCATACGCATGTGTCTGTGTGCGCGTGTGTGCTCCTGTGTGCGCATGTGCACGTGTGCATGCTGAAAGTCTTTTGTCTTGTGGGGCTGAAACAGCTGGGTGCTCCTCGCTAATTAAGGAGAAACCTCATAATTACTGTTAACTGGCCTACTATAGCTGACAGAGAGAAAGAAGACCAAAAGAGTGAAACACTGAGGGGGAATGATAAAAAAGGCAAATATTTCCTCATCATCAGCTTACATAAAGAACTGTGCTACACTAGAATAAGAAGACAACAGAAAAAAAAATACCACAGAAGTACAACTGAATCCATGGAAAAATGCACCATATAAAAAGGTTAATGATCAGATGGCTCAAACACTAGTGCTTGTGAATGATTTCCATACATGATAGTTCAAGTTCAAGGCTTCAGTCTTTATGATAACACTGTACCCTGTGAAATCATTACTGACATGTGGGAACACATTGTCATCAGTACAACAACCTCAGAACAAGTACTGAGAGGACAAATGGTGAGACAGCTAAACAAGTCATGAGGCTGGTTGTACTGTTTACCTTTTATTTACACTTTACAGGTGTTGAAAGCAATCGGAATGTTGTTAGGAATACCTCAATGAGCAGGAAAACAGGATTATACTGTATGTACGAAACTACAGCAAGTACAGTATGTCAAAGCTGAATCAGAAAGTCAGAGGTTAGTTTGAAAAAGAGAAACATGGTGGAGTCTCCCCACTGACTTCCTGACAATCACTGACACTGACAGCATGACTGCAGGATGTCCCTGCCTCTGGCCAAGAAATAATGTGACACTTAATAACATGTCAGATCTAAAACTGTTATTTTTACACCTAACATTTTTGAGGAATAAATAAGACATAAAGAAACAAAGATAAATTTTAAGAGGTTTAAGAGTTTATTTTCATGAAAGAAATGGTGTGAAGTGGTTTTGCCCATGTTGTATGAACTAGAAGTCCTCTTTGAACACACATTAGCTGACATTGTGACCTCTCTTTGGTGTCTTCTTGACTTAAAGGAGACATCAATAAATTAAAATTGTTCTCAGGTGTCTTAAAGACATTTCTGTGACATCACAGCTCTCTTTTCATCCACTCAAAATAGCCCTGTTCAGAAAGGTATGTTTCAGTGCCCTGTCCCTTTAAATGCAAATGAACCACTGCTAGCCCCGCCCCACCTCTTCTACCGGTACCAGGTAGGGGTGGTATTATGCAAATTTGAAAACTAATGACACCATTATCGGACAACCGAGGGAACAGCTCAAAAAACCACATGGATTTCAACCCGTGGAGCAAATTACAGATTTTTTTGTCCATTTCTCACATTCTGGGGCCAGAAGGCAAGACAAACACCCAAATGTATGTTCAAGAGCCTTCAAAAAGTGATATTTCCATAATATGTCCCCTTTAATTCATATCATATAAACATTAACATAGATCACTGTCATCCTTGAGTACAAGTGGACATTTGTGCCAGATTTTATGAAATGTCCTTTAGGTGTTTCTGCAAATAGGAGTTCACAGTGACCTTGACCTTTGACCTTTTGCCACTAAAATGTGCAGTTATCGGTTCATCCATGAAACAAGGGTTGTGCCAAATTAGATGAAATTACATCAGCTCTATCCCACAGCTGTTGCCACTGCAGAGGCAAATAAACTCCACCATAATGAAGTCTAGCACGTGATCATAGCCATCCAATTAAGTATAGTTGTTGTGAACAAGTGTGCAATATGAAAACATAGATGAGACATCACATCAGACCAGAAACATCCCTGTTATTGTTGCCTGGAAATGTTATAAGGTGTCCCAGAGACAGTGGCAGTGCTGCAGAGACGGACAGTAGAAGAGGGAGAATGTGGAGGCGAGACAGACAGGAAGGGTTGTTGTTTCTCCCTGGGCTAAATGTCACTGCTGCCACATTGTTTTGTTCTCCTATAACCACATTGCTAACCTTCTGTGTGTGGATATGTGTGTGTGTGTGTGTGTGTGTGCACGCATTTGATGAACATGTAATATCACGTTTGTGTATCTCACTGGCTCTCTGGTTGCCTCTGGAAGATTCTTGAAGTCTACCTTAAAAGGTCAAGTAGATCAGTTTGAGATATAGCCTACACACACACACACTGAGATGACATGGGGGGAAAAAAGTAAGCATCACAATGACTTCTTGTGATGATGTTCAAACAGATAGATACACAAACTTCTGACAGCAACATCAGAGCATGAGAGACCCATCCTTCACATTAGAGGTTCCTGTGACTCCTGGGTTCACATTGATTATTACAGGAACTGAAAATAATGACTGGTGGCATATAGATGCTGTTTGGGTGAAACTTGCATTCGAGTATTTGCAGACTCATCAAAAGTACTTGAACTTCAAGCTTGTTTACTGTCATTTTGAATCAAAGAGAATGGCAAATCCTCAGTGACTTCATGTATGAGAGTATGCAGTGTGTGTGCGTGTGTGTGTGTGTGTGTGTGAGAGAGAGAGAGAAAGAGAACCAAATAATTTTCTGGGGGTCTAAAGCAGTTGGCTATTGATTTGTGTGTATGTGCTTGTGTATGTGTGTGTATAATGGTCATGTCATGCTGTGTTGATTTTCATGTCAGACAGCAGCGTTCTCTCCTCACTCCATTACTCCCCATTCTGTCGCTGTGTGTGTGTGTGCACTTGTGTGTGTCTGTCTGTCTGCATCTCTAATTTCTTGCCCAGAACAGTTCTTGTGCTTTTTTTTCCCTGGCCTACAGCTGTTTCATTGTTCCTTTACTCAAAGACACACACACACACACACACACACACACACACACACACACACACACACACACACTGTCTTCTCATAATAACAAGGTGAGGTAAATGAAAAGCTAAAAACATTGCTCCACATCATTATGCAAGTGGCCGGTGCACTGTCACTGGAGAGTTGTGAAAACTGCTGAATTTACATGTTTCCATGATAAAAATAAGCAAATGTGCATAAAACCTCACAGTTAATAATGACAGATGGAACTTGCTGTACTGTACCTAAATATAGGAGCCTGTTTAAAAGCTTAACATAACAATTCAGCTTATTCCCTGTAAAAACAACTTCAACTTTATTTATTCATTCATAGGATGCAACTCAGGATGCAACATCGTTTATGAAGATGGAGATTTCCACAGATCTGTTTTCATGTTGGAGCTGTTAGAATCTATGAAGTCTCACGTGTTTTTATGAGAGTACACAGGCAAGTGAAAAGCTAACAGCAGGAGGATTAAAAACTTGAAAAATATCTATCTATTATTGTCCTGTTTTTCTCCTGAGTAACATTTACATTTATATGAAATAATGAGAAGCTGCAATTCCACAAATTAAAAAGCTGTTGATCAACAAATCAATTACTTAATACAGTGCTCTCTTATTCTAAAAGCTTCAAGCCTGTTGCTCCCCTGTCTCAGCATGATTGGTGATGTGGCTGGTGGTGTGTGCAGAAATGCACTTGAGACTACATGCTGCTGTGTCTGTGTCTTACTATAGACAAGACAAGTCTGCAAGATCTGTGATGGTCATCCAGGGTGTTTTTTTGTGGTTGCCATGATCACGCAGCAAGGTGCCATGCTGATGTCATCGTACTCATAGTGGAAATAAGTGAGGCTTGCTGTCTAAGAGTTGTCTTTACCAGATCAAGTCAACAGGTGACATTTTAGTCCATTATAAACTGACTGTACTGGATTGTACGTCTGAATGTGTTCTGCTTGAATGTACAGTAATGGCTCAGCACTGTGACTCACATGCCAGTAAAATCTCCATGGGTGTTGTCATACAGTCGATGCATTATTCACTGTCTGCGGAGCAGCTCCAGGATTTGTCCTGAGATGACATCATCACTACAGCCTTCTCTGTTTGTGAGCTCCGGTGGATTTGAGTTCTTTTGTGATGAATCGTTGTAATTTACTTTCACGGTGTACCTTCTTTTCGCTTTACCAACCTTGTCTGCTTCCACTTCACTTAGCAACTGCCTACACTGAATGCCTTTCAACAGTCCCCAGTCAATAGCCCTGAACTTCCTCTATTCAACTGTGGGTTATACGTGTAGGTGGAGAGTATTGTTGTAATGGAGCAAGTATTTCTTCCTCCTATTTGAAGAGAAGGAAAGAGTCACACCTGTTACAGTGCAATATGTCTTATGTATGAATTATACTCAGACTTATATGTTAAGTTAGTGGAGAATTACTTGTCTTTCCCTCTGCAATTGTTGAATATTGTGCACTGAATGATAAATCAAGCCAGAATACTGATGGATTGATCGATGTGCTTTCAACATTTCAACTCTGGTGTTATGCTGGAAACTGGCTGTGGCATTGCGCTGTTGACAAATTTGAAAAAAAAAAGAAAAGAAAAAAAACCCTTCAACAACAAGATAGACTCTGAAAAGCAAACTGTTTCGCCCAAAGATGTTTTAAAGAACGTCAACATATTTCAAGCTGCATTTGACTTTATGATAACCCTCCTGTAAAGGGTCTCACCCTTCTACACAACGATTTATGGAGGGGCATCCTCCAATTTAAAATGCTTATTCCTCCAAAACCTTTTCAGTCACCAGCCTCCACTTTTTAAAAAATCTGACTTTTTGAATGTATGGGTTTTCAGCTTGCACTATAGACACATCAGCTGGCTTTTTGTGCTTCTTGGTCCAGCTTTAATTTCTTGTCCTAGTACATCGTCAACCTAAAATCTGAGATGGATGGCTTTCATACAAACACATGAATATAATGAATTTCTTTCTTCCTGGGTGCTGTCATTTTGTAATATTCAAATTGAAGATAAATGAAACTTCCTGTGGCAGTACTCAGAATAGCTGATGAGCCCCACCCCTGCTTATTATCTGTGTGGCCTACAGTTCGAGTGTGAACCTGAACTTCTGCACATCTATAGCCGTTTTCATTCACTGACTTTCTGACAGCTGTAACGGATGCTGAGGACCTGGACTGGTATCTATACACAAAGTCCTGCTAATATATAGTGATCCCTTTGCTAAGCCTTTTATCTCAGCAATTAGCTGGATGTCTCTTAACGGCCAGAGGAGGAAAGGGCTTTAGAGGGGCCAGCACAGGTGTGAGCGTGAGGCAGGGATGAAGAATGGATTCAGGAAGTGTTTCATTTACCGAGCTCATGGGCTGATTCACTGGATGACAGACTGAATGAGTGACACCCGGGATATCTGACTGCTGACTAACCAGTGTAGAGACTGGTGTGGAGACTGGCTGCACAGCGCAGGCCTTATGTGATGCATAGAGGGCTTAATCCTTCAGAGTAACAATACAAGGCCTCAGACAATGGGAAAATCTGCCTGGGAAGATAATACAGACTCTTCTCTCTTCTCTTCTCTTCTCTTCTCTTCTCTTCTCTTCTCTTCTCTTCTCTTCTCTGCAGAACAGGGTATGAAGGTCAGGAGCTCATGGAGCTAATGTGAATACTGCTTAAGGCAGAAAATTCAATGAATACATAAATTAAAGAAAAAGCTGTGAATGTACATGGAGAATGATACATGTAGACCATTGTATGCACAGCACAATGTATGCTGATTTCTATTACAGCTCACTCACGTTTCACACAAATGTACCCACACCGAAGATTTTTGGTACTGTGTGCGTGGGAATGTGTATCTGAACTGTTGGTACTGAATTAGCGTGTCACAGCCTACGGAAGCTTTTTCTTTATTTTTTCGTGAGTGGAAGGATCCATAAATCCACACCGTCACAAAAACACTCATTTGATATACCATGGGACTATAGTTGACTAAGAGACAAACAATGTTTTCTAAATGTGTGACACCACATAGCTGTTAACACAGCCTGTGTTTGTGTGTGAGTGTCTGTGTGTGTGTATAGCAACAGACAGCTGATGTTTAAAAAGCCCTAATGCTCTTTCTCCAATCTGACAAGAACATCAATGCAAATTGTCCTGGGAGACACACACACACACACACACACACACACACACACACTCACACACACAAGCTTGTCTTGGGGATTTATAGTGATTTGTTTTCCCTCCACTTCTCGAACACAGACAGACAAACAAACAGCCACCTTGACTGACACACAGACAGTTTAACCAAAACATGCCCCCATACACACAAACACACAGACAGCACAAGGACAGACACACATCTACTGGGCTAGACAGACAGACTCAGTGAGAACAAGATAACTTGAACTTAAAAGTGAGACACAAACATAGACAGAGGTACAGAGGAAGAAAAAAGCAGAGACAGACAAAGAGGTGCGTGTGCTGTTAAACCAGAGAGATGGGAGGTGTGTGTGTGTGTGTGGGTGGGGGGGGGGGTTATATTTGTGCGATGGCTGCTAAGTCACTGAAGAGATACAAACACCAAACATAATAGATAAGAGTGTCTGCAGTGAGAACGGAGACAAAGGAAGAGAGAGCTACACTGCTCATGCATTCACTCTGTCAAACATCTGAAGGTGCCTTCGGGTTAGGTCCACTATCATTTGTCTTTTAATACCGGCACTTTCAAAGATTCAGGACACCACATTACCAGGCTGACTTAGGGTCCCTTGAGTGAGCTTACTTGTGTGAGTGAATGTGAAATGCGAATGTTTTTTTGTTTCTCCAGACCTTTCCAACAGGTGCCCTCTCATCTCAGCCTCATTGTTAATTCAATGAGGTCTTGTGGTCTTGTTTGGAATATCAGTCAATGGCATCCAGGGATTGTTTCAAATGTCCTATCAATCAAGTTGTTTTCTGAAAAACACACTCGCATTCACTCACACGTTTAATATTGGCTCGTAGTTAAAGCTCAAAAAAGCAGCTCTTGTCTTGATTGGCATTTTGTACATGAACTAAATCAAACTGTTTCACACCTGGAGGCATTTTATGGAGCTTCGCTTCACCTGACTTCACCTGATGGTTTTTGGACTAATGGAAAGCCCACACAGACATGGTGGAGGTGTTCCTGGGTCACTTAGCATCCAACCAGTGTAGCTGCAGTTCAGAACAGGTTCAGCTGAACTGGGACTTGCTGAGGCTTTAAAACACATCTGTGTGTTGAGCCGAGCCTGATTGCTCTCTCAAGCACAGCTTCAGCTGAACTTCACCTAGACTTAGTACATGATGTCACCTGATAAGTTTGCACTGCAGCAGCACAGTGCTATACATTATGTTCACTCTGGAAATGACAATGAAGTAAATCACTTTCAGCTGTCTGGTTTCCAGATCAGTCCAATCTGTCCGATCTGCAAGTATTGGGCTTGTTTTAGTGCAGTAGTCAACACATAATTTCAGTTTATTTACCGCTTTATTATTCTACCATCAAAAATGAAATGCAGCAAATGTGACACATTTTAAAACAAAAGCTGAAATGGATAAAATTGTTTAAGGTGTAGACATTTGCCTTTGCCTTTATACATAACTTGATGACTTCAAAGCAGCAATTCAACACAACTCTACTATACATTTAGTCTGGTCTACCCCCCCAACACACACACTCACACTGTAACCTAATACTAATTTTGTGAAAATGTCCATGCTTAAACTCAAATCTGATATGACTGCAAAGAGTGAAACTCGACAAACATTGAAATGAGCAACATATCCTCACTCTGTGAAACTAAATCATATGATTGATATCTGGTCAGTGTTATATTGGAGACCAAGTTGCATGTTTTACTGTACCAACATTTAATTTAAAGCACAGTCTTCTTTTCACCTTAACTTTCCCTTGTCTAAACCTAACACCCACTCTCCTGCGGTTTGTATGGCCACCATACACTCAGGCCACAGTAGCAGTACACAAATACAGCACTGCATTTACTTAACAACTCAACTTAAGTGTCCCATAATCCAGGCAGCAATTACATTTCTCACCACAGTGTCAAAGGGATAGCAAATTACTACAGACACTCCTATTTCAGGAGACTAGGTCGAGCTTTTGAGGACACTGCCATGGGCTTTATACACAGGTTTATTTCCCATCTTAAACCTTCAACCACAGCTAAACTAATGACAAAGCAACAGCCTCGGGATGATGATGCAGATTCCAGACAGAAAGGCACCAGATGGGTCAGGTTCAAACCCAGGACCTTCTTGCTGTGAGGCAACATTATGCTAACCGCTGAGCCACCATGAATAATACGATTTGATCATTCGTATTATAATATAAAGCTGAGGAAGAGAGACGCAGCCTGTGTTTTGAAGATAAAAGCATCTTATTTAAGTGCCACAATGCAACGCCCATTTGAATACTGTGTCGCTTCTATTGCTGCTGTTTTCACTGTGATCGATAGGATCATTGTTCAATCAATATTCTTATCCGACAACAGGAGGGTGTAGTGAGAGCAGTACACTTTGATTTTGGGACCGTGGAACCTCTGACATCGTCAAGTTCAAGTAACATCTGGTTAAGCCCGATGTCGCCTTTG
Organism: Caranx ignobilis; assembly: GCA_021432705.1. Classification (NCBI taxonomy): domain Eukaryota; kingdom Metazoa; phylum Chordata; class Actinopteri; order Carangiformes; family Carangidae; genus Caranx; species Caranx ignobilis. The sequence continues at coordinate 5,535,510 of MU269991.1, read as the reverse complement.
TGCTTTGATGCATTGCAAACACACGCAGCACTCCTGTTAAACTGACACAAATATACGTCAGATTTACACTGTGTAATCCTAAAGTCTCTAATTAACCAGAGCCATAAATACACATTCCATGTTCCTGTTTTTCTCTGTCCATCTGTCGACTGGACTTTCCAGTTCTAAACTTGACCAAAGTCACTTCAATAACACAAACATACACACACACATACACACACAGACTCCCCAGTTACATCTTATGCCTCCTGCAATACACTGATAAGGCCCTCTCTGTCTCTCTCTCTCTCTCTCTCCCTGTCTCTCTCATTCTCGTTGTCTCTCTTGCTTTTTCTCCGTCTCTTTTCCATTTTGTTATGTTTTATTCCATCTATCCCCCTTGTTCTCCATCTCTCCCTCTGTACCTCTATCTTTGTGTCTCCCCATCTCTGTCCATCTCTCTTCTCTCACTCTCCCGTCTTTCTCTCTTCAGCCCTCTTTTTCCACATCTCTTAATCTTTCATCATCCTTTCCCCTTCATCATCTCCCTTTCCCAAATTCACAGTTTTTTTCTGTCTTTCTCTTTCCATATAGAAAATCCTCCAACACATTTATATGTAATTGTTGTTTTCTCTGAAACCTTTTCAGGCTGAAATCCTGAATATAAATTCAGTTGGGCTCAGGGCATGACCGTGTAATGTCCAGTAATGACACACATTTTTAACATTATCCAAAGCTTTATTCTCAGAGCAGAATTGAGGCCTGTTGGTTTGCTAAAATGTGCTGAGCGCTATAGATTTATCATAATGCCCCGAAGCAATGCACTGTAATGGTCTGTTATATCACAAAGTGGAACATATATTGGCTGAAGTGCTGATATTTACATTTCAAAATGTGCATACAGTATTTACAGAAGAGCTTTTAGATAAAGACGAATCCTCTGAGGACATGAAGTCAGCTCTGTTCCCCTGCCCTTTCCATTCTGTTGCAGAGAACTTGATGAAAAGCAAACTATTATGTCCATATCAAGCTCACATATTATAGTATGAACTAATATTTACGTAGCAGGCTTTTCCAACAGAAGACAGTGTTGACAGTGATGTAAGAAACATCTTACAAGAGCATTGTGAAACATTGATGTATTATCTCTTCTTTTCCATTATACATCACCTGAAGTCACTCTGCTGAGGTTATTCATGGTCCTTTTTGTGCTTAATTGTTTGAGGTTAAAGTTGATACTACTGAGCGCAGTAAGCATAAACACAGCTTTTCTATCAGTGTGCTAGCACTGGTAACTTTTGTGTTAATACAGTAATACCCACAATTGTTTTCTTAGCACACATTGTAGGTATTTTGTCACGACACCCTTTGCACCACCATAATACCTATAATTACATTGAGCACCACCACCCAGGGGGTTATTGGTAGAGTACTATTTTTGCTTCATTTCAGTGGATTCAAGATCACAGACGATAAGTAAAAAAATTCCATGCACTTCTTTTTCATGTTCCAAGTCCAAACTGCATCGTTTTCTGGAGCTCTTGCCTCCAAGATGACTCAAATTATGTCGACTACAGTGATTGTTCTGTCTGTGGAGGGAAAATTGCCGGATCAAATCAAGCCTGCAGTGGGACAATCAGCTACTTCTAAGTGTGATCACCACCACAATTGAGACAGAGCAGTATATTCCATATATGAAGAGAACTTGTTAGCTCTAAATTGAATCTTAACACTGAGTCTTTTTCAGCCAAGTGTCTACATCTTAAAACCACTTATGTATCTAATATCAGTGGACAGTCATGTAACAGACTGATCCTGGTGCTGCTAGTGAGAGTGCGGGTTCAGTTTAATTTGGCCATGCGAAGCCACTAGCTTTTTATTTTAAGCTTTTTTTTTTTTTTTTTTTGACATTTTTGCCTCAAAGCAGAAAGGGATTGTGAGAAGATTCAGTGCAGGATAACAGGATTTGTCTTATTGCACTTGGCCAGAGTAACTCCTGTTTAGCATTGTCATATGAGGTGAAAAACCTCATTAAATTGAAAGCAAAATGGCTTATACAAGCAGCTCCCAATGGGGCTTTTTAAGTCTTGATGGCATAAAGCTATAGACGCATTTTCATCAGTAGTAAGACAGAAATGTATAAGAAACTTTTCTTAAGAAAACATAAGAATAACTATGTAAAGCTCTATGGAAAATACACAAAGTCCCATATTTTCTCCAGGACTTGTTTTAGGTGGATACAGGGAAACTGATACTGATACTGGTATCACATTTGGATCTTACAGCAAATAACAGCAGAGCATTATTATTGGAGAAGTTCACAGCAGTAAAATCAGATAATCACTTAACAGAATAGAAAACAAAGGGAAACAACTTTACTTTCTGGTTTTCATGCGAATGCAATCAAATATCACACTTATAGAGAAAATTGTGGAATTTCTTGCTTTTTTTTTCTTTTTTCTTTTTTTGCAGTAAGCTCAGACTAATCACGAAGCCTTTACAAATCCAAGCAGCCAAAGATTACTACCTGAAATTGATATGATAAGTCACAGAGTGCTGTCAGTTCTTACCTTACAAACATTTTGACTGGTTTGAATTACTGTGCAGCTTGGAAATAATGATCTGAGGTTATTACATCATGCTCTTGCTTCCCATGGAGCACATTTATTACAATAATTTTTGCTGTGTGAGGGTGCCAGGTTGTGCCTGGTTGTATCTGGGAGGGCATACCAGTGTGCCTGGGCCTTCACCTTTCTTTGTTCATGATGATCATTCCCAGAGACCCAGTTTCAGTTTAACAGGAGGAGTTCATTCAGCTGTCACATCTCATTGGCTACTTGTGCTCGTCCAAATGCTCCTAGGAGCAAATAAAGTTTACTCAAGGTTACGATGTCACAGCAGCTGTTTCCTTAAGAGATGTAAGAGTAAATTAAATGGGCCGGATGACTCAGCAAAATGCTCCCTCACACACAGACGCATGCTGATGTGTTGTCACGCCTACACACAACTCTGCACGCACGCACACACACATGCTCCCCAACAGCATGAAGACACTTAACACTCATAAATATTGTCGATGTGTCACTTGACAACCTAGCAGGCACTCTCTCTCTTTCTCCCTCTCTCTCTCTCTCTCACACACACACACACCTCCCGCAGCCAATATAGCTTGTGGCATTGACAACAATGAGTAGTGCAATGAGTGGCATGTACAGCTTGACTTGGGCTTTGGTGTGTGTGTGTGTGTGTGTGTGTGAGAGAGAGAGTGTGAGTGCGTGTGTGCACATGTATGTGTGTGAATGTCTTTGTGTGTGAGCGTATTTGATGTCAGCAGGGTTGATTCACACTCACTTACCCCCCGACAACTGGAATCATACCACCCGCCTCTTGACGAGCTCACATCAACATACACACAAAGCTAATTAGGAGTCTTCATTATTGTTGGATTATGCTGTTCAGCGCTGCAGCTACAGGCTTTTCTTTATGGGTGGAAAGGAACTCAGGACTCTTAAGTACATTTAGCAGACTGCTAGTTTGACTTTGAATAATGGATTTGTGCACAAGACTTACTAATGAAGCAGAGCCGTGCTACCTATATACAGTGCTACAACACACGTATGATTTTGTAAGGGTTGTGCTTGTTTGATCTGCATTTAGGGTCATCATTTTTTATTTAATGCATTTTTGCTCTTGTTTTTTTGTGATTTCATTAACAGATACATTCTGGCAGGACAAAAAAATGAAGAGCAGTCAGGCAGTCACACAGGTTGTGAGCACACCCCAGGTTAGAGAGAGTTTTCTGGGTGAGAAAATGAAGTCGAACAGTAATATTACTACTACCCACAATGTCCTTTGTAAATATCCATCACAGTTTGAAGACAGACTCCCTGGTTCTGCTTTGTTGTACTGCACATACAGGCGTGTGCACAGACATCCCTGTGCAGTGAAGGATTATTACATTCTAAACACACTCCAAATAAAATCCATCCATCCTCCAGTTTAATCAGGGTGAGGTTGTGGTGGCAGCAGTCCAAATGTTTTTCTTCTTTAACAGACAAAGCTCTTGCCTCTTATTCACCTGTTCTCACTTCCACTCCAATGGCATCAGAGCTCAGTAACACACTGGCTCGCCATCGGGAGCAATCGGGGCTCAGCATCCTGCTCAAGGCCACTTTGTCATGTAGGCAGCTAGGAAGCCGAGATCAAACTTCCACCCCTGTGATTATTGAACCGACACACTGTACCTGCTGAGCCACAGTAAAATACCAAGATAGCCCTTTCCCCAACCACGTCCTCCAGCTCTTCCCAGGGGTGACTAGAGGCATTCCCAAAGCAAATTAGATCCAGTATGGTGTAGAATCCCTCCAGTGTGTTTTGGGTCTTCCCCTGGTCTCATCCCAGCAGCCTCCAGAAAGCCTCCAAAGGGAAGCACCCAGGAAGTATCCTGCTCTCCAACACCTAAACCACCACATGACTGATTTATTTACAACCTGCCTGATGATCTGAACACTCATCTCTCACTCTGCCTAACTGTTCTGAAGAAATCTCAGCAATTACTTGGATAAACAATGGAACTGATGGCCAAAAGCTGCAGAAACATGACCCCTATTACACCAGAACTTTCCTTTAAATCCCATTTGATTAAAAACTTTTGCTGCTCTCAGATGGCAAATTTGAAATTCAATTATAAAGCATCCTTGTGCTTGTACCAGGTTGGTTTATGAAATACATAAAATGCTGTTTGGTGTCATTGCTCAAGGGCACTCTGGCAATATTGGAAACCACTGAACCTTTTCATTATGTTGGTTCTTATAGCTAATTTGCCACACTCAACTGATCCTCTTATTGGCTCTCCTTCGCCACTTAATACCACCCCACTCCCCTCCCACTCCACTCCTCTCCTCTGCACTTCTCTCTCATAAAAGAATCATACAACATTTTGAATTGAATTTCTGTGACGACAGTATCTGTCAGTGTGTCTCTTTTAAGTGTGCAGATGTGGCAGTATGTATTAGTGCAGTCGCGTTTGCCTCTGCTCATCTTTGTCTGGCTGTGTATTTGTGTAGGTGTGTGTGTTTTCTTTTTTGTGTATGGGAGATGTATTACTCTTGGTCACGACTCTCTCCTCTGTTGGTTTGTTACTGCCTCTTTACAGCAGTCCAAAAGATCTATAAATCAGTGCATCTACTTTAGATTAAAAACTGGAGTCAGTTTTGGTGTTATATTGCAACATTTATTCCTGATTCCACCTGAGTGCAAATGTGTGAACATTGAGTTATATTCTTCACAGAGAGTGAAGTTGGCCTGAAGTTGGACAGACAGACAGGAGGTTAGTGTAGTCAGCTGCTGACTGAAGGATGTACTGACATTACACCTACGATGCTTACTATCCCCCCAAAGTGCCCTTGAACAAGGTGTTTACACTTTGCAAAGTGGTGCTACACTGTGTGCGAATCTGTTCTGACGCAGAGATCTTTGAGTCTCTAAACTCGCCTCCTATGCCAAAACAATGTTTTTATAGCTGAAGCAGCAGTGCAAACTAAACAGCACTTGGGTAGCCCTGACTTTGTACGTAACTGCGTGACTAACAGTGCGTGGTAAAAGTCCAGACAGCCATGTTAGTCTCATACTGGCTATGATGACAATCAAACTGTGAAAGAATGTCAGCCATGCTGTGCAGTGTCCAGCACAAATCTCAAGATGCTGGCAAAAATTAGCCTTATTGCCAACAGCAACATGTGCTTTGTTATGCGTATGACTGTAATTTTGCCAGCAGGATGTTTTATGGTGAAATATGCATGCTGCAGTTTTTGCTAGCAGTCTGCCAAAACGGCCACGGTAGATAGCAAGGGGATGAGCAGCTTGAGCAGCTGCTGAGCCAGATTTAATTTGGAGAAGGTGGCAGCTTGAAGAAAAATGTCTTGATGTCGCTCCAATCAGTGAACTGATCAGTCATTTTTTGTGCCAGATTCTGAATTGTTTTAATTGTGTTAGTGCTGTCCCAACACCCTGTTCTGTGTGAAGTCAGGAATCAAAGTGTTTGCACAATAGGAAACCCATATAATGCATAGTATATGCTTCTTACTGGAACTGGCCAGAGCTGCAGGGCAGAGATCCGCGTACTGTACTGTGTGTGATAGTGAATTACAGGAGCTGGCCTGCCTCTTCCATGATGTACTGAATGCTGATTCAACCTATAAGATAGCTGCATCCTTTGAAAAACAGCATGAGGGATTGCTTTCCACTGCAGCGTGGATTAAATTTTCAAGATATTCATATTTGCTTTAAACTCGTGGGAAGAAAAAAGAAAAAGAAACCCACACTACATGTAGAAGTCATTTATAATCATATAAGATATGGAGTGTGGGGGAATATTGAATCCCAAGATAAGCTCACACTCTGCAGCTGTGATGTAGGAGCTGCAGATACCTGTAAGTGTATATGTGTGTGCGTGCATGTGTGTGTGTGTGTGTGTGTGTGTGTGTGTGTGTCAGCCTTAGACCCTCAGGTGTCAGCTAGCCTAGTTTAAGGTGTGATGTGAGATAGCATCACTCCTGAGGGGCAAAGTTGTGCTGACCAGATGAGTTGTTTTCTTTTCATCTCGCGTGTGTGCTCGGCGTTTTAGCGTGTTTTAGTTGAGGTCTTTGGTTGTGGGTTGGGTTGGATGATTTCTTACACCATGTGCATGTGAGGTCAAGTGTTCCACGGTCATGAAACTGACAGCACTTTAAGAACTTTGCTACAAACTTTGTTGTGCAAATTGTGAGCTAAAGGAGGAGCTAGGCTGTGAGAGCCATTCATTCTTGACAAAATGAATCTTCTTCATTTCAGAAACAAGGCCACCTAATGAGTTAATGTCTTCTTCTGTCCAATTTCATCAGACGGCTGAATCAGGTTCTCAATAAGCTACTCTTCACATCTATCTCTGTTATAATCGATTCCAAACTGTGTTTTGATCATATTTTCCCATTTTCAGGGACATTTTTGCTAATGAATTGAAGCTGAATAGTCATGTAGTGATTTTCCCATTACATTTAATGAATTTCTTTTCCTCAGAGAGGCAATGATCAAATACCCTTTTATTACTGAGAGCGTGATTCCTTAGTTTCATTTCAGCTCCCTTTTCATGTTTTTTGCAGCCTGTTTCCAGGAAGCAGTATTTTGTAATTCTTAAACACTGAAAAATAATACAGTCATTATATTTTATTGTTCCCTTGTCCCCACGTTTTTGTTTCCTGACTAAGGATTACACAACAGTATAGAATTTTTGAATTCATTTGTTTTTAATTGGGAAATTTTCATCTGTTTTTTTTTTCTTCTTCTTTTTTTTGGTATGTTTGTCAGTGCGTGTGAATGTAGTGAGTGTGTTTGTGTGTGTGTGTGTGTATGTGTGTGTATGTGTGTGTGTATGTCTTGGTGTTTGTGTTTATTTCTCTTTCAGAGTGTCATAAAACTGCAACTGAGATGAGAGTAGAAAAGAGATGGAAGAGAAATATTCAGTTAGCTCTCTATCCCGCAATCCATCTGTCTGTTTTAGCCCGGCGCCATCTCTCTCTCTCTCTCTCTCTCTCTGTCTCTCTCTCTCTCTCTCTCTCTCTCTCTCTCTCTCTCTCTCTCTCTCTCTCTCTCTCTCTCTCTCTCTCTCTCTCTCTCTCTCTCTCTCTCTCTCTCTCTCTCTTTTCTCTCTCACTGTTCCATCTCTCTGTGTCTTCAAGGTAAAAATCTGTTCCCACTCTCATTATTTGTGTAATGTGCGTCAGTCTAGCTGCAGTTATACAGTCTCTACACACATACACAGGCTTATAAACACACACATGCATGCTCTCAGACACAAGCCACAAATTAGTCCGTGCCTTGCGTCTTGAAAAACACACAGTAAACACATAAATTTCAGTCCATGTTCAGCTGGTGCTTGAATTTATTAATTGAATCTTTGTGGATAAATTAGGCACAAAAATGCAAGGGAGGAATGTTTTTACATTAGAATGCACCAGATTTTGACAGAGGTGCCTATGGTACACTTTTAGATATGAGAGAGGAATGAGTGGCAAGAGCTTAATGTAATTTAAAGTGGAATATATAACACTGTGGAGTAAACTTTGGTGTGACAGATGCAGCGGAAGGAGGTGAAAAGTGAGGTATTCTTATGAAGTGGAAAGAAAACAACAGAAAAAGCAGGGATGACAGAGCTGGATGCGCTCAGGAGAGGAAGAATGAGAGAAAGATGGCACAGTGCAAGATATACTCAGGAGAGAAAGGAGGAAGAGATGGAGGAACAAAAGAGAGAGAGGGAGACTGCAGTATACTCAGGAGAAATAAAGGGCTTTGATTTACACATTTAACATTAATAGCAATCTTCAGCGGGGAAAAAAAAAAAAAAAAACATCACTATGCTCTTAACATGTTGCTCAAGAGGAGTGAAGAGAGAAGCCGAGCTTGCAACATGTCTCCTGCTAGAAGTCCCCAGTGGCTGAAAACAGCTTCCACACAGGAAATCAACCCAATAGCTACAGGCTGGATAATAACAGCTCTGTTCATCAAAAGCCACTATTCACAGAATCTCAGTAGGAATTTAGTTGCAAATATCATGTCAAATGTCTGAGAGGAAATTGAGAGAAGTAAAGGATGAGATGTGTGTGTGTGTGTGTGTTTGCGCGTGCATGCAGGAGGAAGAAAGCTGCAGGGAAAGAAGCACATGTGAATGTCAGTGGGGGATAAGACGAGAAGCGAGAAAATGTGCTTATAGAGCAGGATGCTCCTAAGGCCTCACACATGCACAAACACACATTCACATGTATGTGTCTGTGCATGTTCGCACACATGCATGCACACACATGCACGCACGCACACACACAGATGATTTTGTAAGGGAATTCATTCAAGTATACAATGAATTAAAGTCACTGGTGCTGAAGTGGTTGGATTATCCAAGTCTGCATTTTAAGTTGTTTTTAAGCTGCATTTTTTCTATATTTGTTACACAAGGTGCAGTTTTTTCTTTTCCGTCTCCGGCTTTGCACTCTACCGACACCACTTCTTACTGCATTTGAGCATAAGATTGTTGATTTTTTGACACTCTGCTCTCTAACGCCTCCGACGTTCTTGCACAGAACTTTGATCCCACTCTTGTCAGCGCAACAGCACCGAATCTTCTGGGGTGCACAAGAGAGGGTTTTTATCTCCCCTTTTTTTTCTATGTCTTGTTTTCCCATGCGTTTCCCGGAAGCTCACACACTGTGAAATCAGAGTATTACTTATTTGGCCTTTTGGAAGCATCTATTCAATAAGAAGTACTGCATAGTGATCATCACTCCCCTGTTTTTTTGAACCTTTCAAATAGAAAAATCTAGCTTCTCGCTTTGAAACAAGCCTCACTGCATTAACCTGTTCTCCTCTCTCTGTGCTGTACAGTTGCCTCCTACCTGGCTCGCCCCATCAGTGCTTCCTAACTCATCCTACCTCCTATTGTCTTTACCTCTGTCTCTCTCTGCATGACCTCAATTCACAGGCAGCCTTACATCTTTTGCTCTCTCTGCATCTCTCCCTGTCTCTTGCCAGGTGTAGCTGTGTCTGAGCTTCAGGCTAATGTGTGTGTGTGTGTGTGTGTGTGTGTGTGTGAGCGGCAAAATAAGCATGTGTATGGCTTGATGATGCATGTTTTTAGTATGTGTTTGAGAGAGAGAGGGAGGGAGAGACCTTCTGTTTCTCTCGCCTCTCTGTCCTCAATCCCCAGGTAGTCCCAAACCTCCTCTCCTCTTTTTTCTCTCTGCTTTTTGTCTTCTCACCACATGCGTGTGTCTCTCTCACCAGGTGTATTTTGTTTTAGGCTTGAGGCTAATGTATGTGTGCGAGTGTGTGAGGGAAAGAAAAACACAGAGAGAGAGTGAGAGGGAGGATGCCCTAGTTCTTGCAGTAAAACTAGACAGGGGAAATAAAATAAACTGCAATCAAGGCAATAACAGTAAAATCCTTATGCAGAAAATTGTAAAAAATGTCATTGTGTTTGTGTGAGTGTGTGTCTGCGTGTGTGTTTGTGCACGGTTGGGATCTTAATTGTGAAGGAAGAGTACACCACTCCCTCCCAGCTGTCGTCCTTGCTCCTTCAGAATCTGTCACTGCCAACAAACACCCCAGTGGTGCAAAAGTAATTGAAAGCCTCAAATTGTATTAATCAAATGATCTGCTTCCTGCTTTTATTTGGCCCAGTGTGGGAGGGTCTTGTGCTCATTTCCCACCATATCTTAAGAAATCCCCTCCAGCAGGCACATCAAACGCAGCACAGACTTGTGAGAAGGAGATGTAATGGAATCTGTTGATGGAAAAGTAAAAATAGTACAGAGACTCAACGTGAGCCAGTTATCATAATTCATTCATTTGATATGATATGTAAAGAGGAAATTCCACACGGGTTACCTTAGACTCACAAAGAAGCCAATCAGTTTAAGTCTTAATTAAATGTATGGTCAGTGTCCAATCATCAGGGGTACCATTTGGCCTCAGCGGTAGATTATGGATTCAGTGACTGTTGGCCTGTAATGAGCCTTCAGAGATGAGTACCAAGATTAACTGAGCATATGGCTGTCTCTTACTTTCGAAAATAGGCGAGCACTCATGTAAAAAGCCAACAGTAATGCCAGAGATGGGTATTTATGGAGGGAAGGAAAGAGCAGAGCTTCAATCAAGCTTCAAGACATTCACAATGTGGCCTGTAGTATATGGACAAACCTTTATATGTGACATTTAAAAATCTCATTCCATCTATATCCCACTCACCTGGCCAGGGTTTCATCAAGAACCTGGCAGCAGAGATTTAGTCTCAACAGCAGTGAGATCAGTCACTGATGTTGGGTGATAGGTTACAGTCTCGAGTTACAGTTTATATCAGAGGTGTTGGATAAGGCTGAGGTCAGAGCTTTGTTTCGGCCACTGAAGTCCTTCTGCAGTAGGAGGAGGTTAACTGTTCATGATCTTGGTGTATGCAGTTGGTAATTAGTTACATGAATATAGAACATTGTTGCTTGGGGTCCCTTCAGTGTCCTGTTGAAATATGAACATATTCTCAGTTGGCCATTGTACGTAATCAAGATTTTAATTCATCCCTACAAGTGGGACAGGTTGGCCATGTTGTTTATTTGGATCCTATGAACTTTTAGCTTCTTGCACGTTCTGCCTTGAAGAGACATCTGTGCCCAGTGGTAGTTTATTTATTACTGAGGCTTACTTTAACACACAAAACCTGAGGTTCAATTATTTTGAGGTAGTGTTCACAAACCGACACAGGTTCAGTTTCCTGTTTTAATGAAATGATGGTGAATATAATTTTTTGCAATGAACTTTGATGCGTCTATTATCAACATAAACATATGTATATTTTTTGAAACATGTCTTTGTGTTGTGGTTTGAGAACACGTTCCACTGCATTTTATTGGTTTTCCCAAGGCAAAGGGCTAATGCACAGTCTCCAGTATGCCGACAGTGTGAATGATGAAACCCAGAGAAATATCAGTAATCTGGGAAAGCTGCTGTCTCTCCTACACCCTCTCTCTTTTCTACTTATCAACTTCTTGTTTCTCCCTCCCCTCTGTGCCTTTCAATGCTCCCAGTCCCTTCTCTCCTCCCATCATTTCCCCCTTCTCTTACGCCCAATTTCACCCGCTTGTCCCTAAATACACAAATACACTCTCTCCTGTCATTTTTAAACCTCTTTCCCTCCCCTCCTCCTTTCTGTCCTCTCCTTCCTTCTCCTTTCATCCATTTCGTTTCCCTCTTTGTCTGTTATTCACTTCATGAAGCTTTTCTATTCTCCCAGCATCTCTTTACCTTCTCCCCTTGTCCCCCTTCTCTCCCCCTCTCTTTCTTGGAAGTGAGAGAGAGAGACTGAGATTGAGATTGAGAGGAAGATGAGATTGAAGAGAGAGATGAAAACCTGAAAAGGATGGATTGGGGGGGGGGTGGCAGTGAAGAAGAAGAGAGGGAGGCGAAGCGAGGAGGTGATCAAAGAAAAGGAGACTCCAGAGAGAGTTCCTGAATTAAATTGAAGATTAAATCGAATTAATATTGAATTGAGAGATAGAGAGAGGGAAGGAGAGAGGAGGGGGAGGGCCAGGTGGATGATAAGAGAAATACGCTATGTAACATTTAAAGTGACTGGTTAATAAAAACATGTTCTTTCTCTGGCACCGAGGTCTACAGTGCACTATATTTAGTAGTAAGATTAACTTCGCTACATGAGTTTCACATAGCAGCATCAGAATCATTTTTAATTAATAAAAGCATCCAAATGAAATAATAATGTGCAGGAAATCATAGGTAAGCCACTACAATATGTGAATGGAAAATCTGCAGATGATGCAGGCTACAAAATTACCTGAAGCAGGCAACACTTGCTGCAAAAATACTCTTGATGCCAAATTCATTGGCAGCTTTCATGTATTTACTAGCCAAGTCTACAGGCTGGGGTAGGTGGCTGAGTGGACAAGTGAGTCAAATTTTGCCAGACTGACTGTATTTGGTCACTTGTATTAAACTCCTACTCTTTTATTTCCAGAGACACAACAACACAGAAATGGTGCCTGTAACATTTATTCAGTAACCTCCAAGTAATCTTGAAGTGGCTATAATAGTTCTTTTTGAGCAAACACCTAACAGTTCAGGGTAGAGATAAATAATACTATGTGAAACACTGACTGAAGGCAACACATAAATTGATAAGTAACAGGGGTATAATTTAGCTGCCAATAGAAGTAAGATTTTTGGGAAGAGTGCAGTGAATTTTCTACTCAACTTGTTCTGGTAAGCTGTTTCAAAGGGTGGGAGTCCCGACAGCCAAAGCCCTGTCATCCTTGATCTGCAGCCTTGACTGGGGGGAATAGCTAACAGGGCTTTATCAGAGGATCTCGAGCTATGTGCTGGTTAGTAATGACTTAGAAGCTCAGCTCAGGTAGCTCGCTGCCAAACTGCTCAGGGTCTAAGAGGTCAAGAGTAAAAATTTAAAATCAATTCTGAAACAGACAGTGAAGGGATGCTGAAATTGGGGAGATATGATCATGCTTGCGTGATTTAGTTACAAGGTGGCTGCAGTTTGGACACCCTGAAGCCGTGTAGTCAAATTTTGGCCAAGGTCAAGGTTGCTCCATACGTGCATGATGCGTAAATAACCAGCTGCTTGCTAATAAGTTCTCTACACCATCCTCAAAAGGTTTTTAGTACTCGTCTCCAATGCCAACTGTTCATCTCTCCTGCTCTGCTGCAGATTCACCTCTACCCCCGTCCTATCTTTACAAATCTGGCACAACCTATAGGCAAATGTGACAAACACTTTCTGTTATGGCACTCTGCTCCAGCTTCACGCTGGGGCCGCTTAGACTGAAAGCAATCCATCACAAGGCATACGTAGCACTACACCTCTATTGTAGCAGCTTGCACTAACCTGGCCACATATGGGCATCCAAACAACTCATGTCTTTTAGAGGATGACAAACCCCAACAGTGGATGTCGACCAAAGGCTGAACAAACATCCCTGTGACCAGGAAGCTGCCAGTTTCTCTGTCAGTCTGCCTGGAACAAAGTGAACTCTCTCACCACCTTTTTAGCCTCCTCTGTGGTGAAGGAAACATCCCCAAGCCAGCTCTTTACCGGCCAACATGAAAACACAATCGTTTGTACTCGGTATTTCCCAGGGGACGACTGTATGTAACATGGAAGACATTTCCGTACACCCTTCAAAGGTTCATAGGGGACAAATTCCTGCAATGTCTTAGTCAATCTCAAAGTAATTTGGAAATTTTTTAGTTCTTCACAATCACAAAGCAGACGACCCCTTGAGATGTCAGTCATCTCTCTTCCTTTCATGCTCACCTTTACCTCCCTTCCCTCCTCCACATTTTACCTCACTTGGTCCTCTTTCTCCCCGCTGACAATCAGGCATCTCACACCCACCTTCGTTCTCTCATTGTGCCTGCATTTTAGTTTCTCTTTTACACAGTGTAGGTGCTCTCTTAGTACATACTTTTATCCCCTCTGGCCTCTCCTCTGTTCATTTGTTTCCATCTTTCTCTGCCACATCTTTCTTGATGACTTTGGGGAGCACTGGTCGCTTTGGCCATCAGATAACAATGTCCTTGATCGATACATTCTGTGCGTGCGCATCGGTGTGCATGAAAGTATGTGTAAGTGTGGTTGTGTGAAAGTCACTCACATCTGTGTGTGTGTGTGTGTGTGTGTGTGCGCATAGCCTTTTAAGGCCTATCTCTTTGGGATCAGCATGTGGCTGAACATTGAGCTTTTAATACCCTTGCTAAAGCTATAGGGGCCAACATTCCCCTCCTGTCGCACTCCCTCCCTTCCTAATTAAGCTTTTAATACAACTTAAAAACCGTAGAAGACAACATTACTATTCATGGAAAGAAAGAGAGGTAATGGCTGATGGAAAATGAAGGAGGAGGGTGAAGAGGGAGGGGACAGAAATAAAGAAAGGATAGCAGAGAGAAGCTGGAAGAGGTGAGAGATAATGAAAGAGAGAGGAATGGCAGAAAGATGAAGGGATTACAGGAAGAATAGAAGGAGTGGATGTGAGAGACAGTTGGCAGTCATACCGATTTAAAACAAGTACAGTATTTTCCATAATGCTGACAGTTTTAAAATGCTAAATTAGCTGTGAAAATGTCACAGGGTCTCAACGGATTGTCTAAGTGCAGACACAAGATGAATATTCTGATGACGTTTCGCTGAGGTTGAACAGCCGATTAACCGACTAGACCGAGAAATGTCAGATCTCCTGAGATGAAACCAACACACTACAGATAGCACCCCTCAAATAAACTTGAGGGTTGCAGAGTGTTGCAAATGTAATTGGACCCATGATTTACAGGTACACTGTATATCCACATGTTCCTGAAGGGTTTGAACGCTGGGCGGAACCAGATGTGATTTACAGGCGTTAAGAGAGTGAACACTGAAGTGAAGTAGCTCAGAGTAGGGTTTGGATTTTGAATTCATCAGCTGCACTGAATGTCATTAACTGGTGACTCATCTAATTAATTTTGAGCTCCAAAAATAATGTAATGTAAAATAAACACTTTGATACTTAATGATGGGGATTATTTTCTCCTCAGTAAATGAAATGTGTTTTTAAGGCTCTGTAATGTGTTTTTGAATACGGAGAAAAACGGAAAACTTAAACAATCTTGCAAGATTGTTGCAAGAAACTGCAAAGCCTTGTATTCATTCAGTAATGTTCACCCGCAGAGTGGAGGACTATTTTTAGAGCTTTACATGCAGCAAAGCCAAGAAATGCTTTTAAAACACAAATGAGGAGGAAAAATGGAATCAATTAAATATATGGAAGGAAGAAAATCCAGTTCCAGTGTAGCAATACATTTTAATCACAGAAACTGATAATTTAAAGGCACAGAGCGATAGTGATTTTGAGAGTGCTGTGATATGCTCTCCTCTATAAGTATTCTGAACAGGTCACATTTGTCTAATGGTCGTTTTGTGAGGATCAGACAAGGTTTAGCTGTTACTCATTGGTTATAATGATGAACACGGCTAACAAAGCAAACAGGTTTTAGGAGTGGCTGTCTGCCTAATTTAAATAAAACTAAAGGTTAAATGTCAGGTTGTGCTTTAAATCACCTAATGGTTTAAGTGACCTGTGGCATTTGACCTCTCTCTGCTTTTCTCAACTGGATTGATTGGATTTATTTGAACAGTAAGAGCCAGATAAACTATGATGTAAAGAAAGATCAGAGGCTTATTTCTGCAGTGGGTCTCTGACCTACAAGACAAGGTGAAACACAGAACATAAGGCGAGAGAGAAGGTGCTGAACGACATGCCTAACGCTGAAACAGTCATGTTCTCTCTCTCTTACTCTCTCACCCTCTTCTCCTCTCAGGTTGTCTCTGTGTCTCCCATGATGGCGTAGCTGCAAACAACAAGCATGTTAGAGCATGTTTTACTGGATGTATCAGAATCTGTATGTCTATAGATGGTCTACACAGTGTTTTCTTTTGGTTTTTGTAGCGTCGCCAAGGTTCAACTTTGATCACAGCTCGATTCTGTTTGATCAACTTTCTCATGCGTCAGTCTGACTCTCCACATGTAACATCAAAGTGTGGAGGAAAAGTGTTTTTTTTTTTTTTCTTCCATTTTCTTCCTGGTGTGTATCTATGTTTCGTACAGAGCAAAGATGAAAGACTAACTTGGTTGGGGTCTTTTCAGTTTGCTGTTGTCAGAGTGAAGTACTGAGCAATAATTAAGTGAATCACAAATTAAATGTGATGTCACTTTTTGACTTTGTGCTGTCATTTTTCACCACTATAGTGTACATCTACTTCACTCTAAACTCTAACTGAAAAGCAGCACTCGAGCCTAAAGTAGCCCTCTGCATGAGTATCCTATTTAAAGATGAATTCAGGCAGAAGCCTACTTGAAAGCAACACTGTGTCCACCTGGTGAATACAAACTTTTTGTACAGGATTATAAATTTGGACTTCACAGATTGTTGTTGCTGTTTTCTTCCTCTGATCTTTGTGACCTGGGATCTAAGGTCACTGATGAAAAGAGTTGTAAGCTTTGGGCAGCTCTCAAGATGTTGACTTTATGCTAACCCCTGACATTTATCTGTAAGAGTGACTAACGATAAACACACATAGACACTTGTGGACACACACACACACACACACACAGTCTTTTTAAGGCCTAGTGGTCTAATGTGAGCTGTCAGCTCTGCCACATTGTTTTGACTTGTTACAAGGGATAACGCTGGAGGGTGGAAGCATACATGTGTGTGTGTGTTTAACTCTATGTGCAAATGTCTTCATGTGTATGCTGTTTTCTTTGGGTTTTGTGAACGTGCATCTTTTCTCATGGCTCGCGCTTTTCACATTTCGCATAAAGAAAACACATTTGACATGGTGTGTGCACACATGCGTGCTAACACAACAATAACTGCACATGTATTGTACATGCACCCACACACAATCATACACGCCTTTAGGGCAGATTATATCAGACTGCCAATCAGTACTGCACAGAGGAATATAAGTCTGCACACTTCATGAAAGAAAACACACACACTCACATTAAGATAAGGTACTTCTTTATCTCTCCTCGCTCTCTCTCCTATTTCCAGTAACATCCTTGGGAGTGTGTTTGTGTGTGTGTGTGTGGGGGGGGGCTCAGTCTGTCACATGCAGACTGAGTGACACATCCACATGGCGGCATGTCCAGATGTTGCTGAGTGAGGGGTCAGTGGTCTCGTGTTCCGAGGTCATCTGGGTCACTGTTCAGCTCTCACTTCACTTGGAATGTGAACATTAATGAGATTGTGAGATTTTAAATCTGCCATGTTATTTCGCGTTCTTAAATTAAATACAACTTAAAAGGAAACCCACTCCATCCTGATAGCTGCAACATGCAATCCTTATCAACCTCATGATGCAATACATTTAAACCTTGCACTGACATTACTGTCTGCGTGTGTGGGCAGAGGCAGGCAGTGAGAAAATACTTGCGAATTCTCAGAAAAGGTGGGAAAATCTGGACATGGTTAAGTGTCACAGAGAAGTGTTTTCCCTCCCTAACAGCCACCTTCAGTGTGCCCTTAAGCATAGCGCTTAACCACCAAATGCTGTGGTGAAAGTTTTCAAAGCGCACCAATTACAAGCAAGGAAAACTGTGGTTATACTGGGCAGCCCCCAGGTCTGAATATATTTAGCAGTATTAAAATGAAGTGGGGATTTGCTGTGTAAGGGCATGCATGCCGAGCGAAACCCTTCCTGGGATAAGTAACACTTTAAAGAAACTGTGAAATTGAGGTCAAAAGAAGAGGAGATACCTGGGTGCTAAGGAAATGTTGGCAGCTGTGATTTTGATTTTGCCCTTAGAAAACATACTGACTTTTAAGATACGAGTAGAAGCAGAAGTCTTTATCACTTACTGTCATTCTCTTAGCCCGTGTCTTGCTTTCTCTCTGGTACTCTCATCATAGCAGCAGCGCCCTTTGCTATCTCTGTAGCTATCTGTAATGGGCACAGTGTTCAAAGCAAAGCAGTGGTGTTTGTGTCTGGGTGTTAAGTGTCTCCGCATGCCTGCTTGTGTGTGTGTGTATCCTTGTAAAAATGTCTTTTCCATGGCCTCGCATGCTCTCTGTGCCTCGCCTTCTCTCTCGTCTTCTCTCTGTCAGCCCTCCAGAGAAGTTGAAATCTTCCTTCCAGTCAATTGAAGCCGTTTTCATGTCTAGCGCCCTGCGCCGCTGCAGGCAACGTGCATGTGTGTCTGTGTTTGTGAGGAGGAAAGAGTCCGCAGCGATTTGTGTGGGTTCACGTGTTTGTGTATGTGTGCCTATGTGTGTAGGCTCCAGGCTAGCTATGACTGTACAATGCCTGCAGAGCGTAGAAGGAGGGTCAGACTCTCCCACTGTCTATTTGTAAGTCAGCATCAGTGTGGATCTTGTATGTGTGATAAACTGCATAATTTAGCACAAGTTAAATTATCCTCTGTGTTATGGACATATATATGTGTGTGTGTGTGTGTGTGTGTGTGTGTGTGTGCACGTATGTGTGCGTGCATTAATCAGAAGTCTTATTAAAGCTGGTCATGTGAATCCTAATTTCCCATATAATTATATTAGTCTGTATTCAAATATACAGTCATGAACACAAACTCATAACTCTGCCTGACATGCTTACGTGCTTGTGTGTAAGTGCGTCGCTGTACAGTCTTATATAACTAAAGTGATTTTTGTGATAAAGGAAGTCAAGCGGAACAAACCCCACATATTAAACGCATTTAAATATTCTGTCAAGTTAACCTGAATGACACCAGCATCTGTTCATTTTATGATCATTTAAAGCAATTCTTACCTTTCTGGAACTTTTACACTTTTCCTTGTTTAAGTTAAAATGCTGTTAATAATCTGGTGTCACATTAAATTGTAAGAGAAATCCACCAGGGATAAAAACTCATTATTATTCCATTCTCATATGGTTCTGAGAAAAGTCTGACCAGTCATATCATTCGGTCCGAATGATACGATTAGACAAGTATCCTTGTGCACTCCTCTCTACCCTGATCAGGAAGAACGCTTTTTTAAAATAGAAAAACTTTATTGACATCTATGACTTAGGGCAGTGGCAGGAGAGAGCAGAGGAGACTTCAGAGCACAAAGTCAAAACACATAAGAAATAAACTTTTTTTTTTGTTTGATTTTTAAATCAGACCGACAAATGCGGCCGCGAGCTGATCACGAGTGTTGAAGTTGGGAGCAGACACGGCTCGACTTGGCCTGACCCGCGGGTGTTGAAGTCCCGACCGACCGCAGCTCGACTCAGCCGGCTCGCGAGTGTTGAAGTCTTGATCAACACGGAGTTATTTTCACCTTGAACCAGTGCACCCAGTCGCGTTGGTCCGGCCGGCTCGGCTTGTTGAGAACTGTGCTCTGTAACAATCTCTTCCCCTGCGTTTCCAGTACCAGTAACGTTACTATCACTTTATTATAAAACTCATCACTCATCACTGACCCCGTTTATACGGTTTAAAACTCCGGGGATGTGTTTGACTGTGGCGGTTGTACAGTAACCTCTGAATCAGATCAGAAACATCTTGTTCACGTTTCACTTGCTTTCCTCGTCTGTTTACCGTTGCCTGGCCAACACATGCAGGGGGAGAGGGAGGTTATGCGGCTGGAATATGATCGAGTGATTTTACTGTGTCTGCCTCATAGGTTTCAGGATATATGGTTGGAAAAAGCCTTTATGTTCTATGGGTTTGTGTGTGTGGGTTTAAAACTAAACAGTGTGCTGCTATGAAATTTCATTGACTGCTTTGACATGCACTTAAGTAAACCTGTTACTGTGTCTTTCTACAGTAAGCTGATGTCATGTAAATGACAAACCCAGGAGCTTGAGGAAACCAGCTATGCCCAGGTACATTTATCCTGGAGAATGCAGATTTCTCCCCCATGTACGATATACAGATGGCTGTGTTTCTAATCACCTTTTACATGTATGCATAGATATAACAGACTTGAGTCAGTGGGAGAGTAGGAAACTGGATAAACGGGGATCATGACATAAAGAGAATGTCGGGGGTAGGGGAGAAATCTGATTTCTGACGTGCTCCATAAAAACATGCCACTGTGCATGTAAGTGTGCTTCCTACATAGCCACAGCAACTAGTTTGTCTGAGCAACTTGGTTACATAAGTGCATGTAAACCTATCAGTTGTGGATGCATTTGAATAATCTCAACATAGGGTTATTGTTGTGTTTGACCCATTATCAGCAGAACAGGAAGCATTCACCAGCGAGCATCTTAATTCATCTAAGAGAAGATGTTTCATGCTCGAATTCACCAGATATAAGCTGTAGATTCATAAAGCCCATTCAGCGACATACAGGCTGCAAGTGTGCACGGTCTAAAATTTCAAACATATTTACCACCTTACTAAATATAGGAACTTGTTAATCTGGTTTTGGTTTAATTCTCCGGCCTGATTACTCTGAAAGTACACTACCATTGTTTGTGACCTCACCTGCCTCTGTGTCTGTTGTGGATGTGTGTATGGCTGCGTGTGTGTGTTCAGCACGGTGCCTGCACAGTTAGCAATGATGTGAATAAACCCAGTCATGTATAATCAACTCCCATCAGTACTGTGCAATTTTAACCATAATTATATTGGCCTCAGGTCTTTCATTTCACAAACAGTTTACTTTAGATGCTTTCTCAACTTACAAAGAGTCACATCAGGTTCATCGTCAAACGGTGACAAAATTAAAACAATGTCGTTCATTAGCATTGGTTTAAGTGATGAGATTAAGTATACTATTATCAAAATGCCATTTTCAGTCATATTTAATTAATATTGACATCAGTGAAAAGTTTTAGTCTTTAATGATCTAAATGTTGACTAAGAGAATTTCATTAGCACGGCCTTCCACAGAGGCATTTACTGACATACTCAAGCCTGAGTGTTATTTGAAAGAATTTCATTAGTATTCGTTTTAATGGGGAGTTTTAGTGTGTCTACGTTCTGCTTTTAATTGTTTTGACTGCAGTGGTTTCAGAGGGGCATTTAGGCGTCACATAAACAGTTGGAAAATGCTACCAGCCAAAGGCTAGTCATTTCTGGATACAGTTTATAAATATGTCAGTTTTTCATTTTTGCTGCCCTTTTCTGTTCCCACCATCCACTCACTCCCACTACGGCTAGAAAAGCTTCAGAACAAAATGAAATAAAATTAGATCATGTATGGGTTTATTCATTATTCATTGTCATGTTCGCTCTCCAACAATGGAAGAAGATATATAATCATATTAGACATTAATGTTAAACCTAGTGGTATAAGTTGTAACACTCCTTCAGGGATTTTTCCACATGAGCAGGCAGCATATATGCGGCAAAGTGCTGCATGTACTCAAAGCAAGTGTTTGCACACAGGTGTGGCTTCTGACGGAATTAAGTTAATTAACTTAATTGGTTAATTAAACAATCAATTATCCCATCATCCCCTCCCATATGCCATTATGGTCATCGCACTCCACTAGGCCTCTGTCCAAATCCTCCACTTGGCTTCTAATGATTCAAATGAGTGCATCTGTCTGCAGGATGAATAGATGGATGCATTAAATAACGAAATGAAAGGGAAAAATGATGGATGTGTGCACGCAGGGAGCAGCGACAAAGGGACAGAGGGAGGGATGGATGGATAGATGGATGGAACAGAAGGGGGGGGGGGTTACTTTTCATGAAAGGCAGTGAGCCTGGGCCTATTCACTGAAATATTCCCGTGCTCATCAGCAGGCAGCTTTACTAACCTGTACTGTCTTTTGATGTCACAGCTCACATTCTTTACCACTTTTAGGTTAATTAAAATGCTGCAGGCCATGTGAACATCAACTGTACAGAGAGAGTTTTTCTCCCCCAAGAATGACTAAAAATAGTACAAATACCTGTCTTATAGTGGAGCCGCATACCCCCCCCCCCCAAAAAAAAAAAAAAAAAAAAATAGTAAACCATGTATGAAATGATTATTGCCTTATAGTTTTAAATAGAACCAGACTGCTTTTTTTTTTTTTTTTTTGAGTCTAGAGTGGCTAGTTTTTTGTTGAGTGAATCACACGCACACACACACACACACTGACTGTATAGCATCTTGTTTCCTCCCTCTCTATCACCTCTGTGGATATAGTAGTCAGGCAGACAGCTAATGTCAAACCACCAATTACACAGTCAGTCGCTTTCTATCCTTCCCCTCTCCCTTTTTCTATCTTACAGCCACCCACTGACACACACACACACACACACAGATTACAATGTCAGGCACTTTTGTTTATCAGTCACGTCAACAACAAGTATTACAGCATGGTAATTACCACTAGACCAAGACCTTCCTTTTGGTTTGTCTGTGTCCCACACACACACACACACACAACCTCAAGGATGAGATTTGCCTCTCTATACATGTTACTCATATGCTGCTTATTTTCACGCTCCTGTCACTGTCTATGCAATTCTCCTCTCTCTCTCTCTCTTTCTCGCTCTCTCACCCACACACACACACACACAATTCTCTTCTCCCTTGCTCTCACTTTCTCCCTTTCTCTAATACCATTATTGGGACCATCAGCCAGAGTGGTGGCATTTACTGGCCCTGACACTCCCAGATACAGAGACAGACACGCAAAATTGCACACACACTCACACGCACAAGTACACACATACTGTCTATACGGGCAGGCTGCCCACTGCATGCTAAGCTAATGAGATTGGCAAAGTGCCACATTACCAATATCAGTGGCAACCTTCCTTTCATTCTCTCAGAAACAGAGAGAGAGAGAGAGAGAGAGAGAGAGAGAGAGAGAGAGAGAGAGAGAGAGAGATTCACACTTTAGGATTTAAGACATATAAACAGACACAGATGCACTAACAGACACAGGTGATTGCACAAAAAGAGAAACTCATTTTGTGCACAAAGTTATAGCCACAAAGACATTTGTGCAGTTAAAGACAACACAGACAGGGAGTGTAATGAGCTGGCAGGAGTTTAAAATGAAAGAAAGGGATGGAGGGATGATAACCTGATGTGCCAGATGGTTCAATCCAGCTGCCTCACAAGGTTAGAGGGATGATGGATGGGTGGAAAAATATGTTTTCAGGACTGCAAACAGATTTCATTGGTGATGCTGTGCCCTTAAAATACTTTGTTCAAAGAGTCACAAGCATTTGTATTTTATTTTATTTATTCATTTATTTTTTGCTTAAATGTTACTCAAGACATGTTGTAGTGAAAATAGCAGGTTTATTGGACCACACACTCCTTTGGGTATCCATTCATTCATACATTCATTCATTCATTCATTTTATTCTCCCTTTCTCAAAGCTTGGTCAGTAACATGACTTCATTGCAGCATTTAGAAACGGTTCCTTTCACATGTTTCCATGTAGTTCCATTACATCAAGCTTGAAAGTTCCAATTACAAATGCCACACAGAATTTAATTAACGTTGCAGTGACGCCTTTAAAACTTCTGCTCCACCACTGACAGCAAAAATGCGAAATGGATTGTAGTCGCTTTGCATTTGCTTCGTTGTGCTTGAAAGT
Source organism: Caranx ignobilis (assembly GCA_021432705.1). Lineage (NCBI taxonomy): Eukaryota > Metazoa > Chordata > Actinopteri > Carangiformes > Carangidae > Caranx > Caranx ignobilis. The sequence goes on along the minus strand of MU269991.1, from coordinate 5,511,925 downwards.
ACTGATATGAAATTTTCATGAATTGGTAGGCTAGAAACTATTAAAGTTTAATTCTCAACGATATACATGTTATGGATACAAAGTGCATTTTGACTGAGAACAAGAAAATCAGGGTTTTTCTTCGAGAAAACACTGAGGAGTTGTATTTGTGTTTGTGTGTCCTATTAATCTCATGAAGCCTGTATGGAGAAAAGCATTCAAGAAGTTAGGACATTTGAAAAGGGTGAGAGCATGAGGCCATGAGATGCTAACACTTGGACCTCTGACAAACAAATCTACAATTCTGCTACAGCAAAGATTAAGTCCAGGTATTGGTTCACTTTACAGATCAGTGCTCTCCCCACTGTCTCTCAAAAACCTCCTGAGCTTGCTAACTGTATTTCATTAGCCACAGCGTGAAAGTTGAGTGGTCCTGTCTGCCAACATTTTGTCTTAAATGGAAACTTTTTGTAGATGGACGACTGCAATTTTGTAAATTAATGTGAAAAGCACTTTAATATGAGGTTGGCCTAAAATATGTATTGGAGTAATAAATGAAATGTTAGAATAAAACGTAAATTTAATTGAGAGCCAGTGCAAGGCAGTTCAAATTAAATTTCTAGCAGAAGCAGATTGTAAATGGTGCGAGCAGGTACAGTTTTTTCATTAAAGCTCTGTGTCTTTGTCAAACTCACTTTTGGAAATGTGTGCATGCTTGTATTTGTGTGTGTGAGTGTTTGTATGTGAACAGTTTTATCAAGGCTTTTCGCCAGCTTCTGTGGTGTCTGTCTCTTTGGCCAAACCAACAATGCTTCCTGTCTGGCTGTTTCTTCAAGTCATTCATCATTTACTGAGTGGAATAAATGTTTTACAGGGATCCTGAAAAAAATGAGGAAATATTGTTCAATCTGGGCTGAGAGCCGAGTGAAAATGTCCCAACATTTAAAATTTGCATAACTTAATTTTCAGGGGGAGATGTGTGTGCATTTAGAGGAAACATTCATTTGCTTTTGCACGTTCTGTAATTTGAATATGGCATTGTACTACAGTAATCACATTTGTCACATATTGTATGAATGGATGCTTTAAATTGCAAATCAGGAAACAGGTCTTCAGCATTCCCATTGGTAATTAGAATTAATTACTTAGGCAGTAAAACATAATAGAGTGTGAACTTTGAAGCTATGTTTCTTTAATTCCTGGCCTGTATTCTCATGTCATTTTCACCCCGCTGGCATTTTTTTAAAAACAAACAATGCAGCAAGAAAAGTGCAACCCACATATTCTTCTATTTTCAGAACACATACATGGTCCTGTGAAGAGCTAAGGCTGTGAAAAGACACTAGGAGATGGGAAGAGTCTGTATAAGTTGTATGTGCTATGATGAGACTGAGGGGTGACTCCTCTATTCTCCCCTGGTGATCCGCTGTCCTTCCTTTGCTCCAAGATTCCCTTCTTCTTTGGTTCCTTCCTCCCCATTATCTCTTCCTCCTTTTCTTTTTACTTTCTTCAACGTGCACATCCTCCCTTTAACATCTCCCCAGTGTAACTCACTCACGATCATATTTACTGTTTTTCACATCTTTTCTTTTGTTTTACCCCAACTGTCTCACTTCTTTTTTATACCACCCTTTTCAATCTCTCTGTCCTTACTTTATGAAGCTCTCTACTTCTCCTTGTGATTTTTCCCCCCCTTCCTTTCCTCCCACTTTGGCAACCCAACTCTCTGCCTGTTGCCACGGTTACCAGACAGCGAGGGAGGTAGGGAGGAGAAGGCAAGGAAACTAGGAAGGAGGGGAAAATACTTTCAGAAGGATGAGAATCAGTGTGTGTGTGTGTGCATATGAAAAGGAGAAGGGAGATATGGGGGATATGGTACTGATGTCATAGTGGGACTCCATTCTTTCCATTTATATTAAAACAACTATGACAGTTAAAGTAACAAACTCTCAGACTTTAGTGTTTTAGAGAAGACACTGAGTCATCGACTTTAGTTTAAAAGATACTCAAACATCTGCCCTGTATAAACTTTGATATGTGCTCGTTCACTTAGGCTGCCCAGATTTCTCTTTAGGGCTTTCATTTACTGAGCTCAAGATTAAACAGTTTCGTGGTGCAGTTAAGTCACAGTGTGTGTCAGGAATTGTCAGTGTCTTTTTGTGTGGCTGAAAAGCTGCCAAAATACTATTAGTGTAATTTCATACGTGTAATGGACAGTAAAAGGATAGTGATTAAGACCTTGGAATGAATAACAGCACTTACCATGGAGTTATAGTGTCTGCTGCTCTCCCAGGTCGCTGTCCAGGGTCCTGAATTTGATCTGGCCATTGCTTATGTTTATGTCTCTGTTCACTGCCCTTGAATCAGTATTATAAGACCTTAACCCTAACCCAGCTAAAACAGATTTCACCCCTGAGTCCATCCTCAACCACATGGAGAGACATAAATTACTATAATGTACAGAAAAGACTCTCAGTTTACCTATTTTAAAGAGGCGCAAACCAATTTTACAAATTAAACTTTGTTTACTTGTCATGATGAGACCTGTTCAGCAAAAACTGTATGTCTACTGTAGCCCTGGAGGAGCATTTTATTCGACCTTACAAAATAATCGCAATAATGTCACATTGATGGCATCAGCTTCATCTCAGCTTGGGTTTAGAGACTACAACCTAATAACAAATTAATAGCAGAAAAACTTCAACAAAAGGCGCTGTGGTGTCGCATTGTGGCAAATGTAGGATCAAGCCTTTTAGAGTCTTGATAGAGACTAAAAGTCAGGATCCTCCAGTCTCTGCTGCACCATTTAATCTGTATATCATGCAACTTAATGTAAGTACAGTGCTAAATCCATGAAGTGCCCCTTTAAAACGAGGATGCAGCAGCACCACTTTTTGTAGCTCTCAGGTGTCAATGGGCCCACTAAGCGTAAAACTCTGAACCGGTTGCTTTTCTTTACTCACACTGGAGGGTCGAAGGTAAAAACATAATTTCCCGACAGAGATCGATAATGTCAAAGTCTCCTCTGAGTGTGTAATGAGATTCCCAAGGCAGGGGTTCCTGAGGTAACTAAATTTGATCCAGGCCAAAGAATTGTTCATTTTTGTCAACACTTTCTACTCATTAAACATATCACTATCATAATTCACTGGTTTGACACGGCTGTCTTCAGGGCTCATTTTTATGAATTAAACATTGCATGGAAACAATCAATTTTCAGTCTAGACTACTTGTGATCAATCACAGTAGCAATGAGTTGTTTTACTCTTGTATGTACACAGCAATCAATTGATGCCAATACAATCTTAACAACTGGCTCCCCAATTGATGTTAATTGTAGTGTTTGAAAGTACAGTTGGGTTGTAACCTTTATAGCCAGAAAAGTGATTTATAGGAGTGGACATGTCTACCTTAGGTTCAGAAGTCTTTCAGGAACAGTATGGATGTATGTTAAAGAGGGTAGCCAGATCTGAATTTGTGTGACAGAGATCACATTGATGTCTGCTCCAGAGAGCAGACACAGTTTACACAGCTTTTTGTTATTTAATACGTTTATCTTATCTCATCTTACCGGGTTTATTCGTTGATATTAAAGAAACAGACAGAAAAGAGAAAGAGAAGATGATGTGATTTGATAAAAGTCATGATCACTGAGCCATCAGGACTCATGATACGGTGCTTTTTTATTGTTATTGTTATTTTTTTTAAGTTAATTGTTAAGTTGTGAAATTCTGTGTTCACAGTTGTGTTCCTTTCCAATGTGATGATCCTGCCAGTATTATTTTTCACAGATTTAGAAGCCTTTAGCGTTCCTTTGTAGGGTTTCCAGAAAGTTGCCAAGTTTGAGCAAAGGCAGGAAAAAAAAAATCAGAGAAAAAAGAAATAGACTGCATTAAGCAGTAGAGTGGCCTAAATATGCTTTTCAGTTGCCAAGAAAGATTTCCCAGAAATAGATCCAAATATAAGAAGATAATGGAAGTGTCTGCCCTAAAATGGAATTGCTGAAAAGAAGCTGAGTATTACTAAAACTGTGTATAGTTTGCGTGAGTCAGAAAACTGTGGGTGCAGGCGGGATATTTAGCTTCATGTCACGGTTTTCGCATTATGTGCCCTAATGTCCTTGAGGAAGACTCTGCTTCTCTTTTCTGTAACATGTAAACATCATATAACATAGCCATTTATGGTTATTGCTGTGAATGCCCCTTTTCTCTGTGCAAAGTAATCCAAAAAATCTTTGGACAAAGTTTGTGGGATGGATTATGGCTCTGGTATAGTAAAATGGTATACAGTTTTGTCATTGGAGCAGATGTTCTGGACTGTTAGTTAGACATGAAGTGTTTTTGTCTTTAAGTGCAAAGTGCAGAAGTAACCTTTAGTGTCCTAGCCTCAGTCAGTGCTTTCATCTTAACGTCTGTTGACTATGTTATTGTTCTCTGGTCCCAAAGGAAACTTCTGCACTTATCCCCCTGGCTGCTGTTTCTTTACATTGGTAACCCTGACTCCATGTCCATATACTCTCCTGGCAGGTGTATGAAATGGTTATATTTGTAAGGTGAATTATAGCTGAGGTGTCCTGTCCCTCTCACTCAGTGCTGCCACTATGTGTTTTGACAAATATGTGGGTGGTAAAAAAAACATTTTTATCATCCACAGACAGGTATGGGAGTATTCAACAGTTGCTACATAATATGTGGAAATGACAGCGCTGTTTGCATAATTTTTTCCATATTTAAATTTCGCAACATATCGTTTACATGGCATGGGAGTCTGCAAAGAAGTGGTAAACTCCCCTCAGTTGTTAATTTGTTTGTTTGTTTCATTAGTCTTAAATGATTTCATCCAGATTAAAAGAAAAACAAGAATATTATTTCCACAGTAATTTACAGCTTTGATTTTGGGAATATAAAAAAGTTTGTTTTTTTTTCCTCGAGCCAAAAAGCAGGAGACTGAAGAGATGATGTCATCCATAGACAAACCTTGGAACCACTCCATAGCACTAAATAATGAAACAACTGACAGCACCAGTGGTGATTTTACTGGCATATGTGAAGAAGTCACAGATGTAAGCCCTGCAGTCAGACACTTTACAACTCATTTTGATGTATTATCTCAAACCAAAACTCTACAATCCCACTGAGCCCATTTCCAACTCACCATCAGGGGCACCAACTCCAAAAAGCATCACCTGATTAGACTTGACAGCAACTTTAATATCCAAAATAAGGAGAATAGGTCAGAGTCAATTATGTTTTGGCATGTTTTTGACCTTTTAATTGTGGGATAGCAGCACCCTGAAGGTTAGAGTTTCCCAGGTTTAAATCACAAGACAGGTAGGAGAAATGTGCTGGAGTGGTGAACAAGTGACTCCCACCCTCCACGCTCCCTCAGGACATGCTGCTTCCTTGAGCAAGCAGCTTACCACCCCTGCAGATGTGTTTAATGGCAGTTATGAGTCACCTGCTAGAAGAGATTGTGTTGGGCCCCGTGGATTTGTTGGAGGGTGGTGTTGGAAAAGTACATACGGTGTGTTCAGCTGAATCTCATCTTAAAAGTAAGTATAGGATAAAGGCGCAGTCCTGTGGGTGACAACTTTGCTTGGTCACACTTTTCCATGTGTGTCGCTCAGATACAAGTCAGCTTGCTACAGCACTTATGCATTAAACATTATTTTTAAATACCGTGCTCTTGTCTCATCCCACTGCTGAAATGGCACAAAGCACAAAATTCATACTGTCTCTCAAAATGCATCAGATTCTAAATTTCCATTGGATCTAATGGAGAGGACACATATAGCCTCTTAACAAAAGTCAGAGTCTAAGAGGGCTAAAGGGGGTAAAATATTCCCTCTCTATATTCCATGGTATGGCCGTCACATCTCAGGCTGGTTGAGAGAGTTTATATGTCTCACCATGGCTGGTTAATTTCTTTGTCTTTATCATCCTAAAGGATCCTGATGTAGCACTTATTGGCAAGGGGAGCACAAATGTTACTTGAGAGGATCTTATGCAATCTACCAGTGATTTATCCTTGATGAACATTTTCCATCTTCTCTATACAGCAGTTTTACAGGCCCTGTGTGCTTCAGTGCTCTCAAACTTATATCACATCATAATTATTATGTGGGAGATAATTGTAGACCATGTACAGGTACATGCCATATTGTATATTTCTATAATCTGAGAGTGTGTTTGTACTTTGTATGCAACTTTATTGGTATCTCTGTGTAATTTAGTCCAGTTTAAACACCACTGCACTTGACATTATCACCAATGTAAAGGTAGAATTCATGGCATTTTGATTGTATAGTAAAATAGATTCTGAATGTCCAGCACCAACTTTATAATCCTTGTTTGTTAGCATGAGCACTACAGAGGCAACATACTGGATTCCCCTCAGCTCTGGACGCACTGTTTCGATTAAACAAAGAAAAGAACAGCCTGTACTCGTAGCCTTCATGTTGGATCTCTTGCAGTCCTTTAGGATGCCCTTGCTTGCAACAAAGATCCATGAAGCTCTGAAAAAGTAGGACGAGCAGTTATACATATTGTGCTTACCCTATCATAAATCACTTTATACTGGGCCACAGTAAACAAAATATTGGGCTAAGAGCTGTCTCACACGCCTTGAGCTGTTCATTTTGCTCACACTTGCCCTTTGTGTCATTAGCCATCAGAAAGCAAAGTTGCTTTAAAACAGTAATATAAGCAGAACATTATTATGCGCACATGGTTGAATTAGGTCACTGTTGTGCCCACAATAATTGCAATAATTTGATTACTGTGTGTGTCTAAGTCTGTGTGTCAGGATTGCCAAGTTTGGTTCTGAAGTGTTTCATTGATCCCTTCTGGCAAAGAGAGATGAGCTGGATTGCTGCTAATCTGGCAACCCTGGAAATGTCAATTGAGGAATCTGTTCGTGTGTGTGTTGGGCAGAGTGGGAAGCATGTATGTGTGCACCTAAGAATCTGTTTGGTTCAAAGGGCCCCTCCATCTATGTGATGAGCTCTGATCTCGAGACCAGCTGAACTTAGCATGATCAGTTGAGTAGAGCTTTGCCTTTGTTTTGAAGCTGACTGACCATTTTGACATAAGTGATTGAAACACAAATGGTGAAAATGGTCTTGTGTCTTAAATGTCAATATGACTTGATATCATCATTGTTTGAACCTTATTTGGAACACATTTTTTATGGCCTTTAAGCAGTACATAAAAAAAGTCCCATGACCTCATCACATGGAGAAAAATGAATGAATAGTGAATCATGGAAGTGGAGCTTGTGTACCATCATGTTTTGCTCCAGGCTGCCTGTGTGGGGTTAATCAGTTCATGTGTGAACACGAGCCTGGAAAGGTGCGCTCAGCAGATTTCCTCTGGACAAATAAATCCTTGAATAGAAAAGAAAAGAAAAAACAACAGAACAGATGAACTGCTGTTTAGAGCAATGCTGCACTGTGGAAACAGTGGCACAATGTCACGCTATTGTTTTTTCATCCCTTCTAACGACACTTACCATCCTGACTCCTACATTCAGTTTCTGTCTTTATTCTTTGTTTTTCCCCCTCTTACCCCTGCTCAGAGGCCTTCAGTTTGACAGGAAATGTTCACTGAATATTCATGTATCCTTTCAGTGATTTCTGATGCACTTTTGCTGTTGAGAATTGTCTGGGTGATTCCAAATGGTGTTGCTTTAAGTAGCTATCTCATACAAGATGAGTTTGAACCCCATGATTCAGTGAACATACATTACAGCAATTGGTGGCCTTTTTAATGACTTCTCTGATTCACTGTGGAAGGAAGTAAAGGCGTTTAAACATGTTACATTTACTGTTACACGGACCTGTCAGTACTGTTATGAATGCATTCATGAGCAAGACAAGAAACACTTTAGGTGACTGCACTTGAGAAAGAATTACAGAAGAAAGGCTCCATGTGTGGCTGTGAATAGGTGTGGATCTGATAATTGAAAGATGGAAATGAAGACAAAATCAGGTTATTTTGACATATTTAAAAAAAAAAAAAAAAAAACTTCCTGTTATTCTTGAATAGCCTGACTGCCTTCTGTCTTTAAAGCAGCAGGATTATTATATAACTAATGGTTATTCAACTGCTAAATGAGACTCCTTTCTTTGAACCAATGCTTTGTCTCACAACAGTATAATAACAGTGTTTTTCAGCATGTTTTCTCTTTGCTTTTCTGTGTGTACGTATTATTAGATATATTTTATTATTTTAATTGTGAAATTGTGAAATATAGGGTAGGCTTAGGCTGTTAGGCTGGAAATGTATGCTCTTATGTTTGGATATCCCTTATTACCTTTAACATTTTTTTGATAAACGAACATTAGTTCAGTTGAGTTACAGTTCAAACCCCAGTCCCTGTGAGATTGCATTCAGATTTTCCGCGTGCTTGATTTATGAAGAGGAGAAATTACAGATTTTGAAATATTCCACATTACAAAGAGAAAGAACAAGGACCACTCAGTGCTTTGATTGCTCTACAGTATATGCAGTCCTGTCATGACATCCATTTCCACAGCTGGCCCACTTTACTGTGCATTTTAAATAGCTGCATACACTGTAGGAACCTGTCATGAATTCCAAATCTGATATACCATAGCTACAGAGGAAATGAGACTCGGCTAACTAGATGCAATAACTCAATCATTTGTTCAAATGCTTAAAAATATATTGTGATGTTGCTTTGACTCTAATTGTTTTATTTAATTGGCTCCACCTTAACCATAGCGGCAGCAGAGCAGAAAACAATCTCATCAACAACGTCTTAATGGTCAGATGCTGCACAGTGCAGAAGATGCTCACATGGCTTAGTTTGGATAATGAACTGAAAGTGCAGTTGTGTTTCATCTGTTTTCCTGGTGGCTGCCATGTGCCTGTTCTAATTATTTATCAGTCAACCTTCATCATATAGATTAGTCAGGTCAATTTGACCTCTGTTCTCAAGACCTCAGACCTGTACATTGTAGGTTACAATTTACTGAATCGCTGATGTGGTCACAGATGTATTGATCAGTCTGTTGTGAAATAATGTGAGGGTGTCACTCTCTCCGTTTGTCTAACCCATGTCATGGCAAGGAGCAAACAATACAGTATACTCTAGTTTGGTGATAATGTGGAAATGAAATGAGAGTTGTAATGGGGAATTAGTTAAATTAGAGGGGAATGTTTGCCTCAGCAGCTGCCTCCTCTGCTCCACCTCTCTGTGTACACTGTATCTGGAGACGCGTTGAAATTAAATTTGAGTCCTAAGAGTGTATTCTGTAATCGCCCTCTTAGTAATCTCATCCCACAGCGGCGGTATGTATAACACCAGCTGTTGCTATACGGAGGATGGTAAAGAAGTATTTTTTGAAACACAAGGGTTTTCTCTGTGTGTGGGTGCATGTGCTGAGTGCATGAGTTTCTGCGACGATTAAACCAGAAGTAAGTGAACAAAGTAACATATCTAATGGCAGATTTTTTTACTGGCTCAGTTTCTAAGCAAGTGGAGAAAGGGAGAGAAAAAAAAACACATGACGGGGGAGGGAGAAAACGTGGAAGGAAAAAAGAATGGCAAGAGAGGCAACAAGGGCAGCAGGTGAAACACAACAATATAGAGAAAGAAAGTGACAGCAAGAGAAAAACATGTACGAGAGAGAGAGAGCAGGGGAGGTGGGGTAAACACAGGGGAAGATTAGTGCTCCAGAGCAGTAGCTGGGTGGAGTTCAGTCCATGTTTCTACGGTAACAGACTTCCAGCAACTTAACTGTAGGAAATAGTGAGCGGAGGCGATGTCTGTGTGTATTCTCGGTGTGTGTTTGTGTGTGGGGCCTCATTAGTCAGATTGGAGATGATGACATTCAGCAGACACAAATCAATGGTAACCCCCTAAGACAGCAGCTGTCTCCCCGTTCCTCTGTCTCATTAATCCTTTGTGCTGTGTGGTGTCTGCCAATCAGCAACGGTTCTAAAGTATCCGCAATATATGTTCTATACGTCTGTGTACCTGCATGTGCATGGGAGTGGGTTCATCAGATGCATTGAGGGTGAAGGGCTGATTGATTGAATTGGTGGTAAACAGCCTTCTGCAATAACTCTGCTTCCCTTGCTCTCTTTATCAAAACACAATTATCAGCTCGTTCACTCGCTCAAGCACACACACACACAAGCTTGTGTTCACCAAAATAGTGCCCTCTGCTTAGCATTCTTCACCTGCTCTTGGTGACCCACTTACTTAGAAAGCTGATTTTTTATTTTTTAAAATTCATTAGTGAAAATGAGAGCTTGCTAATTCCCATCGCTTCCTGTCTTCACTGCTTAGTGCTCCTCTACCTCTCCTGTGTGCCGCTGTGGTTTTGCAGTGCCAAAGGTCCTTGAAGCTGCCATTTACCCAGTCGCCATTAAAGCCAGCATGCTGCAGTTGGAAACATACCCTGCAAATATTATGGGATATTATTGTAATTAAGCATAATTTGGATATTTTAACCTGCAATTTGCTGTGTATAGTGCTAATTTCTCCCAGTGGATGATATCCTTATATAAAGTGTCATGACTCCTAATGTACTACACCTTTGGATCAATTTAAGTTATTATCATCATTACAGACATTATTCATGTATCCTCACTGACAAAATAAGATTAAAATGACCTACTTTCTGTGCAGAGTTAGTTTATCTCTTCCTCCTTATCTCTGAGGGGAATCAGGTGGTTGCTAAGGCCTGCTTAAAATGTACTAGTTCACACAAAGCATTGTCCAAACACACATAAAAGCAGGAGTGCTTCTTGTAGGTTTGCCGTCACAGACAGGGATGAAACTCAATAATTCTTCAAAGGACAGGCAGACACACTCTCCTCAGAGGTATTCATAGCGCTGCACTCCTGTAAACATGGGAAATGATGGAGGTAGTTCTGTGAAGAATGGGGGGGAAAAAAACCCTTGAGAGAGAAGTTCAAACCCTGTTTACTTTCTCACCCCCCCCCACTCAGACATACCTGGCCAAATGCAGAGTGAAGCGGTTGTTTGAAGGAGCTTTTTTTTTCTTCTGGAAAAAGTAACAAAAATACACTGCCAACTTGGAACGTGCAGGGAAAGGGTAAAAACTCAAAAGATACAACAATTATATATAATGTTGTGTTGTAAAGTATGGTTTGGCTATGTTTCAGTTCCATATTGTACACTTTACCAGCTGTTGACAGCAGTAATGTTTACTATCACAGACCAGACACTTGACATTCTTGTTTTAGCAACTCATTGCAAAGTAAGAAAAAACAGAAATTCAATATGAGGATTACAGACAAACATTAGAGCAAAGAGGAACAAAACTTTATAACCTTGATTATTGATTTGTTCCAAAGAGGCCTGGGGAAGAAGCAGCACTGGTTTTAATCAGAGAAGCACTCGTAGCACTAGCAAGTTTTGTTGTGATCATTGTTCTCGCGGTGATATTTATCAGGGCTGATGCTGTTGCACTGCACTCGTAGGAGAGGAAGTGGTAGCAGAAGTCACAGCATTACCCTAATTCACTAAACCACTTGAAGTCATAACCGTCACAATCGGAGTACAGCCAGGCCATTGGTCAAAGAGTTGAGACCATTAGTGCCATATAGAAAAATAACGTCATTAACCATCACCACTCAGTACGACTGAAGCAAGGCTACAGGAACAGGTCAGCTGAGGATATGTGTTTTGACATTGAAAGTCTAATCACATTTAAAATGAAAAAGCATTAAGGTAAAATAGCATTAAGGTGAAAGTTAGAATGAATGGAGATGATGGTGTGGTATAATTTATAGCACCTTACATTTTTCTTGGATGGCATAAAAGCCCCTGAGAATTTTAAATAGCTTTAACAGTAAATTGGTGTTTCTACTGCTTACCAAGAACATGGAATACTAATAGTACCCTTTTCATTTAAATCCATTTGTGCTTTACAGAAACCTCGTATGACCAGCTGTGAGTCAGATAAGGGGATTGTTCTGGACTAAAATGATGTAACATATGGTCACTGATGTACAAGACTTGATTGAGTGTTAAAGATGAAAGATTCATCATGACAGTTTGTATTTTTCTGATTTATTTGTTAAATTTTGTGTGAAGGCTTTTTCAAAGTGTTGTTTTTTCTTTACCACCACAAAGGATATGATGTAACCGTCTTTTGTGCTATTAAACTACTGTCGTGCCCACATACCGCAGCAAGCTGGCTTGAAGTTTCAGAGCAAAGAGATAACTGATGGTGTGTATGCCACTGGGTTACAAAGGTCCATCCCATTTATTTTGTTGAGGAATTAAACTCACAACTCCCCCACACGCTTCAAACAGTAAATCTTGGCATCCACAGACTCATCTTCCTCCACAGTCTCTCTTCCTGCACTGATCACACACACCTAAACTACACATCCACAACCTGACACTGCACCAACACCTGAGCCTTGCGTCGCAGCCTGTAATTTCCATCCGCTGTATAACTCCAGACAACAGAAGTCAAATGGGACAACAGTCTTTGTCAGCTGGAAATAGGCAAGCAAGCAATTCTGGAACAGCATTTTAGCAAACACCCACAGACTAATGGAAGGCCTGACCCTGCAGGCTAAATCATACTTCAGTTTCAATCATTTTCCTGCCAGTGTAGAAGAACTGTTGTCTTCTGTCAATACACTGACACTGTCATTTTAAACAAACTGTTGTCTGGATATAAAGCATCACATGTTAATCTCACAGAATGTAAAATACCTAATTGACACAACCCTAACCCTTAATGTAATATCCATCAACAAGGTACTTTTGCACTGGACATTAAACTTAACATAATTTAAACACAGTTTCTGTTGGCAAAACACACGCTCCCATGCTGAACTGCTTTCCCCCCCGCCCACTTAGCCTCACAGTTCCCAATAAATCTCTGATATTTTACAACAGTGGAGTCAGATAGTAATTTCTCTTTTAATTTCATGTTTATCCCTGTTCTGGTTGTAAATTCCGCTCTAGTGGGGAGGCACTAAAAGTGTTCTTCTTTAGACACTTTTATTAAACTCTAAATACGTCCCTTTGTGGTTAGAGACAAGTTGGCATAATTAAAATGTCTTCTTTAATATCTCACATTTCAAGTCACTGGAGGATGTATTGTCTAATGAATTTAGCAATAAAAAAAAGTGGTAACAAACCCTGTATTAGATTTGCTCAAAGTAGGTGAGTAATAATTGTAATTACAGTGTGTTATCCCTCCACCAGGCAATTTTCAAACAATAGTGCAGTGATTGTAAACTGACTCAAGTTAAGTGTGAATAGTGATCGCAGGTTATCTTGTTATTATTCAAATTGCTTGTCATGCAGTCACAGCACATGTTCTGAGATTTGAATAAGTGGTTAAAACACGACACAGTTAATTATTCAGAACTAACAAAGCAATCCGGCGTTTCCAGTCATGCACCCACATTTTACAGCAGTGGTGGTTCTGGCTGCTTTTAGTTTGTCAGGGTCTTTAATTAGCGATTATTTCTCTGCAGCGGTGCATTATCTGAAGAGGCTCTGCCACCTGCAGTGGTTTTATTTAGTGTTTGTAGCAGAAGAGCATGTCTTCCATCTGCTGCTATCGTTCTCACAGCCTCGCTCCTCTTCAACACTTCCCCTCTTCTCCCTCTTTGATGATTCCCTTAACACAACAAAGAGCGCCCTCAGTGTTCATCTTTCCTCAGTCTTATTTGTGTAGTGTTTCTCAAATCTTGTCTTTGCCTTTTTCTTTAATGTGCGTCCCTCTACCTCACCCTTTGTCTCCCTGTTCCTCTTGCCCCCTCTTTTTCTTTCTCTTTATCTCTATCTCTATCCCATCGTCCCCTCCTTCCTCTGACTGACAGTGTTATAAATTGATTTTCAGCCCGGTGTGTTCCCTCTGTCTCTCTCTAGGCATTTCCCTTATTTAGCCTCAACAACTCCAGGGTATAGTCTAGACCGCAGGCTGACTGTCAGTCATTGGCAGTGTGGAGCAGTCTAATTCTTGGCTGACAAGCGTTCCTGACAGCAGGAACCAATGGGACGTTTCAAACATGCTTACTCTCTCTTGCTCTGTCTCTCTCTATTGCATTTTTGCCTTTGCTATCTCTCTCTCTTTGCTTTCTCTTTCCCGGTCTGGCCCCGCCACTCCACTCTTCATTCATTTGCCCTTTTTTCCTTTTGGTTGTGTTACCTTTCTTTCACTCTGTCACATCTCCTGTCCTCTATTTTTCTTTTCTTCTCACTCCCCAAATCTGCCTCAAGAAAAACTAACAGATACAATCATTTTCCAGAGACATGAACAGCTCATTTAAATTAACTGAACCAACATTCACTCACACACATGCGCAAATACACACAGGTCTCATTTTGCCCCTGGAGCCGGAGCTGCTGTGATCTGAGTAATGATTGGCTGGTTTGTCTGTCTGGGGTGATTTGATTGGCCAGTTTTGCTCCACTGGGAAAGCCATTCTTAAATCATAAATGAGAGGCTGTGAGATTAGACGGAATAGCTCTTTAAGCGAATCTGGTATCACTGATGTCCCCAGAGAGAGGGGAAGAGACGGAGAGGGAGGCAACGAGATGAAAGAGAGACGGACAAACAGAATGAGGGAGACGCAGAGAGTGAGGCAGAGAGATGGAAGGGAATTGGAAGTGCTTTTTTTCAAAGTTGGACTTGTGTAATGTCACTATACTGCAGAGGATAAGAGTGATACTTTATATTATACAATGTGTGCACACCCACACAGATATGTGTCATATGGAGACTTTGCTACCCCCCCAAGTAGGAAGCAGGGACGCCCAGCAACCTTGAGGGGTGTATCATGGGTCCCATTTCATTGAAGAATAGGGTAATTTCAATGTTTCCTCATTTAGCAGTCACCACCATGTGAAAATGGCTGTATTCATCACTGGGTTCCCTGAAGGAAATGACAAGCTTAGTAATTGATTTCATCCCCTCAGAATCATCAAGCTTATTTCAGGATGTGTGAAGTCAAATTATCGTACTGTACGGCAATGGCAGATTTCTATTCTTTTATATATTGATTTTGCTGGGTTAAAATAAGTTTTACTTGGTGTCTTCAAAGGTTTGGACAGGGCTGGAGTCTGACAGCATGTATTAGCCTTCCGACTAAGGCATATACTGTTGCATCTGAAAACACAGGTTGCATGATGTGGGCGGGCAAACGTCCATTTTTAAATTTTGTCAGATGTAGAGATGCTGCAAAGACTTGCTGCCTTTGAGGCAAGATTTCACAATCCTGAAAAGTTTTAAAGGCAGAAATGCTCATCCTGCCGTGGTTCAAGCTCGCAGGTACCTACATAGAAGCAGTATGTATTTGGTACCTTTTTTTTTTTTTTACCAGACTAACTGGTGTTTTATTGCTACAGCATTCTGCAGTAGCTCCCCTGCAGCACTACAACATAGCAAGCCTGTTGTGAGACCTGCAGCTTTTGACCAAGAGAAATTGGGGGAAAAAAACAAGATTGATTGCAGCTTAATGCCAGCTGTAAAATATCCCAAACAGTCCATCAGCTTACATCACACAGCTCACAAAGACACACACCCACATTTACACCCACAGAAAATTCAGAACATCCAGTTCACTTTAATTGTCTTTGAAAAGGAAACCCTTGCAAACTCCACGCTGAAAGTTCTGGAGATGCAGTGTTGATGATGTGCTCTTTAAAGTTGTAGAACTGCACTGTGGCTGTAACAAGTCAAAATGCACTGTCTTGAAAGTGGTGTGACAATTGCCAGCATAAGCCACTTGTTAAGCATGTGTTTTTTTTTTTTTTCTGCAGCGCATTATCTCAGACATTCAAGATGAGATATTGCTTTGAGGAAAGAGATCAAGCCTATATTGCAACCCGGGTTCATTAAATCCACTCAATTCAAGAAGCAGATTTTCTTCTTTGTCTTTAAGCTTCTTTTATCCAGACAAGGTTTTGCTGAGCACGCATGCTCTTTTCCAGCTAAACCCTATTCCTCATTAGTACCAGTGCATATATTCACACCTGGAAGCTACCCAGTCCAACCACAGATCTTTTACTGTTTGCCAATTAGCATCTCTGTTGAAGTCTTCCGGGGGGAAAGCCTCGCTTTAAATGAATCCTCGCCCAAAATCTTGAGTATTAAAAACATGTGCTCTCTGTTTATGGATTCCAGTGGTGATCCATAAACAGTATAAAAACGTTCCCTTGAACCATTCTACCCATGTACACAGTATTGCAAAAAAATATCACTAAAACTCACTGCTTCTTCTTGTGACCACGTGTTGGATCGTGCAGATCAGAGCGGTCACCACTTTCTTATGCGTCAGCCAATTTGGTTCGAGACATATAATCACTAACCATGAATAAATACAGAGGCCTAAATGCTATCTTTGTTTCTTTTTCAGTACAGAGCATGTGGTAAATGGCAGCAGAATCGGTAGGGTCATAGGAGGGGTTAACCAGAAAGGTCAGTGCTGTAGAGGAAGCTTTTTATGTGAGAGAAATCATGGGAGACGAGTGAAGGTTAAGAATGGTGAACTAAGAAAACAGTAGAATGAGTGAAAGGTTTGAGGTGCTCAGGGTGTTCATTAAGAAGTGCGTGTGCGTGTTGGGTTGTTTTGCTCTTTGAGCAGGGTCTGAAGCCCTGTACTGGTGAGGTCTGCACAGCTTTGCAGGAATCAGAATGCTGCAGCCCACGCTGCAGTTTAGATGGCTGTTTAAGGGTTAGGACGTGGTTTTAACTTAGGGTTAGAATTAAGTTCAGGTTAGGGATAGGCCTCGAGCTGCGGTGGTTAAAGTCAGAGTAAGGGACCAAGGAATTCATGATGGGTCCCCACAAAGATAGATGTCCAAGGCTGTGTGTGTGCATGTGTGTGTGTGTGGAGGGGCTGTCAGTTTCGGTCTGGTAGTCAGCATAATTAGTCTCTCTTTTACCCCTGTCTCTCCTTCTCGCTGTTTCTCTCTCCCTCCTTCTGTCTCCCCTCTCCATCCGTTTTCTGTATCTCTCTCCCTGTCTCCCTCTCTTGCCTCCATCCCTCTGAGTGATGAGTTTTAAATCATCCTTTCATTCTATGTGCAATGATGAACGAGGCGAAATCTGTCCTTTTCTCTCTGTTTATTCTGCTTTCCATCTCTGTCCTTCTGTCCCCTTTTCACTCTGTATTCACACCAGTCTGTATCCCAGCTTCTCATTTTAATGAAGTTACTTCATTTGTGCTAAGGCACCACACAATCTGTTAAGTTCAGATAAAACTGTGATGGACTCAGGGGTCATATCATGCTTTCTTGAGTGGACTGTTTGCTCCAAACTTAACAGGATTCTAAGCTGTTTTAAAACATTTTAAGATGGATGTCTAGCCAAACAAGTGTAGGCTTCATAAGTATGCAGGACAGCAGGTACAGTGGTATCAGTGCCTGTACATAACTGTCCCCCAGTTTTCTCTTAGTTTGACCAACTTAACACAAAAATAATTAACAGGAGATGCCCATAGCTGAAAACAACATGGTTGGTGGTTCAATTTTAAAAATGCAGTACATGAAGAAGGATTTGTTTGTTGTTGTTTTTTGCAGTTCAGAATATGGTGTTACTCTGAGCCACATCTCCACAGTAGTTGCCCGCACTGGGATTGTTAAAACTGTAAAGGAGCTTTTAAGAAATTCCTACTAGTCTGACTGTCGGTGCATAACCACAACTCATCCCTGAGTCCCAGCTCTACTATATGTTAGAGATAATGTGTAGACTCCTATACGGTAAAGGCCTTTGTGTGTAATATGTTGTATTTTGGCAGAATGGTGGATGTCTTCTCCAGAAACAAGGCTTTAGTGTGAGCTTTATCCCAAGTGTCCCTTGTGGTCGAGGCTCCACTGCCTTGTCCACAGACTGGATTATAAAATCTTGATTTCAGTCACATATGCATCAATCAGTCTGTGTGTTTGGCTACAGGAAATCCTGGCATCCACTAAATAATGCTGGAGTTCCAATCCATGGGTTTTGATGGATATTTTTTCTTATTCTTTGAAAAAATGTGATCCCAAGAAATTTGTGATACTTGCTAATAATATTCATGTGCTGCAGATATGAAAAATTCAGTAGCCTCTCTTGAGGAAAAAAAATCACAGTACATCATCAGTATACCGTCTGAGAAAAATTGCAACTTTATAGCAATGCCTTCTTACTTCTTTGTAGAGTACGCCCTTAATGTGTGCACTCAATCAGTTTGATAGTCAGCTCACTTGAAGCATTAAAGCAACTGGCAGCGACTTAAGATAATATCTCAAAGCGTCTATGCCTTCATCATGAACAATGTTACATTAAGATCCCATATCCATAGTAGCCATAATCCATGTGCCAGTATTTGATATATCAGTGATTTTACTGAAACCTTGAACCTTATCTATTCCATCACATAGTTCATTAAAAATGAAATACCTCGGATAGAGGTTCAGATATGTTTGCCTTTTCCTTTGAATGTGTGAATATTTGGTATCCTCAGGTGAACCTCTGATTTCTGGAGCGTAAATCCCCATAAACTTGGATCATAAAATTGAATTCCTCTCAGGAACCCTGTGGATCTTCCCTTTCTGATCTAGGCCAAGATGGCAGTGGCAGTTCAATAGGTTGTTTTTTCTTCCTGTGCTGTACCCAGTCTTCTTTCTGCAGAGTTGTATAGAAGCAAAAGACAGGCAGGGCTGGCAGTGGTATTTCTAGCCCATAGTTTTATTTTAGGCAAATTGACACAAAAATAGTCTATGTCAGGAATGTGTATGTCACTCCTGTAAATTCTAAATGTTATCTGTGTGTGTGTGTGTGTGTGTGTGTGCACGTGCATGTGTGTATTCATATGTGTGCTATCTTTGCCGTGCGCCTCTTAATGGCTCTGCCTGTCCCTCCCGGTCCCGCAGCATCTCACCTGTGATTGGTTGTGAAGGGACAGAGATACCAGCCCTTAATTGCAGCTCAGACTGCCATTGGTCATTATATTCGTCACTGTGATGGCCCTTGAATTGTCTGTGTAAACGAAGGCTGGACAAACACACACAGACTGACTTGCACACATGCATGTGGAGACGCACACAGTTTTTGGTTTCGAGTTCTGTCTTGGATAATTGGTTGAAAAAGCATCCAGTGGGATCACCCTGCTGTCCCTGTGGCCCTGGCTGCCATGGAAAATAACAAGGCCCATAAACATGAAAGGCAGGGGGATGATCTTCCTGATTTGAGCTTTGCACTCAGAGGAGATCAATTAAGGCCTAGGAGTTCAAGGACTTTAAACACACAGAAGGAGCAATTTTCAATTAAACACTTGAATTTAAACTTCAAATAATACACCAAAGGCTGCTACAGGATCAAACACTATTGTAGATCTCTTTGATTCCCAGCGATATAAAACTGAGGAGCTGAATTACAGACTGGTTATGTATGACAATGGAAAAAACAAAAAAAAAGGCAAATAACACACAGCTACTAAAACAAAATCCAGCATACCGCAGCGGGATGACGAAGGATCAAGCCCAAAATAAGAGTTTCTTCTCTGCTGTAGTGTCCTTGAGTTGGATGATGTTAAATCCCCACCAGCTCTGAGGGTTCATGCTCTGTAAGCTGACTCTGCAGTCTGACTCCCCTGTGGAGTGGAAGAAGTGAAGAGTTTCTCCATTGGGGATCGATGAGAGCATCACAAAAAATGCTTTGGACTCACTTCACTCCTGGACACTCCAAGGTTTTCAACTAACACCTGTGGTGTGTTTGATATATATAAAAAAGGATCATTAAGATCAAAGGGAGAAGATAATGATCCTGATGTGAACTGTTAAGTCCAAGGAGATCAATTACATTTACATTTTACAATTTAGGCATTTAGCAGGCACTGTAACCCAGGGAGATTTAGAATAAGTACAGAGGCAGAATTAGCTTCACTTAGAAGCCTGTGAAAGTGTTATTCACATTAACAACCCATTTAAAAACACTCATTATGTTTATACTACCATGCAGTAAAGTTACAGTTCTCTTTGTGAACAAGTTATCCACTATTACCCACCAGTTAAACCATATGTGTCCTGCATAGGAGGCACCTGGTTTAGAAAATAATGGGTATCATTCATTAGTGCATAGAGATCCAGTACTGTCACCTTCACTTGGAATCAGCAGCAGTAATGGAGGTGTTGAAATGCATGCTGGGCTGCTGTCTTGTGCTGAGAGAGAAGTCAGCCTCACACCTGTTGCAGTTAATTTAGTTGTTAGTTTTGCATCTGGTCCTCTCCTCCTACTCTCTCTCAGTGTCTCCTCCTCCTCCTCCTCCTCCTCCTCAGCCTGCCTCCGCATGCTCAGAACCATATTCAAATACCTACAGTAGCTCATTATGATCTATTAGTAGGCTATTTACTGCCTTCCCCCCTAAAGAAATCATTAACTGCCTTTGATGCTGCATAGCATTGTGTACAAGAATTTGCATCTACAGACATCATCACTAATGTTTCCCTTTGAATGACACAGTGAGTGTAGATGTGTATCTCTTGAAAAATGTTTATATCCTTAAGTTTTAATTAGCTGATTCATATTAATGCATTGTTAAAGCTGGTGGAAATGGACATATTGTTGTCCAGCATTAGATTGTTTGTAAAAACTAAAAGAAGTATCCAGCCTCTGATCCTACTGAGGCACAGGGGGTGGATCCAGGAGACAGCTGGTCTCTTATTGATTTCACCTATTAGGTCCAGTGGAAGGGTAGCAGCAGTGGCAGCCTAGTTTCTAGCCAGTCAGAGGACCGGGGTTCAAGCAATCCATGCTGAATGTGAATACCAGCTCCCAGGGTGCTGATATAAAGCAGCTGCCCTGTGCCCTCGATGTGGAGGAGGACAGAGAGAAGATTATGTTCCTACTGTAGCAGCACCACAAACTACAGAGACATGTAACCGTGAGGCTGAGTACTTGATTCATAGTTTTGGCTTTATATACAGTATATTCAATTTCTATATAATTGGACACCAGCATCAGAAAAACAGGACATATATGATCAAAGCTGCCATGGTTCTCAAACTCAGA
Source organism: Caranx ignobilis (assembly GCA_021432705.1). Classification (NCBI taxonomy): domain Eukaryota; kingdom Metazoa; phylum Chordata; class Actinopteri; order Carangiformes; family Carangidae; genus Caranx; species Caranx ignobilis. Next base: position 5,490,927 of record MU269991.1, on the reverse strand, counting down.
GCCCCCAGACTTGAAGCACATGTTCTAGAATGTTCTAGAATCTAGAATAGATATAAAAGTACTTAGTAAACAACAAAAAGCAGGTTACAAAGAGTCAGGCTGAGGCATCCAAAAGCAAACACAGTCAAGGTCCAAACCACAATGAGGATCAAAAAGTGCAGAGTGCTGGAAAGCTAAGGCACGTTGCATAAGGATAACCTGGCAGAGAGCGAGTGGATGGAAGGGGTAAGGTGGAGGGGAGGAGGAGAGATATCCACAAACAACTGGAATGAATGAAAGAAATGAATGAGCAGATTGATTAAAGCTATTGGCTTATGCCTGATTCTTACAGTGATGTAAAGAAATACTATACTTCAGCACCAGACTGGCACTTTCAGCCCCTGTGACCTTTGAATAATTGACCACTAATATTGGACTAGGCCAGCAGGTCAGCACTGTTCACTCCATTTATGAAAAAAATGTGGAGTAGCACTTGTAGTATCATGTAGTGCTGTTGAGTTCAGAGGGATACAGAGCAGTACTGTATTTGTGTGTGTGTGTGTGTGTGTGTGTGCGCGCGCACAATTAGTAGTGCCTGTGTACTGTCTGAGCATGCTCAGAACAAAAACCATGTCTCAGATGCTGTTAAAACACAATAATGTTAACTACTGTATCATTTTATTGTTGTTTGTGCTTTTGTGTCCTGCATACTTTCTCTTCCTTCTTTCCTTGCTTGTCTTTTTCATATCTCTTTCCTCTCTTTTCTCATTTTAACAATATACACCAATATATTGTTCTTTTCTCCCCCCCAGGTTTTATCTACACATGTGGCGGTACAATGAAAGGCCGAAATGGCAGTATAGAATCGCCAGGCTTTCCCTATGGCTATCCCAATGGCGCAAACTGCACCTGGGTCATTGTCGGGGAGGAAGGAAGCAGAATCCAGCTCATCTTCCTGTCATTTGCCATAGAAGAAGAATACGATTTCCTGTCCTTGTATGATGGACATCCCCACCCTGCTAACTTCAGGACCAGGTAGGACCAGTGAAAAGTTATTAGTCATTAGTATTATAATGTCAGAAAGCTTCCAAACCAATTAAAACAGGATTTTATTTAGACTGCTTTCTCAGTAAATTATTTGTGATCAACATCCTATAATCTCCATGAAAAAATAGCACAACACAAGCACCTGTGATGACATACTATAGCCCATTACTTTTTATTAGGTTACTATTGATGTGCAGCCATTTTTACTTCTTTAATCTGAAGCTATGAAAAGAAACTCCTCTTTGTTTTTGCCAATTACTGATGAGCTATAATAAGCGAAGATGTCTACACGATCAAACGTTAGGGTTTGAGAAGTCAGGGAAAAAAACCCTGAGAATAAAAGAAACAGGATGTATATAGTGGGTGTAACAGTGTTTTCATTTGAATACATATTTAGAAAGCACATCCTGTTTTAATACCAACACAAATGCTTGTTGTTTCAACACACATTGACAAGATGTTATCAGCGCTGAGCTGGATTCTCTCAAGCAACACCACTGCAGCGGAACAAATGACCTTGTATAGCAACAGGGTGCTGTCTTGCTGTAGTACACAAATTGCCAAGGCTCAATCAGTGCCACTGTGGTTTCCCTTTAGTTATTGAACTATTTTATTGAGCTCTTCTTGCAAGAAACACAATACCCAGAAAGAAACCCATTTCAGATAAGCTATTAAAATCTCCTTGCCTTATGGTTTTATCAGGCAATCAGTAGTGCCTAATAACATCTGTCAGTGACTGTTCACTTTCACCATGTTCTTTTAACCCTGCTATTAAACTATTATTAAGTTATTCAATTAACTGTGAAATGAGTGATTTCCACATGACAAAAAACAAATGATTAGTTTGATACTGACTTGTTTTAGCAGATGTTACACAAGTTGGTTTACAATAACTTAACGTCACCTCTTCTGTTCTATAATGTGTTTGCTTGTTTATTCAGACGTTTTTGGACGTGGTACTTGATAAAATAACTAGGAACAATTTGTTTTTGTAAAGCTCCGCCAAGAAGGCAATATTGTGTACATTCACAACATGACTCAACACAACTGTTTACAGACTAGCTGCTGTTTTTGATCCTTTTCAGTGAGGCTTCACAGGTCGTTCTGTGGAACCAACAGAAATAATAACTGTAAATGAGAGGATGTCATCTTTGATCCTGTAGATGTTCATATCCACCTGGAACTAATTCTTTGATTGTTTTTTCTTTGCAAATATCATGTGTGAGGGTTTGCTGGTTCCCTCTCTACTTCAAGGCAGGGTCAGTTTCTTCTCACAGTTGTGTCTGGAGTAGCAATCCTAGACTGACTCCTAGAAAAAGAAATTCTTCAAAGGCAGTCACTTCCCCTACAACCCTTCTAGACTATTGGCTGACGCTACAATTTCGCCACTTCCCTATTCAAATGCAGACAATGAGTTGATGCTAGGTACAGTGCACATCATCAGGGACCCCACTAAAAGGGGGTTTGGGCAACAGCAGTGCTCTGTATCATGTCTTTATGGGAAGTTTAAGGTTATAATTTCAAAATGTGCAAGGGTGCATCTGAGGACTCTTTTCCCCTTGGAGGCCCCAATCATTCATCTGGTTTGCCTCTCCTGAGTGCGTGCCTCTCTCTGCACAGCTCCTCCTGACACAAGAAAAGAAAAATACCAGCTCTCTGCCCTGAAAAGATGCAAAGATCAGCATAATATGCCACTAAGAAGTTCATTTGCAGGGCACATGCCAAAGCCAACACATAATATGACTCAACTAAAACCTTTTCTTTAATCATTTAAAGGTGCTGATCGTGCACAATTTTCTTCTAATGTCAGAACAGTTGCTGTTTGCAATGATTTTAGGACTCATGTGTTTCCATGCACTAGTTATAGTAAAGCAATATTTTAATGAATCTTTGGTGACATACGCTTTGATACAACATTTTGAGCAAGAAAGTTGAATGATCTTAATCCTAGTATGTATCATTTGTCCTTGTCAGTTCAGTTCTTGGCAGAAAAAACTAGAAACAGAAAGAGGGAATACACATTTGTTTTAAATTTCTCACAGTCACCAAATGAATTACAGCCTGACTGTCCACTGTCACCACATGAGAATCTGTCATCTTGAACTGCACTGTCAACATCAGGTAGGAGCTGCCACTGTCAATGGGGGTTTTGGGTGAGGTCAGAAAGGGATTTCTTTAATTACATCAGGCATGTGTGAGACAAATATGCAGGGCTGGGCAAGGAATTCTAGTTTGGTTCAATTGAGGAAAAGGGATTTGGGTCATGGAGAGATGAAATGAGTCCTCTTGATACTTGGTGGGTTGCTGAAAAGCAATTCTCTCCCTGTGGGGAATGAACCATGTTCCTTTGGTTCAACGGGTATAATTTCTAATCAGCCAGCTGCAATAATCAACCTTTCTCGGACAATCCGGTAGCTTTTAGTGCTCAAATTGCCATACAGAGTTAATTAAACAAGAGAGCAAAAGAGCAGAATAGAATGGAGGAGGGTGACCATGAGATTTTGCCACTTTTTATGTGATTTTTGTTGTGATTCCCACGGCGAGAAAACGAAAGAGAACAAACAGATATGTGGGGAGAGAGAGAGAGAGAGAGAGAAAAGATCCCCTCTATGCTCTTATTGGTTGATTAGGATTTCCTGCTTATCTGAGATAACTGGAAATGATGTGCTGGGTGAGTGCGCACACACATGCATTCACGTGCATAGGTTTGTGTGTATATGTGTGTGTGACGAAGATTTATGGCGTGCATACTTACAATCGCCCCGCTAGTTAAGCCAAATTACCTCTGCTGTCTCATTCTCTCTTCCTCTATTTCTTTTTCTTTTCCTTGCTCGCTTCCTCTCCTCCACGCGCATAAACACACGCACATGGACACAGGCAAAGCAGTGATTAAAAGGTCAGATCCATTAACAAGAAAATGGTAATTATGGAAAGTGCGATTAACATGGATCACACACAAACACACACAGACACACACATGCACATCAAATACCCAAACACAAATACACACAAGTCACAGAGACATTTTCTTTTTTTTTCTCTGTGTCATAAATGTAACTAAAGGTCATGTGTTTCCCTTTCAGGATTGTCCAGATAACTGTGTTTAATGTCACATGAACACTCATCCTTTGGGAAAATTTAGCCCAATTAGGGGAAATATGGTTTTAATCAGACTTATCAGGGGGAACCTTTTTAATTATTCGACCAGCGATATAATTTCAGAGTGAACACAATAAAAACTAATAACCATTTCTCTGGATGATCAGTCTGCAGCACCTGCAGTACATTAACTGACTTTAAGAGGGAACAAAGATCAGATACGTGACTAGCTACAGAAAACACGGGCAACAACTTTATGCTGAAAGTATATGTGACTAGCAAAGATGGACATAATTGCCATAATTGCTACACTGGACTTATGCTACATTGACAGAATATGAATCACCAGCATGGTCTTATTGATTGACAGATTTCTGGTCAAGAGTTTTAGAAATATACGTGGTCAAACTTATGCTTACACCCTCTCTGGAGGCCAGATGTGACATATACTGTATGAGCCATTTAATGATTCTAGTGAATATGAATCTGGCCTCTGATGCTTAGGTGATTTTAAAGCCTTTGATTAATATTGAAATATCATTATATGACTTTAACACAGACCTGTGGAGTTGAGTTAAAAGTGATGACAAATCTATGAACAGTAGTAAGAAACAACCAGAGACCATCCATGCTGCAATATGTCAGTGTGACATATTCTCTTATCTGCGGAGAAGCAGACATGAGGTGTCTTCATGATATCTGAGCGTCTGTGAGTGCACATGAGCCAAGGCACACATGATAGTCTTTTCCTTGATTATGGGTATCAAACACTGACGGCTAGTCTGCCGATTTAATCTTGGAAAATATACCATTCTTTTGTGTGTGGTCTGAGATAAAAAGGAGCCGTGGCATGACAGCAACCTCTCTGCTGCTCTTGAGGCCTGTGGGATCTCCACTGTGGCTCTCCATCAGCCGTTGATTCTTTCTTTTGTCTTATCTTGAGCTTTCTTCAAGAGGCTTCGATCCGTCTTTAAATGTAAACAGTACTCCAGGGTTGGTTTTCTGGTCAGAGCAACAAATGTCCTCACAGATAATTTACTGCTGTGAAAATGGAAGTGAGCCAAAGTCTTAAAGCTGGGGAGAATATCTGGGGGTTGCCTGGAATGCATCACACCTCAGATTGTCTTGTGTCCCACTCAGTGATTTCCTACACATCTCTTCTAAACTCTAAAAGAGGCTATCATTTCTTCTCTGAACACATGAACACAACAGAAAATCAGAGGCAGCTTTTCTAAAGATGTAAGAAATTCTATCAGTCAGTGATGACAATTTTTTTTTCAAGATTGTGATCAACATTCATCCTGGTGCTGCTCATCCCCAAATCACGACTATGCCTATTTATGAGTTTTACCACAAACACACTAATCAAGAGTGGTGTTTTTAGTGGTAAGTTTTCATAAACAAGTAAAGGGCACATTCCCTGATTGCTGCATGATCTAAAGCTATGTTCCAACTCGGCACAGCATGCAGGCACTTGTGTTAGACATCCGTCTAGCTGATGAATCATATTATTAACTGACTCTCATGTTAAACACAAACTCAAGCGGTGTGAAGCAGCTCCCTGCAGTCCACCCTCAGCCATTTATTGACTCTGTTTGAGAGTTGGAATTACCGACAGCAACAAACACAGGGTTTTGAACTTAGGGTGGGACTTGTCACACCTGTCCACCCTCTTCATGCTGTTGGTGCAACAAACAAGAGATGATGAATGGAGATGGGCTTCTTTTTGCTCTCTGTGCCTTAACAGTAGTGAAGGCGCACACACACACACATTCGCACACAGGCAGGTGTGTCTTTCCAAGCAGTCTGATGATGTTTATAGTAGCTCTCTGTCTCTCTCTCTCTCTGTCTCTCTCTCTCTCTCTGTCTCTCTCTCTTTCTCTCTCTCTCTCTCATATTTGGTCAGCAACTGTAGGTCAAAACTGGCTTAATGGCATTTCAAACACTTCCCACAAAAGCTTGTGAAAACATAGATGTGTTTTGAATTATTCTTCTGTAAATTGGTAATATTGTTTAAGTGGTTTGATTTCAAAAACAAGCCATCCCATGTGGCACCTCCACCACAAAGTCTGTAATACCTGTAAGAAATATGAGTTAATAAATATATAATTGGAGTTACAGTTTCCACCCCAGTACTCCCAGGGAGACCTTTGTTAATTTAACTGATAAAATGTTTTAATTACAGGGATTACATTATTTAATGAATCCTAGTATATCATTTAAATACACGAGTGTTCAGATTTATTATGTCCTTTGTTGTCCTTGTTATCACGTTTTTATATGACTGGACCAACCTGTCATCATTAGGACACACTAATAAAGAGGAGCAGAGAAAGAGCCAGGAGAAAAGAAAAGACGGGGGGGGGGGGATTCAGAAGGTTGTGATTGTATGTTATGATTAGAAATGTGTTCAGCTCTTTTCAGTCTTGGGTACAGTGCAGTAAAAACGTAATTACATTACATCCACAGTGGATGATTTTGTAGGACAACATTTATGTCCATTCCCACTGCCTGTGAGACTGGACTTTACATCTCAGTTTGACCCATGAGAAGGGTTTTTCTTCAACCTTACAAAGTGGTTGTTGTCATCACTCATCAATGATTTCTCACATTTACCTCTATAGCAGCCTGGGTATTCATAATATTGTACAGGTTGAGGCCCAGTTGTCAGCGTGTATGTATTTTTTAGGGGTGACTTCGATCCTTCGGTGGAGGGAAAAATTTAATTCAGGCCAAAAGTTTTTTCTATTAAACTGAGTGACGCACTCTCTGTCTATCGATCGCGCAGCACAGCACCTGTATAACACACACACATCCAAACAACAGCACTGTCCATGGTGCTCTGACACTCGACCCGTGACCCTGAACCAACTATACAAGCAATGATGTGCATATCATGCCCACACGATGACTGGACTATACTCGTCTTGTCATCGCTACATGGCCATCAAAACAGAGACAGTGATGTCGTGCACGCGAGCCTAATGAGTCACATAAGGAAAAGGATGGATGGAAAATGTCCTGTTATTGTTATCCTATGTCAGCTGTAGAATTACATTCGTTTATTTGGGTGTTGTGTGTTTTAGCTCTTTCCTCTGGATCGGAAAAAGACACGAATGAGATCGTGAGTCAATGAGGAAAAGAAACAACATGATTCGACGATTAGTCGACTAAAGGCAAAATCTGACGGATCAGATTCGACTACAAAAATCCTTAGTCAAAGACAGCCCTAGTATTTTTAAATCTTTTTTATCCCTGTCAGTTTATGTAAGTTTGAGGATGAACCCTCTTTGGTTTTATGGCTGCCTGGGCACCAGGATAATCCAATAAACCATCCATAACTGTGATACCAGTGCACATATTAACATACTCATTAAACGGTGTGGACAGAGACACTAAAGAGAGACGAAGAAAAAAACAGGAAAATTGGTGACAGAGGGGCAGAGTTAAGAATGACTGAGTGTGTTCGAATATAATCATTGTAAATTATGTTGGAACCTCCTGAGGTGTGCTTGATTTATCCTGAGACCCTTAAATAGACAGTGTGACATTTTGAAATTAAATCTGTTAATTGTCTTCACTGGTCATTTGTCATATTACGTTACTAGCTCTTCGGCTAGTGGTTATCTTCTGGTTCAAGCATCTATTCAGTTTCATTTAATTGAAATATTGTTTTTTTAATCACCTGATAATGTGACAGGTGCTTCACAAAGTTACACTTAAGAATGCCACAATGACTAGTTGAACAGCCTTAAACAATCAGATACCCTCCAATAAATGCACAAGTGGTGTTTCTTTTCTTTTGTACACAATAAATTTATTTTTAATAGAATAAACTATTCATTTCAAGTGAGGTTGATAGACAAAGCACTGTTGGACTAGCTTGTTGAATTTTTTTTTTAACTTTACCAAGCTCTCTTTTGTCTTCTCAGCTGCTTTTGTCCTGTCACTGTGTGTAGCTGTAGCCAGTGTCTTCCTGTGTCATAAGCTGCCGTTTGAAATGACTTCCTGTCACTCACTGATGAGTTGTCATAGTAAATGTGAAATCCTGCTCAGGAAGCAGCGCTCAACTTGGGCTCAAAGGTGCAAGTGGGACAACAAGTAGACATCAGAGAATTTAATGTCTGTCTCAGAATTAATAATGTGTGAGCACCACAAGAGTGTCTGAGAGGTTCCGGGCACGGATGGACAGATGGAGGAAATGCAAACATTGTGATGGAGGACTATGGGATTTGATCCTGACGGTATCTGGGACCAACTCAGTGTTGCTCATTGTCAAAAACGTTTGCATTGAGTCAAAGGCAATTTTATTATTGATGTCAAAACATGCAAAATTTTTGGTAATTGAAACAAAAAATGTGTCACAGAATTCTGAAATGATGTTTTAAATGAGGTTTTGGAGAATGATAAATCAATCCACAGGAAACAAGGGAGTGGCTCAGAAGAATAACTGAGAGCAATTCAAAGGATTTGGATGCACCCCTTACTGAAAAACTACTTGTAGACTCCTTTGTGAATAATGCCAAACTTCCCACCCAGACCTGAAAATCTGGTTTATTTAAAATTGTATAACTGGGGGACCTACTTCGATGAGGAGGAAGAATCTGCGGCAACCCATATTTCTGATGAAAACGAAATCAAGACAGCTTGGGGAAACAAAATCGTTAACAATAAATACTTTATTGGACAGAGATCTTAAATTTACAGTGATACATTTCATATTATTTGGGGTTGAAGCAGGACTAATAGATGTACAATTAAGCAAAGTGAAAGGCACAGTCTGTATGATGGTAAGATTAGTGAAAATTGTCGTTACACAAGTGTCATGCAAATTGATACTGGATTACCCTGTTATTACTATGGAGAAATGGAGGCTTAAATAATTGTCACATTTTCCCACTGGTGTCATTATTTGATATGCATTAAGTCGCTTGTGACATTTTTCAAGTTAATATTGTCAGCTCTGTTGTTTAGAGTTTCTTTTCCCCCTTTCTTCCTCTCCTCATGTGAGTCATCCACACACATACTGTTAGTGCTGTGTTCATGTGATCTGTTGCAGCACCGTAATAGATGATGTCCATGCATGTAAAATCATTTGATATTTTATGTCAATTTTAGGTTCTGTATCTGGCTGTTTTGTTACATATACTTGAGATGTCAACTTCTGTTAGACAAAAAGAAAGTGCAAAGTCACCCTCACAAACCTACCACTGAAGTGGTGTCAGGTCACTGTATGAATATTTGATCAGTGCAATCTGTCAATCTGTCTGTTCCATCTAGTGGCTGTATTTGATTTGTGCAAGCAAATCTCTTCTTAAAACATTTACTTAAGTAAACTGGGTTTGTGTGGGTGCATGCCAGTAGTCTTAAAAAGTGATCATCCCAGACTTGAATCATTACAAATATGTTTTGGATATCTGTATTACATCTATATTATACAGAGGTTAAAAAAAACAGAAGGATGTGAATGAAGTGTTTACTGGGTTGTTTGTGATATGAGGGAGATTCTATGGAAGACTAAATATAAACTACTTGAATTGTGTAACACCTCACAGTAAAAGGTCACCCTTTGATATATCAAGCATTAATCTCTAGTCCCGAAGTGAGTCATGCACCCATTGCTTGTGATTCACACTTTACGTCAACTACACGTGTCATGCAAAGTGGCATCTTACAGGTCATGCTTCAAGTATTATTACATATTATTTATTTATTGCCATGAAGCTCTAAAAAAACATGTTTTATTGTGCAGAAAAACTGAGAAAAACACCTCATACTCGTTACCGAGCAGGTCCCCAGTGAGCAAACAGCTTGAGGGAGATCAAGCAGTGGGATGGTCTTGAAGATGAAAAAGGTAACATGTCGATGCTATTATGTACAACTCCATCAGTTAAGAAGATATGTTTCATCATTTAATTTCATCAGCAGCAGCATCTCAACATGTTATGAGCCTGTAAGATATTATGCAAGATATGTAAGAGACTTTCATTTTTGCTGGTCAAAACGGGCATGCTAATATAGAGTAGGCTAAATATAGAGTAAAAATGTGAACAACATTAACTTAGTTGAAAACAAACACTGCAACATTTGGAGGAACATTGCACATCAATGGACCTACACAAAAATAACAGACATCGACACTGTCGAATAAATGTTTTTATTTACTCACCAATTCATTAATATATTTATTGTGCAAAGTCATTATTTACATACAGTAGCCTGCTAGAATGATGTAATACACAAATATCCAGGGTTTCCTGAATGCAGCATAAATGCTGACGCTTGGGAGCTTAATTAGGTGCATTACTATCCAGGTGTGAAAGATTCTCCTCTCTTGACTGCGAAGGAGCTAAACTCTCGGTTTGGACTTGGTGCTTTCAGTAAGCACAGAAACACTTTCAGTCTAACATCTGTGTTGTTAAACTCTCTGGTTCCATACTTAAGAGGGTGTAAGATAGCATTTGGTAGCTGCTGTATCGCGTCTACCAGTTTCTACATCAGCTAATTGTTAATGGTTCTAGCAGTCTGCCAGCCATGTGGATTTGAGGTGCTAAACATAAGTTACCTTATTTGATTCTGAATGCACATTTGTTGCATTTACAGTTAGTTTTGTTGCTGATCTAATGTGACTTGATTGGTGAATTAGATACTTTATGTGGTCAGAGTCTTGACAAAGCAAACTAAAGAATACAGGTTAAGTTTGGTCAGGGCCCTGGCTGCATGCTCTGTGTTTATTGACCCTGCATAGTAGGTAGTTTGAAGGGATTTGGATTTATTTATTTGACTGTTACTATTTCTGATTTCATGAAAGTATTGATTAGATTAACTAAGTCTTTGTGATAGGTTTGATTGGGTGTGGTATAGCAATGCTGCCTCTCTCTGGATACTTAGTGAAATTAGTTGTGTCACTTTGGTTTATATTGTTACCATGATTACTGCATCTTTTTTCACAACCTTGAGACTTGAGCAGTTAAAATTAATATATCGGAACATGTTAAATCAGTGTTATGGTAATTGTTCTGTCTGTGTCTGTGACAGCCTCGACATTTTCAGACATCAATCATATTAAGTTTTCTTGTGACCGAAACACACATGGAATTGTATGACAGAAGCCTCTATGGCAGTGACTTCGGATGACCTTGCTGAAACATAAAGAAGAGAGAAAGGATGAATAGCAGATGAGAGACAGAGGATAAAACTCTTACAGTGCACAGAGGAAGAGGGAGAGGAGCTGGAAAGCGTATATGCAAACAGAGAAAGCCCCAGAAGAAAGCTAGGATGTTTAGATAACCACTGCAGAGGCATCAAAAAAGCTTTCCTTGCAATCTATAAATAGTGCTATTGTATAAAATGTGGAACAAAACAATGCACATAATGCAAATTATTTATAAAATGTAGGCATTGCGATGCCCGGCAGCTTGGGCACAGTATTGGTATTATAGTGTGTTGAAGGTACAGATACAAAGTTGGCACACGAATTGGAGCTATTAAGACTGAGGTGTTACAGTCACTCTGTGTTTTCGAGTAAGCGTGCAGCTTGTGTGCATGTGTTTGTGTGAGTCTGTGTGGCAGGGAAACAATTGTATGTCTCTCTTTTTGCACATAAAACATTTACAAACTGTTCCCAGGCAAATGTTGTTTACATCTCTAATGCATCAGCGTGGCAGGTGGACTAAGTGATTTGGTTTGTGAAGCAAGTTGAAGAGCACTGGTTACACCTGTTTCTGTTCTGGTCCGGCCCATCTAATCAGACGTGTCTAAAGCGTGTGCACTCGGCTGAAGCTGGAACATGGCTACACACAGCGCTGTCTTTGACATTTACATTTGTACACATCAACAATGTATAGGTTTAAACACAGCTATTGACAGCATATTTCTCATTTATCATGCAGTTTTGGACAGCAGGCGTGTTTGGTTTTCAAGGTGACTCTGTTTTTGCGTTGAAAATGTACTGATATGTTGACACAACCTTTTCACTCGAGTCGAGCTTTTATTTTGTCACTGCAATGTTTAAACCTCTTTAGGTGACATGCCCTTGTAGAATTCCACATTATTCATGTGGAGGCAAAACCTTTTGTCCTGAGGTGAGGAATTAGAAACAGCAATACATCCTTTCAAGATTTAAAGATTTTTTTATAATATTGTGTCAGATTAAAATGAAGAACCAGCAATAAACAGCAACGATCATCAAACAGAGACGGAGAGTAATGCTGCGTCCCAATATTTGCACTTCTCCTCAAAATTGGCCCTACTCCTTGGTTAAGGGGATTCCCGCAGAGGGGTAGGCTGTCTCAAACTTAAAGACGAGTAAGGGAAGTGCTGTCCCTTAAAACACGCAGTTAATTTGAAGGGATGTGATACACACTATGAAATGATTTGACCAGCAGCAATACTACATATGGCAGGAAAAAAATATCAATTGCATGTCACAGAAGGCAGAGTCTGTCAAATCTGTTCCACTTGTTTTTGGTTGCAATATTCTGCCTCTTGTTCCTGACTTGACCCAGTTTGTATCTGCAATCCTCTACGGCACCAATTTTACACCTGGCCAAGTCCCCCCCCCCACATCCCTACCTCTTGCAGCATGTACACTCATACACACATGCATACCCACACACACACACACACACATATATATATTACATATAACCATGCACAATGCCATGCATAACCATGCACAATGAGACTAAATATACTCACATAGCATAAATACACAAACACACGTGTTCAGATAGATAGGCACCTACAGTATGTGCACAAGCAAAGAAGAAAAACATGCACAAATACAACAGCCATGGGAAACAGCAGTGTGTGATTGGTGTGAAAATAAGCAACTATGGTCTTTGATGTTGGGTACACTTTTTCAGGAAGAAAGCAAGTATATGTAGATATGTATACATGTGCATGAGGGAGCGGTTTGTGTGAGCGTGAACTGAGGTGTGTTTACCCCTGAGGTAGTGGTATTTCATCTCTTCCTGCATCGGTTCTGCCCTGTAGGGGTTAAGAGGTGTGTGTGTGTGTGTGTATGGTGAGAGTAAGATCTAAATAGCTTTGCTTTGGTTAAAAAGACAGGAAGGAAGAGAAAGAGAGCTCTTTTTGTGGGTATTTCCAAGGGTTTTCTCCCCATCTTCTCCTGTGGTGCCCAGACCAGCATTACCTCAGAGTTACTTTACTTTACTATTTTCCAGTGCAGTTATCAATTGAATATTGACTACTCTCAAAACTACTAAACTCATGTTATGGCTTAGATAAAATAAAGTGAATACTATTATAAGGACAAAAATATGACCGGTACCAGTGGAGCCAAGTATGAACCGCACCATATAATTATAATTCTCAAGTGAGAAGAACTTGGACACAGCAAATATACTGTGTTGACAACTTTCTTGCTGCACTGACTTTTATAGCAGTAAAGGACATTTTGGCACAGCAGGCGTCCATCAAGTGCCCAATTTGATGGTAAACGATCACTGCAAGAAAAGAAAATGTTGTGTAATCTTGCTTTGATTTGTGCATAATTACTAAGCCTTGCACAGTGTGCCTGACACCACTGTGGGAGTGAAGGTTCATGCTTCAGACAAGGATGCTTTCATTAAAAAGTTAAAAAGCTATTTCCAGCCATTTAAGAAATTAATAATGTTTCCATTTAATGTGAATGTAGTACTGTGAAAACAGCTCATGGCTTTAAATTTGTGGCTCTGTACTGTATGCGTGGCCTTATAGTATCCAAGTTTGCTTCGCTTTTTATGCCTTTTTATGAGTTCACAGACACACAAATAAGAAGGACAGAAAGAAAGAGTGGTGATACATATTCACTGAAATATAACTTCTTGATGGGTTTAGCTCATCCATCATCATTCCTTTCCATTAAATGACATAATTTCTGTTTCTCATTTTTACATTCTCTCAATCACTGTCTATAGCTCTGAATTTAAGCTTTCAATTCATTATCATTCCTGTCTTGATACACAGTCACTAGTATCATTTCTCTTTCTCACAATCTGTCTCAGTCCTCTCAGTCTCCCATTCTCTGAATGAATGTAATTCACTCTTTCATCTCTCTGTTTCTCAATGTCTGTCTCTCAATCCCTCTCTCTTTTCACAATATTAATTCAACCCCCCCCCACACACACACACACACTCCCCACCCCATCTGTTTCTCTCTCAATTCTTGCTATAAATGTCATTAATTCAGTGCTGATAACCAGCTCTGTTCTTTTCAGCTCAGCCTGGTGCAGATTATAATTATAATCATTACAATAACGTTAACAGTGCAGTACAATATTCAGGAGTCAAATCCCCGGTGATATATCTCTCTTGAGTCTTTGGAGCTCCTGTTCTTTGTGTCATACTGTAGCCACTGTGGCCCATAGAGATTATGTCTGCCTGCATTTCATACACCTGGGACTGGTGTTAATTGATTTTCCCCCCTCTCATTTTCTGAGTGGTCTGTTCAGGCTTGTGAAGGAAGAGGAGGTGCAATTTTAAAAGTGCACTAAGCAATCTATTGTGAAGTTTGTGTCTAGTGTGTATCTGTGAATTTCAATACTTACTACCTAATAGAGCTTGATGAAGGTGAAGCTTCTACCTCAAAAGCTGCCATATGAATAACGTTGTGCAATAGTGTGGAAATACACAAGGCAATTTTGTGCTTGTGTGTGTGGTAAGAAGCAATGCTCTTCAAAAAAATAAAAATAAAATGTTGAAATGGCCTTCAAGTAAATGGACTGAATTCTGTGTGGTGAACCTGTTGAGTGGTGCATGGCCCTGGTGAGACCTGCTTATCCTTGATCATGGCTGGATCTTCTTAACCCTGTTTGTTTTGGATGGCAGGCTAATGAGAACCAGGGAGGTGTAACAAGTCAGCCAATATACCTTGGATGACTCTCCTGTCTGGTAGTATTGGCGGCTCTGTGTGTATGTGTGTGTGCGTCTGCATGTGCTTGTGTGTGTATGTGAAGTTCCAGTAATCCCAGTGGCTAAGCTGGTAATCCCCTCAAGCTGCCCATTAGCCCCTTGACACACATGTATACACACACACATGCAGGCACTCACAGTTCCTCCAGGGCAGTCACCCAGGTGTCAGGCAGACTGTTCCTCGGGGAGGGATCACTATGATCAGCCACAGCGCTGGCCCACTGCCCCTGGATGGAGTAATGGAGACACTGGCTGGCAATACATACAGATTAAAGAGAGGGAGACAAAGGCAGAGTGAGGGGGGAAAAACAGAGGAGAGGGTGGTGAGAGGGAGAGGGGGCAGTTTGGGATGACTGGAGGGAGAAGAGGAAAGGAAGGGAGAAAACTGCAAAGAGGTGCATGTAGGGAAAAGGTACAGAGAAAAGGAAGAGGTATGAAGAGACGAGTTATTTTACTGTCTGTGTCTCTGCTCAGTGAACTGGACTCTGCATCGGGTGTTGTTGTTATCTGGAGAATTTGAAGCTTTGGGATACTTTCCCCTCCACTATTTGGATGAAAACACCAGATTTCCGCTAGGGCTTGCAATTTTTTTTCTTTTTTTTTTTTGGTCTTGTACAGAACAGATTTTCCATTTCTGTGTATCCCCTTGTTGCTGTTTCTGGTTGTTTCTGTCTCTGAAATGGCATCAGCTGATCTGTGCAGCAATGTTTCCTTTGAGTTAGAACCCTCAAACTGATGATTCACCTGAGCCACAAATGGACTTTTTGAAAAACACAGCGTTTTTTGTGGATGTACTGTCTTTGGTCCTGAAATGCTTCCTTACCTCTCTGGAGTTGATGAGATAATCACTGTTTGGACTCTCACAGCCCTTGAAACTTGTAAAAACCCCTCAGAGTTTCAAATGTATGCTTGTCGGCGATAAAAATAAGCACTCTTCTGTATTTCTGTCAAACACACTTTGTATAGGTATGTGGCATTTGTTCAGACAGCATCATTTTGTTGGAGTCTCAAAGCCACCCACCGTCCCTCTGGAGTTTAGAAGTGAACTGTGTGGGCAGCAAGAGACACGCTTCTGATTATATGAAGACAACCCCACTGAAGCTCTACTATTGTGAGTCATTCAGTTTCAACACTGAGCCCATCAGTACTCTGACGTGGGACGGCAGAGGAATCATTCCCTTTCGTATGTCATATAACAGAAACAGCGAGATACAGCAACAGTGACTCACTGACACGGTGGGAACGCTCTCTGTTTTCTCGCACCTCTTTGTCTCGGCCGCCATTTCTTGACAAAATGTTAGAGATGGTGCTCTCACTTGGCTCAGCACGACTTTGTTTAAACTACTGTGTCTATGCTTGCATGCCTGCAGTGTTGTCTTCTTGTTCATTTTTACATCTGCTCGTACATCTTTTGCTTTGTATTATATGTATGATTTTCTATATGTTTGTGTAACTGTGCAAAACAGTTTGATTGGCTTAAAGGACTTTGTATCACATCAGCAAATGGATATTGTTTTTTTAGGGGTGTAGTGATACAGTACAAAAGATATTAGATTGGGATGAGCAATGTTGCAGGGTCGTGTTACACTTTTCATTTCGATGCACGTATGGATTAAAATCGATGCACTGATGCAACGAATGAACCATTACACCCCTATTTTTCTCCTGTATCTCTCTGGACACTTAAGGCAGGATCTATAATTTTAAGTTAATTCAATTGACAAGGATGTGACGCTAAAGCCTTGGGCATGCTGTCCTATTTCCTTTTATCTTTCTTTTGCCTTTATCACACGCTGTCTGTCAGACTATGAGATGCTGTCAAGCTTGACTCTTGAGGTGGTTTTGCGATCCTGTCGGCATACTGTGCAATTGATCATTGGACTTTGGAGAATCCATCAACCTGCACCAATATGGCTAAAAGTTGGGGGAACTATAAAACTTCCCCAGAGGCTCAGATTCAGTATAGATCTAGATAATTAACTGCCTGTGACCCTCTTTTACAGTGAAATGGGGATCAGTGCTTACAGTGGAAAATTTTGTCCATGGCAGACTAAACTGCCTCCTTACTTAATTTGCTTAAGAAGGCAAAAAAGGCACGATGCATATGTGTACGCTGGCAGCACTTTTCATATGAATAACGTGGAAATACATGGTATACTCATGTAGCCTGTTTTTTGACTGTGGGACTACTGACAGAAGTCACTAGGATTCAGTAGGTCAATAGCAGGTCCATGTACTTTATAAATTTACCACAGAAATACAAATTGTCACTTTTATTGTTTTAGTGAAACTTCTCACCAAACATGGTGGAGGGACATTTTTAAAGATTACATGCAGAGAGCTAGTAATTCTTTGACTAGTAACTGACTTCACCCTGGAGGAAAAATCAGAGAATGAAGCAGAGACAGACATAATGAGACATAAAGGCCCAGACACAGAGAGGGTAAGAACAATGTGTTTCTCTCTGCTCTGTTGCTCTCTCCATTATCCTTCAGGACAGAAATACAAGAATTCAATTAAAAGACCATGTAGTGACCTTAACACACATGCACATACGTGAACACACACATTTTTGATGTATCAATTAATCACTGTCTGTCACTCTACCATTATAGCCTGTGTATTCTCACTGGACCATGGGTATAATATACCAAGTGGGTGTGTATGTGTGAGTTTGTAAGAAGTCATTCTTCTCTGTAATGACCATTGTTATTCCCAACTCTTCAAATGTTGTTGGGTCCAACAGCCTCTCTAATAGGTCATTTTTCTGTGGTTATGTGTGTGCACATGTGTTTGTGTGCCTAAGCCATTAGTATGCAGTACTGTGTACTAGCCTTGTGTTATTAAACTTTAAAACTAGATGACAGAATATGGCCTGGGCCTGGGGCTAAAACTAACATACTAGGACACACTCAAAGAAACACACAAGTGCTCACCATAGCCTCAAGACATCCACTCACAAAATGTCCATGTCCACTGTAAGCTAAAGCCATTTTAAAGTCTACTCTTAAAGAAGCAATGCTGAATGAGGATTGTCATTTATTTTCACACAATAGCAAATTCAAGTCACTGACTATGGCTGGCTATTAAATCATGATCTGCACAGGAACTGAGTGACCTAAGGAAATCTTGTGGCTTTGTGCCAGTTACTTATTTCACCCAGACATTTCACAATAATAATTTTGACCGCCGTGTCATTTTTATAGTTTGCTACAGTGCAAGCAAATGCTTTGACTGACATTGCATGGTGTATGTATGGTACATACAGTATACTTACCTGCGTATGTATGTAATGCATATAAGGGTGTCTGAGTGATTACAATTTCTCCCAAAGTCAGGCCCATCAATAAAAAGTCTATAGCACTGTGTGATTTTATAGATAGAGGCTATATTTTCTGGTCCATAGCTATAAACCCTATAGAACAAAGTACATTTAGATATTAAACTACCAAACACCCCATCTGTCCACAAGTTCTGTATATGGTTTTAAGCATGTAGTGGGGGCTGAGAAAGCCATATATTAACCAGAGTATGAAGTTTAAAACACTCAGAGCTCATTCATTTCAGCACTACAATCACACTGGTCTAGTGTCAGCTATCTGTAAAGCTACTAATTCATGATACCCAGGTTTTCTTGTACTGTTTCCATACTCCATCACCAAGTCCTCTACTTTTAGTATGACTTCATTAGATTACGTCTAAGAGAAAGTTCAGAAAACAATCCAGCATTTTGGAAAACAGCCAAATTCATTTGTAAGAAAATCTTTATTTTTTCTTTGATCTATTCAAAGCCTTGAAAATGGTGACCTGAACTTTAGCTATGGGACAGATTAATAGTTTGCTATGTGCTTTTTTGATTTCCCCTTGAAAGAAAGGAACGTCATCACTGCTCGAAAAGAAAAATTTTGTTTCTCAATTAAAGTTCATTGATTTATTTTGTTTCAACCCTGTAACTTGTTGTTACAGTGACACTTTTTAATTGTTTTCTGGAAATATAATTGTTTTTTTTTCAGTGATTGTATTGCCTTATGATGATCACATCCATCATTTGGTTTATTTTGTTTTATCCAAAGACTTCACACATGGTACAAAGCAGTGTGGAGAATATGCCTGTGGTTTTGTTGTCTTTGTTTTTAATTTGGATTTGAGTTTGCCATAGAAAATATTTCATATAAACAACAAAAATGGGCCAAATGTCTGGAGGCACCAAGCCATTTTAGCATTCAACCATTCACTTTGAGCATGCACGCACATCAGAGAGTTTGCCAACATTTGTGTCTTGCTTGTGTATGTAGGTCTGTTGCTGTGTATGTGAGTTCATTGTTTGAATCTGTGGCTATATATGTTGTGTGTTTTTTTGTTGCTTCTAACAAGTCAGAGAAATAGCAGTTACTGCAGGCAAGGTTATGCACCTCTGTATACAGACAGACAGGCAAACACAAAGGAATACAAGTTGTTTATTGTAGTAAAACATGAAAGCTGCCCTCTACAATCAAACATATAATAAAATCTATATACTATTTCTATTATTAAAGTTGCAGTGGCTCACAAAGCTAGCTTTTTGGACTGTATCACACATTTTGAGTTCAGATTAGCAAAGAACATCCATATAGCTTTTTATTGTCTGGGAAGTCCAGCTGTCTGTGATGAGGCCAACAGAAGATGCCTCGGACAATTTGTCACATGGGAAGATTCACCTTCACCAGTTTTAAACCACACCCTAACCCTCCACAATGGAGTATGGCCTCATGTCTGCACTAATAAACATCCCAGTCAATTAGTAATAGTCTTAGTTCAGTCTGACTCCTAAGCAGAGGGCTGCTTCAGTGCTGAGAGGTTCTTGTCAGTTGTGTCTTGGCTCCTGGTCCTGTCATTGAAACTCCAGGGTGATGTTGCTCCAAATGCATGCCCATGCTAGGTGTATTGCTATTGTCACATGGTTTAACTTTGCAATTAATCCACAGTTCACGAATCCACTGTGGCCCATTATAGCTCTGTCTATTACCTCTAGCTAACAAATATTCTCATGAAAAGAGGCCATTATGACAATATGACATTAGGACATGTATATGTTTTGTTCGCAGTACTTGACAGTATTTTACACAACAGGAGTAAAAGATGAAAGGTGACAAATACTGTAAAATTTGCTTCATAATGTGATACTTTCTACTAGTGATAAATTATAGAATGGTACTTGCATCAGCATAATTTTTTACCATTTATTTTCTGCTGCTGGCAACATACAATTATAGTTTGCAGCACACTGAATATTACCAGTACACTAGACTATTAAGCCTTATGATATATTTAATGCCCAGTTAAATTATAAATGTCTGGTAACTGAAGTGAACAACTTTAACAATATTGTAATGAAGTTTTTCGTACAATTTCTACATAAGCAGAAAATGTGTATTTGCTCTGAGGGTAGGCCCAACTGTGTGTGTGTGTTTGTGTGTGTACATCTCATCATATTTCTTCTCCTTCATTCTCCCTTAGTGTCTCACTATCCCATCTCATCCTCTCTGCCCTTCTTGTCTTCCTCCATCCATAGATCTTTCTAACGACTGTCCCTTTAAGGTGCTGTCAGCCCTGACACCTCCCCTTTAAATGCCAGCAGACACATGCAATCTGTCTCTACCTATCTACCAAATACAGGTGTGTGCACTTGCATGTGCACACATTTGTGCCCATCCCACATTAATGTGTGTGTCCCTCCTAGTGCATGTATTCATGTGTTTGTTTGCCCCTTTCTATGTATGCATGTCAGGTATAATAGTAAGTGATGGGGTAGCCAGCAGCCTAAACAAGCTTTAGCTCAGGGGGGCAGCACTCACTATCTATCTAACTGCCTGAGAGAAAGAAAAGACAGAGAGATAGAGAAGGTAGGAGGGGGAAGGAGGTGCATAACATTTATCATTTAATAGTGGAAGAAACAACTCGTTTTGGCTCTACCCACAGAGCTGAGCTGGCCGTATGAACGTTTGTCAGCAACGGACTCCATTGGTCAGTTGAATGCTGTGTGACTGAGTGATAATGTTACATCTGATCAGCTGGTAATGTGTTTTGGTGGTAACTGAGTTTTCCCATTGGTGTTGACCAAATGATTTGGCACAAAGAAGATAGAGGGGATTTGCTAAAGATACACTAACAAAGCTTTGTTGACCATGGGCCAAATAACACGAAGGAACCTTTGTCTTTCACTCTGAGTTAGTACAGTGAAAATCTCAACACTGTATTTGTCTTGCATTTAAGTGTTGTTAGTTGTTAGTTTGTGGCGATTTGGGCAGTAAATGTCCCAAGAACTAGACTGTAGCAGTGCAGAACAGTTAAGTGGAAAGCGAGTGGCTTGAAGGTCATCATGTACTGTAGTCTTACTGGACCATGTTTCAGTCACAATGTCATGATTCTTGTGTTGATGTACAACAGAAAAAGCTTAACTGGGAATTTGTTGCAATGTGTGTGTGTGTGTGTGTGTGTGTGTGTGTGTGTAAAGGAAAGTGACAATCGAAAGATTACTCTGCAGGTATAATATATTGTAGTTATCACAGTTATTCTTCTAGTTCATTTACTATGCAGATGTGTGAAAATTACTCTTTCGCATAACATGATAGTTTATCAGATACATTTTTCTTAAGTTAGTGCCACAGTAGTGACAAAAAGATTGTTAACACTATAAAAAAATTTTACCCTACAACATAAATTATAGATGGTCAGATATGTTTTGAATCTGCAAAATCTGTTCCTGAACAACATGAGGAGGCATCATTTCACTCTGCAATTATGGATTGGGTCCTTAACGTGTGCCAGTTCATGTCAGTACAAGTCCCTGTGTGTTTGTCTTGAAACCTCTGGGGCTGACAGGGAGGTTAATCCACTATTCAACCCGAGTCGGAGTGTCTCTCCTCGGGGGTGCACGTAGAGCAGCGATGGTCCCTGTCACCTCCAAAGCCCTGGGAGGAGACCCCCCCTCCTCCATGATGCGCCACAAAAGGGCTTATCGTCCCTCAGCATCACAGCAGCGTTCTGGCGGATTGGAAGAAATGGATGTTTGCACTGCTGGGTGCCAATAAGTGTGACAAAAAGTGACACAACACATACACACACACACACATATATGGTCTGGCACATGCGTGTGAGCAGTTAGATGCAGACTGCTGACAGATGGCAAGATAAAAGGAGGGACGGCACACGCAGGCTGATGCACAGTTTTTGTGTTTTATAAATGCACGCAGACACACATACACTTTGGCACGCACAGACACAAGCCGGCAGACAAAACCTAACTAGCAGCACTGGATGCTACCTGCAGGAAGGAAATTGTTTTTCTCCCATTCTGACTTTCAGTCTGGTGTTGCTGAGAGTGTGTCCATGTGCATTCAAGCATACGTGTATGCGGCTTGACAAGGTTTGCTCTGCCTTTTTGTGACTCAATCCATGTGGGTTCATCTTTTGTGTGTTTTTCGAGGTCACTGAATCAGAATATTTGTTCGTTGATTCAGTGTCATGATTAAACATTGGCCTTTTCCTTGACAGAGATATTATAGTTTTAATCATTTGTCAGAGCCGTAGAGTATTGAGTAAGAATTCAGTGACGCACGGACACACTTGCCATCTTTTGGTGCCGTAAGTGTTTTATTCAGCCTGTTGTACATTTTAGAGAGTTGGAGGCTCAACACCACTTCCTGTCTTTCAGTCTCTCTCTCTCTCTCTCTCTCTCTCTCTCTCTCTCTTTCTTTCTTTCTGTCTCTCTCTTTCTCTCTCTCTCTCTGTGATGAATGGAGCCAGTCAATGAGTGGGGTGTAAGGGTGACCTGGCCAGGGGGCCTGTGCGTGTTTGTTGTTGTCTGTGCCTCTGAATTTACGTGCGTATGACTAATTTAATTGATAGCATGCCACCGTGGTCAAGGACCTCCTGCACTCATGCAAACACACACACACGCTTACACCAGAACACTGAAGTACACACTCAGTTCAGGGTGGGTAGCGAATGACTGATTTACAAGACACACCAGTGACTATTGACCACATGTACTGTAACCTGAAAAATGACTTTGCGTGTGTGTGTGTGTGTGTTGTCACTCAGGCTACTGTTGTTAATCAATCACTCACTACAGACCCTGAACTTTGGACACGAGTAAAGGAAATAAATCTACTGGACAAGAAGTGGAAAGGGAACAGGGAGAGAAGAGAGGTGGCAGATTTTTTTTTTTTTTTTTTTTTTACTACCCTACTACTTTTCACGTTATTTTGAATATCTTGCTAACATTGAGATACAATTTTAACATTGTCCACAGATCAAACATATTAATTGATTAATTACTTCTAATTGTAACTCAGCTGTTAAAATGGTGAAGATCACACAACCCTCCTGCCTCACGTGACATGTTTTAGTGAAGGCTGGACCTTCAAGCACTAAAAATGTATACAAAGCATATAACATGGGTCTTATCAAGCTCCTTCTTCCCGTGAGTTTATAAAATCCAGGATGTGCCCAAACACATTTGCCAGGCTGAATTACTTATTCCTTTATGTTTTCCACTGGGCACAGATGGTCACTCTGATCCACCCCATTACTCACATTGCACTTCATTCTTGCTCACGCCAAGGAAGAATATCAGGGCATAAACAGAAATGCCACCATCCATATTGGCAAACTGAACTGTCAGGGGAAAAAAAGCTTAAGATCCAATGCTGACTGGAAGAAAACGGATATATTTTGAATTTATGAATGATTTTTGCATCAGGAAAGATTGAATCATGATTTTTAAGTGAATCAATTTTCTCATTCCTTTTCTCTTTCTTTGCATACCTACTATATGACTTCTGCTGTCAATGTCTTAAGGCAGTAAAAACAACTTGAGGACAACTGTGTGTCAGCAGTCAGACATCTGTTCTCAGTTATTTGATATAAAATCTGAAATTTGTCAAAGTGTGTGTGTGAGAGAGGGAGACAGTAAAGGGGACTTTGTCTCCTGATCATGAATATTAACTATTTTCTCCATGATGAAACAACAGTGAAATAAAAGAAACGAATGTTCAAGAAAGTAAATACAAGTAAATAAGGGGTTATAACCAATAGAATAACAAATTAAAAGCCGATGCTCAGTTCAGTTGTCCCCCAAGTATCCTCATTCTACTTTGGTTGAGTTTAGATGAACACTTTCTAAAGAACAGTTCTGGACAGTTTGACAAAAGACTAAACCAAATGGCATAATAACAAATACATATGTTATTGTATTATAAAAAAAATAAATAAAGATTATGAAATAGTGTGACACTTCAGGGTAAAATATAAGATAATCTTTTGATAATCAATTAAAACAGATTTTCTCATAATTGTGCCCAAATGTAGTTGTGGATCTAATTTGTGCAGACATTAAAAAAAATGAACTTGACATCACTCACTGGCATGACTCACTGGTTATAAGTACAATTAGATTATAACACAGAGCAGTGATTGCTCCCCCCTCACACACACAAATCACTTTGTCTAACTCACCGTCTCCTGTCTGTGTAATGAATGTGTTCAATGTTATTGTGTTGTTTTTTGATGTATTACATTTGTTTTGTCACATCTTTGCAAAGTTCACCATTTTGTCTCTAGAGTCTCTAGAGAAGTCGACATTAGCTGCTCTTACAGTTAATACAAAAGATATAATTTACAATGGTTGATTTGTGGTCTGAGATGAAAGGCAAGCAGAGAAAAGAGTTCGAATCATGGGGCTTTATTGGTTTATACGGAGGAAGCTACTCGCCTCATGGGAAAGAAAAAGGTGGAAAGAAAGTAAATGGCCAGGAAATTGACACAGTTCCCAATCTCCCAGTAGAACGAGTCGGGGAGGAAGAGAGGAAGGGAGGTGAGGAATGGAAAAGATAGATGGAGGAACATGGAGAGAGACTGCATGAGGAGGAGGTTCACAGCATTTTGGTTCGTAAGGTCAGGCCTTGGGTCAGTGTCAACTCAATAAAATACACACAAACAAACCAAACTACGCACTCACACTCACACATTCACAACCTATGTACACATTCCCTCTAAGCTCACACAGAAACACGCCCAGTGGTCTCTCTGTGCTGCTACTTTGGTGGTTTGGGACTGGTAGCTACACACACTGACATTGGATGAGGGAAAATAAACAGCCTTTGACTTACAGACTGAGCTCCCTCCCCCTTCACCTCTAAAAATGTAGACTGGTGTCCTGTTTGTGTCCTATTTAGTGAGTACTTTAGCCTTAATTTGGGTGACATCCAGTTGTTGAGAAGGATGTCTGTTGTATAGAAATGTTTGGTGAGACACTAAACCACTGACTGTTGTATAATGTGTAGTGTTTTTAGTTGTAGTTCTGTGTTTCTGTGGGGTGAGATTCACCCATGCATTTGACATACTGTTTATCTACTCTTCCATAGTCAGATAGTGAGATTACTGTGGATGTGATGACATGTTGACTCAACCGTACAGTGAATAAAAGCTGATCCCAGATTTAATGCATACATCTATTTGTGTATACAGTAGGTGAAGCTGCTGAAGTGAGCATTTAGCAGTTACCCTCATAGTTTTAACAAGCCCATAGGGAATAATAGCAGCATACCTGCATACAGTATAGTGAAATCAAAGTGTGCACATGCTTTTTTTTTTTTACCAATCATTACCAATCACACAAGTACACACACACACAGAGTACTGTGAATCGTATTTTGTTTTTAAAGCTAGTAATCATTGTAAACATTAGTATACACAACAAATACATTTCAGGTGCAGGTATGCATTCACATACACTTATTAATGTCCAGGTGAAGCATACCACATTGGACACACCTGGTGCCCATATCTCACTGGCATCTACTGGAGCCTAACAGGGGGCGGAAGGGATAAAAATAGGAGCATTGGTGTGAAGAGATGATGCTTGCTGCTGCACATCTTACTGCTGCTGGTGTGGGGTTCCACACAGAAAATAAAAGGAGTGGCTGTTTTGATGCACTCCATTCACCGCTGGTGCATGCTGCTCTTAAAACCAAGGGTTCGTTCCTATCACGTTAATGACTGATATGATTAAATGATGCTGTTCACATCAGATCTGATTTTATTTGGGAAATTGTTTTTAACACTGCACCAAACCTAAACTGTGAACTACTTGTGTCACTCTGTCTGTTCCTCTTCATTTAATTTTAATATTTTTATTCAACTTTGCAGTTTATCTCATCACCCCTGTCTCTCTTTAATGGCAGTAATAATAATGAAAAATCTCTCCTCCCTGTTGGCAATAAAGAGACCATCAGATGCAAGTGGAGAGAAGAAGAAACGGAGAGAGGGGGTCTGAGAATCACATTAGCCAGACTGCATGGCATGTTTTTTTTCTTCTTCTTCATTTTTGTGGATAAAAAGAGAACAGTGTGTCTATGTTTGTGAGAGTGATTGTGTGTGTGTGTGTGTGTGTGTGTGTGTGTGTGTGTGTGTGTAAGAAAGCACTGATGATATTAGCAAGTTCTTCATTCAGTGGCTAATGTGATTTCACTTTATATATGACACACACCCACACACATAAACACACAAACAGCACACACCTGTACACAAACACTCCCACAGGAGCAGAACTTGAATGTCAAACACCTTCAGCTCCATCTTTCTTTCTTCCGGTAAAAATATTCCTGGTTTTACCTCATAAAGCTAAAAAACAAGTACGTGAGTTGTTACATGTGTATGTGTGTGTGTGTGTGTGTGTGTGCACATGCACAAGCATTTCAAAACTGGAGCAAAAGAAGTTTATTTACATTTCCTTATCGAGGTGCTCTTTACAATGCCATCAATGCACATTCTGTCTCAATGAGACTGTCCTTTCACTAGTGAATACATATTGGAGCAGTACATCTGGCTGAGCTGAAATGTGGCAGAGTTACGACATGCGGCCATAAATAGCTTGAGAAAAGATGATGCAAACGTGTCAGTGTGCTGCCGAAGTGTAAAGTTTTGAAAGCCCAGAAGTGCGACCATGGTGCTAAAACATCTAAAAAGGGGTTGAAGGAAGATGAATGATATGTAGTGGTTATATTAGTAGGTGGCAATGAGGCAGGCTTCAGTCCTTGGCAAACTCAGCAGTAATGGCAGCCAAAGTGACACCGAAATTACGCTGAAATTAGCCAGTTCTCTTGCAATAAAGCACTGGAAAGCAATTTCAACACACATGATCATACAGATGGTGCAAGGTGCTCTTACAGCATTATAACCTTGATGATGTATGTGAGCCAGTGAGCTGTGATCTCTGTGGGTGAGGGATTGACTTAATTTTCAGGATTGCAAGGTTGAACAACTGTCATACATTGATGTTTCAGTGCTATATCTGATTTAAAGTTTGTCATGCCAAGTGTGCACAAACCATTTCTTGTTGAGCTTATGCACGCAGTCAAACTTTGCTTAATTAGATGCACATCATGCAAACATGTCTTTTGTATGTTAGCCTTGAGATAGGAAAGCTTATACAGACGGGTGACAGAAGGGATGAGGTCAAAAACGGCAGTGAAACAATTCAAAGCAGAACTAATAATTAAAGGATAAAGGCAGAGGAAGAGAAAAAGGTTGAGATGAGAGGAGAGAATGACCAGAAAAAAAGGAGGGCAGCAGTGACAGAATTACAGATAAGCTATAGATTAGGAAGTCAGTGAGAGATTAAAGACATGGTTGGGGGCTTTTGGGAAAGTGGCCACCATTTGGGCTTTGAGTGGTATTGGACGAGATGAGACAGAACAAAGAAAAGTAAATCGGTCGAGAAACAAGACTTAAGATATGAGGATGATTCAAGTGAAAGAGACAGAGGAAACTCACAACCAGGGAAGGCAATTTGACATGAGAGACGGGAGCGCACAAGAAGGGGATGAAGCAGAGTTTGGATGAACAGTAAAGTGAATGGACAGAATAATTAGAGGATGTACATGTACAGGAGGGGAGCAATTTCAAGATAACCACTGGAGAAAAGCAGGAGGAGGGATGGAAGACAGAAATCAAGAGAGGACAGATGGAGGGACACAGATGAGGAGAGGTCTGAAGAGGCCAGACAATGACTACAACATGGATAGGAGGTGAGAGCTCAAACAAAATAAGGAGGAGGAAGTAGAGATGAAAAGAGGAGAGGGGAGGTGATAAACCAGGTCCATAGAGGCAAGGTAGGAGGGAGAGGAGGAAGGTGAATGAAGGGTTGAGAAGGAAGAATAGAGGGCTGAGAGAGAGCAGGTTTTTAAAGAAACTGTGGTTGTTTTTTGCTGATAGGAAACTTAATAAATTAAAATGTGCAGACAGAATGAAAGATGAGAGGACAGACCGAGTCAGGGGATGAGTGCAAGAATAGGGCCGTTACTGCACGATGTGAATGTAAAAATATTTTGGAAGCTTTTTATAACAACTGGAGGCACACAAAGATCCCCTTGTTTGTGAAAGGTAGAGGTCACAGACGGGCTCCATTTCTCTCACCACAATAACACCCGCTAACATCAGGCTTTTGTCATCAGTGTGAAAGGCTAGAAACTGGTTCACCGGACTCTGCAGTAGTCACAAGCAGTCTAATCGGCAGTGATGTAAACAGGGTGAATAAGCTATATTTTTGTCATGTTTCAGAGCACAAACACAGTAAACAGACCCGTCCACTGCCCAGCATGGTGCCGGAAAATCAGAACCAGAGAGGCCACCACCATCTTCTCCTGCAGGCCAAAGCTAAATTTTAAAAACATAACACAATCAGTGACCGAAGCGCCTACCATGGAGGCTCCCACACTTAAAAAGGAAACCAACCAGCGACAGATCCATTTTACCAGTCTGCACAGCAGCTACCAGCTCACTGCTTGAATCTGTGAAGATATTCCCTCCCCTGTGTCTGTGTCTGTGCTCTGACACTGCATGCGATGACGATGCTCCCCGCAGTTGTGTGTCTGTGTCCTAGTGCGAGCAAAAAGGCAAATTCGTCTGGCAGTCTGAAAGGAGGCAGTCACCAGCAGCTTCACATCACAATATCAGTAAGGTAGAAACAGTTCTGGATCAATCAGGGGCAGCTACGTAATGATTTGCTATTGAATTGGTTAAAGAAAAATGAATAAGATGACACATAAAAACTGAAAGTTACACTGAAATGTATGTTCACTGATGTTGAAATGTTTTAAAATCTCACTCGACTTGAAGGAAATGTTGGTGGAAAAGAGAGGTGAAAAAGAAAGGATCAAAGATGAAGAGGATTAAGGGAAATTAAGGGACACAGGTGAAAAGGAAAAGATGCGAGACAAAAGAGGGTGAGGAAGAAGTTCAAAGAAAAAGGTTGGCATGCACTGCAGGTAAAGGGGAAAGGTGGAGAGATGAGAAGAAGCAAAGAGAAGAGAGAAAGACGTGAGATTTAGGTGGATCAATGCCACTGAGAGAAGAGCAGTGAGGAAAACACAGAAAGTGGAGAGGAGGTGTGCAAGGATGGTGGAAGCAAGGAGGGAAGAAAAGGAGTTGGACAGCTCAGTGCTGGAGGAAAGGATGGCACAGTGTGAGTGGATTGAGGGAAAAGGAAGAGAAGGAGGAGAGATGAAAGCGAAAGGGAGGGAAAGGACGGAAGGAGGGAGGTGAAATAAAAGGAAGAGTGGTAGCTGCAGGATAAGAAAAAATGTGTCGCAGTGGCAGCGAGAAGGTTTGGCTCTTTTCCCCACCTGAAAAAGAAGCTGGCCTCCCGTTACCCCCACTCCCCTCCCCAGTTAATTCAAAGAGTCTAAAAGCTGACGGCACACCTGGTACAGCTGTTGTGGCAGGGGTGGCTTCTTTTCGGGGTAAACAGTCAAACCTGTAGAGTGCAGATTAAAGGCTGTGCTGCTGTACCACTTGACTTACATTTAATTGTCTGCCTGTGTATACACAAACCCATCTTGGTATTACTGATTAGCTGACCACGGCTCACTTTTTTGTTGCTACACTTTGATCTAGGGGCTTGATTTATTTAAAAGCCTCTATTGACTTGTGGGTTTTAGTACTGTCCCCTTTTTTTTCTAATATAATGGAGGGTTGTTTGTGTTCTGCCTCAGAGGCTTTATTCCAGATAGGGGCACTGGTAAGAGCAAACATCTGAGATAGTGTAATCAGACTGGCAAATTATAAATAGGAAAAGAAATTACTGAAAGTCACCATGCATGTCTCATGTAATGAGAATTTTGAAGCACATTTTCATTTTGTTGAACTCCTATAAAACAGATAGTTGATATTCTGTTGTATTAACTTGTTTTACTAAAGCAGGAAGCAAGAACTTAAACATACTGTTGTAAGTTCATGTCAAAAGTTAACAATGTAATCAATAGAAATTAGAGACAAGGACAGTCAGGCCTGTTACAAATATCTTTTACAGTCTGCTCAGCACAAGATGCTTGTTCATCCTCTCTATTATTGATGAATGTGTCTGTATTTTTACACAGTATGTAAATTTCTTTGTTGCTGTAGGTTAACAAGCTGTAAGGCCTTTTATGTAATCAACAATGGGGTGTGTGTGGGCTGTTTTTCCTGAATATTCAACGTGTCTAATAATTTGTTGTTAATGTCAACATGTTCTTCTCCGTGTTCCCACAGGCTGACAGGCTTCCAGGTCCCTCCCCCGGTCACCAGTACGGGAAATGTCTTCTCCTTGAGGTTGACCAGTGATTTTGCTGTCTCAGCACATGGCTTCAAACTCAACTATGAAGGTCAGAAAGTGTTTGTATGTGTTTGTATTTGTGTGACAAGGTTGGTTTGTGAGATTGCGCCTCAGTGCTGACCTCTATAGTTCAGAAAAAAGAGCAGTGAATCCAGAAAGCTATTCAAAAATCTGTCGTGTAAATTTCCTGAGCTCCCACAGAGCTGTGGGCGTCAGCCATGTCATTCCCACAACTGAAACTTCGGTCGGCCATTTGTTTTATGTTTATATATAACACATTATATATGATATAATAACCTTGTTAAATGTCCTCTTTTCTTTAAGGTGTTTAAACATTTTAGGAGTGAATGATGTAGGGAGCTGGTTCCAGAGGGAACTTGGCCCACTCCAAGGGTAGTTCAAGCACCTCCTTTCACCCTCTCCCTTTAGGGCCTGGGTAAACAGCATGGTGCCGTTTTCACAGATTAAAGAAGAGATATGAGTGGTTGAAGTGATGTTTAAAATTAGAACTCAGTATGTATCAGCACCATGTCCTGTGTGCATTAAAGATTTCAGATTAGATTTAGATTAGAGAAACTTTGATGTCCTCAACGAGGCAGTTAGTTCCAGAGAATAAAACAGGAGAGGATAAAACCGTCTACCGGAGGCGCACACACAACACTGAGCAAACTGGCTAAACAAATACGTACATGTTTATCTTGTTCCCTGCTTTTCACCGGGCACATCTTTTAGATGTCGTCACCTGACAAAATAACAATGCTGCTTGACTCGCATGTGTCATGTACATACTGTATGCCATTTCAAATAACATACTAAGACATATCGTGAAGCAGCAGACAAACAAAAGGTTTTACCAAGTCAGTATATCTGCGTAATAACCATAAATTAATGTGACATGTCATACACTAAGTTGCAGTGTACAGTATATGGAATTTGCACAGGTACACAGATGGTGTATGAAGTGTAGTGGTCATGTAGGCCTGTGTCCTGCTGGGGATGTTAACACTAAATGTGAGTTATGGCTTGTTACAGAATGTACTTTAACCAAGATAGCACGAGTGATGGGATCTCCAAGAAACTTAAACTTTACATAGATGGTGAGGAAAGAGTTGTAATAAAAAGACATGCATACTTGAAAAGCATTTTTCAGAATTTGGTGTCAGTCATTCAGGTCCATATTCACAGTGGGGTGTGCTCCCTCTAAAGAAATGTTATCTGCATTCAGGCTTTTATTCTTCAAATGCTGTGGTCTGTGGTTGGAATGGAAACCTGCAGATTATTCCAGACAACTGGTTTGCACTGTTTAAGACGGCAGTAGAAAAGGGAGGGGCTGAATCTGTCACAGTGCTCCATCATTATAGAACTTCACAGATAGGCTAAATACTAGCCAAATCAGTGCAGTGTTAATGTATTTATCGTATGGGTTGCCAGGCTATATGTTGTTTGTGGATTTTCAGACATTTTCTAGGGTGGTGTGTGTGTGTGAGTGTGTGCCTGGGGAAATGTCAGAGATTATTTATTGTAAGGCGAGGTGACACAATCCTCTTTCCCAGAGGACACTTTGACATGATGTAGTAGGGAAAGCACAGGTGTAAATAATAAAATTATTAGAGGCTGATTTTGATTTAGCTGCTACAGTTTCAAGGCTCTGGTGTTGTGTGTGCTGGCTCACTGACACCCTGTCATGGATTACTGGCTGTGTGGAACAAACCAGAGCCACCTGCGGTTCTCGTGCTTGGATGACTCAGGGCGTCTTAAAGCTGCTGTAAAGTTTCGTGTAAATTGAATGTTTGTTTGTTAACATTTGTTCAGTAACTTGCAGATGGTAGTTTGTTTACATTTGAATGCACACATGTATGTACACACGCGCGCGCACACACACACACAAACATGCCTGTTGTTCTAGCTTGCCACTGGGGACATTACATGGACTTGCAATTATTTTTCTGTTGACTGAACCTAACCCTAGTCATGACACTCATATTAACCACTGCTGTATGGCTTTTGTCCCCAATTCACTGGTGTCACAGACATACACGCACACACACATATACAAAGCATCTGTCCCATCTCATTGCTGCTGAAACTGATAGACTGTCTGTCCGTGTTTGTGTCTTTCTGCCTCCCTCTGCAGGCCTCTGTGCTTGTGTGTATGTAGGTTGTTCAGTTGGTGGGTGTTCATCTTGTTGATATGTGTGTGGTGTGCAGCATAATGACAGTATCACTGATTGCAAAGTGCCTTAGTTTAAGTCGGCACACATGCTGTGTCTGGGTTATATGTGTGTCTGTGCCTGTTTGTGCTACTTGTATGTCCAAGCAGTTGTCCCAGATTTATTCACTGGCACAAGCTTCTACTTGCTACTTGGCCCATGTCTGTATGTGTGTGTGTGTGTGTGTGTATGTGTGTGTGGCACAGAAAGAGTTTGCTCTCAGTGAGAGCTTCCAGGGGACTTATCTGAAGAGCCCCTGCTGCTGATACATTCAGCTGTTTGACTTACACTGTGTGTGTCAGAGAGGGGGAGTCAGTGAGACAGAGGCACACCATACATGGCATTTGCAAAAATGCAACATTATGCTAATGATCTGTCTTTTCATATTCAGCATTTCAACTATCCGCAACATGCAGCTTGGCTGTACATTTATACAGGGAGGAGGAGATTTTCTCAGAAGGAAGGAATGATCCACCCTGGTTCTGAACCATTTTCGGTCAGCCTTAGTCCATGTAATCCTTGTGCCTGATCTGCAGTTGGAGCCATTTCAGGTAGTAGATTTTGGCACACATTGCATCAGCTATAGACACACACACACACACACACACACATACATATATATATATGAATAAGAAATTCATGCTCGACATTCTTGAAGGTGATATTTCTGCACACAGCTAAGTCTTGAGCTTGAAAGTTAGTTTGTGTTTAAAATCTATCAATGCATGCAATATATGCATTTTTAATGGATTCTACATCGCATATCATCATCAGTATCATAACGTTGAAAGTTTCCAGATGCAGATGGTGTGGATGGAAATGGAGTCTAAGCGTTAGTCTGCTCCTCCCATGTGTAACGTCATTGTTGGTCCTGCAGTACCTGAAAAAAATGATTAAAGCAAATTGATGAATTAGTCTTAAATCCATGTAAACAAAATGCTCCCAGAAATGCAAAGCTTTAAACTGTGGAAGGTGGGGATTTGATTTGTGCAGAATCAGACATGATTGTTTCAGTTGTAACAGATTGCTGTGTGAGCCAGGATGAAACCTCAGCTTTACAAATAGATGTGTGCTCCCACCCTCACCCTCATTCCTGAGCTCTGGACAGAAAGGCATTTGGAGCCTTTTACAGCCAGACTGGGCTTACTTATAGGAAGAGGATGAGGAGCTAAGAAATTTGAAAGGAGCTCAGAGAAGAACCACTGGTCTTTCACGCTGAAGTTAGCCCAGACTGTTTGGGCATTTGAAGAGGAATCTTCCAGGACCTTTTTGTGAAGGTATCCCAGGTACATCAAACTATAAGAGACCCTGGGAGACAGAAGATGCTGGAGGGTGTTTATATCCCACCTGGCCTTGGAACGCCTGGGGACTCGCCTCAGGAGCCCAGAGGAAACTTAAGGATGTTAATGTGTCGACAGAGGTGTGGACTGCTTTGCTTATTTTGCTGCTACTGCAGTTTATGGAAAATGGATGAATGGATATGAATGAATAGGTGGATGTATTAACATACCGTGGGACTGCATGATAGATGTAGAGGTGTCGTGGTACCATATGCATTGTATCTTTGTTCTAAAGCAGAATATCTATTAAAAAAAGATAATCCATTTATGACATGACAGGAGTTTGACAGGGTGATTGGCGGGGCAGAGGTACAACAGTGCTGCTCTAGCCTTTTCAGCCTGTCTGCTTGATAGTGGGACACACTTTGATGTGATTGTTGGACTCCTTGAACATTTCTTCCTAACCCTCTGAAGACTGTCAGGTCATAACTAATTCATGCACCAGCACATGCCATACAGTGTGAATATGTGCATGTGTGTGTGAAACAGAGAGAAAGAGAGTGATGTATTATTTAACATGATGTCGGAGGCAGTTTGATATTGTGCTGATGAGACGGAATCACAGATTATCACAGCACTTAGACACACACACACACACACACACACACTGTTCTTTCTCAACACGATTATTATTGAATAATTATTCTTTTTGTTTCTTCTGACTCCTCCTCCCACTCTTTTGTCTTTTTCTTCTCCACCTTCCCCTTGTTCATCTTCATTCATCTTCTCTCACTTTTGCTTTTTTTTGATTGGACGCTTCTTATATAGGTTTCTGTTAAAGTTGATTAAAGAGGAACTATGCAGGATTTCTACCTTAATTAAACAGCTTTGGAGTAATTGTGATGGCCACATACATGATTTGTAACTTATTACAGGGGAGAATGGAGGCTCTTTGCCCTCCACCTGGCGTCTCTTGGCTGAAAACCAACCTTGCAACATCAGTGCAGCAATTGGCTGCTGCCACGGTGTCCCAGCTCTCATCTCTGCACACCAAAATGCAGTATTGAAAAAATTATTTGGTGGGTGAGTTGCCACCTTGATTTCAGGCCGGTAGTGAAACTTGTAGGTTTTTACTGTATGAAAAAGCACTTTGGAGTTATCTAACAGGCCCAAGCTGATTTGAATGCAGTCGGGACAATTTGCCCACTTTGAAGTATGTGGTAATAAAAACACGTTACTAATGGACACACACTATGAAACATCAAATTGTGTTATCCTCAAACAAAAATGTTCATTGCCCACATTCATACAATATACATTCAGACACATCCATGTGTCCAGAGGCACAGTCATGCCAAGGAATACAAACAGACACGGACATGCGTGCGCTACACACAGACACATAGCTCCCAGATGTAATAATATTCTCCAGAACATGGACCACAGAACATGTTCCACATCCTAGAACATCCCACCATGTGACTAACAAGTCAGCAGAGATTTCACTTCACGCCCACCCATTCCCAGCCTCTCTTCTCCACTGCTGCTTATCCACTGCTTCATGATACTCACAATAAAACTGTCTGTTGTATGTTTTTCTCCTTTCCTAAGATGTAACGGTAATACACTCATTTACCTTCATTTACTCTTCACAGGGAGAGTGTATATAGTGCCTCAAGAGAGGACCTAAACAAAGACTAATAAAATAAAAAAGAAAATATGTTCAGTGGGAAATGGTTAAAGGTGTAAAACACACACAAATGTGTTTTGTTATAATGTAACAAGAACAGGACCAACAGGTTTCCTCATTGTCTGTAACATAGTATGGTTTTACTTCAAGTAATGGAAGTCATTTAAGATAAGTTATTTATCTGTAGTTTTTGCATTCCCAAAGAATTAGAGGTACAAATTCTGAAAAAGAAATAGTCCACTCACTTGCTCCTCTATATGTGTACTTGTGTCCTGAACTTTCTCCTCTATGGTCTTGATATGAATAATTTAGAACTTCTAAAAGGGAGCGAGTTGAAATCCTCACTTGGAGGTCACCATGCACTATTGATAAAGTTATGTTTGTGTGTATAAATCTCCAGTCAGCTATAGCTTCCATTAATAACTCCACTACAGGGAATTACAGTGGTCTGACTAGCTTATTCATTTTGATTTTTTTTTTTTTACTTTCCAGGTCACTCTCAGTTACTCTGATATGAGGTGACATTATAGAAATCCAGTGATTTTCAGATTTGGCCACAATTCGATATACAAAACATGAGGATGACATTGTCTTGTTCAAATATTGTGAAGGAAGCTTTTTGATGGAGTAAAAAGTTGGCAGGAATTTTTATGCTTTTTTTTTTCCTTCTTACTCTCACCCCAGTTAATCCAACGTGTTCGGCTCTCATTTTAGAGCTTGATAGTGTGCTGCATTTGATGAAAAGAATTCAGTCTGAAATGCAAAGTTTTAAAAAAAGACAATAGCTTCTTTGGACAAACTTTTCTCAAAATTGCAACAGACAAGCTAATTGTTCAAGTTCCTGGTGTGAATGAACTAGTGAGTAAATAAAAAGAGATTGCAGTCAGCTCAAAATCTCGACACATTATTACAGTATATCTAAGCCTGAGTATCTGAATGGACAAATGCTGTATACAGAATGATATACTTTTTTTTCTCTTGACTATCTTCATTGATTTTTGACAATATATAGTTATATAAATGAAACCGTCAAATAACAGCAGTAACAGCATAATATGAAATATATTTGATAGTGGCCCTTCTTAAAAATATAAAGTGCATAGGAAATAAAGAAGATTCATGAAGTAAATGGTGTTTATGTTTTATTAAAATCACACAAATACAGAGAAACGTGACATTTTGACCTTGTTAGTTTTAGAATTGTATTATGCCTCAATGTTTTTTATTCCAAAAGCAAAAAATGTAAAAACTTTGAAAACTTAGCTACTAACAGTATAATTTAGTGTCGTTTTTACTCATTTATTTGCTTATCATGATAATCTGTACACTGAGCTCTTTTACTTAACATGTAGTGGAGAAATGACAGATGAAAAGTTGATTAACAAAACTAAAACAGGACCAGTTTTACTGAATGGCAAAGATGACCGGTCGCCTGTGAGGTCATTGCTCCCAGTGGCTCTCTAAAACATGTGGTCAATAACCACTCTGGTTCTCTGTTGACAAAACGAAACCAATGATGATGCAGAAGCATTAAGGAGGTGTGAAGCTTCGCTTAAACAGAGCTTAATGACTTTCCACGTTAGAATCCAGTAAACATCAACATCTTTCTGTGAGAAAGGTGTCCTAAAGCAGTGACCTTTTCCTCTCTTGCAGCAGTAATATTTCAGGCTTGATAACTCTTTGGCAGTCAGAGCTGGGATCTCAGGAGGCTAAAGCTTGGTTACAAAAGAGTTTGCGGCCATATTTAAAAGCAGCCATTAAAGGCATATTCCACCATTTGTTTTCCTGGGTCTCTGATCCCTTATCAGCACTTGATTGATTGATTTTGTCTCTAGTCTCTTTGGCTTGAACATGATCTGAGTGTAAAAGTCAAGTGTGTGCGTGTGTGCAAGTGTGTGTGATTTAGGTGCTGGCTGCAGCTGCTCTGATCTTTATCAAAGAGACATGAGGGGACTGACAATGTCCACTCCTCTATCATCTGTCCATCCATCTGTCTCTTTTCTTTCTCAATGTTCTGTTGTTCCCTGTTCTCTCCCTCTCAATACAACAATTAAGTCCAGGTCAGTTGCTAATGGTCAGTTTCAATCATGGATCAGGGAGGTGCACCTTCATAGCTTCTTGATGTGATATTATGACTCATAAATTGTATATATTGCTAAAACTTTGAATGGACAGATGTTTTACAAACATTTACAAGAGTCATAATTGGCAAATCTGTAGGATTTTAGGCTAAACAGCCTTCATATAAAGAAACTGGTGATAGAAACTGTTGGTTCAAAGTTTTTACTGGTTCCATTAGTGTCATTTATGTTGCTGGTCACGATGGTGCATTAGTCCAAGGCTGAATTTATTTCCATGGTAAACTAATGCTGGTCAAGCTTTTCCATGATGGAGGACGCTAAAATCTACAACTTGACTGAGAACCGACTTTTTCTTCTCTGTAATGTGCAAGTAACTTCAGAGCTACATACATGTACAGTAACGGCATGTCTTTTTATAGATATTATAAATTTGGCAAAATTGCTATTGCTAGCTGGCTTAGTGCCAGCATTGCAAGTGTGGGCTGATCGTTGTGGATAGACTGGTTTTAATTGGCTCTTGTGTTCAGTGGTTGGCTTGCACTTGTGGCTAACAAATGATTTGTTCTGGTCTGAGACTGGTTTAGTGCAACAACTAGAGGATGTGACCTTTGTTTACAGAACCACTTTGGTTTAACATTGTCAGTGAAGTTATGTTTTGTTTGTGTTTGCCTCTAGTTTTGTATTGATTTACTCAGTTTCCACAGAGATCTGTTTGAATCGCAGCTCTTGCTGCTATGTTTCAACATTTTACAATAAAACTGAAATCAGATTCTGCAACCAGATAACATAATGTATACACAATTTTATCTCATCTACTCATCTCTATGATTTTTTTTTTTTGCCTCTTATTCTGTAACTTGATTTGTTTCTCGCTGGCTTTTTGTACACAACCCAGTACACATACTTTGCACCATCAATACACCCAGTACACAGAAAGTGTGTGTGTGCCTACACACATACAGCTGTGGCTCAGTTCATACATTTAAAATGAGAAGGGATATGTCAGTTTGGTCCCTGGAGAAAAGTGGTTTTACAGTCCTGGAGAGTGCTGTTTCTGTGTGTATATATTCATATTTGTGTGTGTGTGTGTGTGTGTGTGTGTGTGCGCATGTGTGCGCTCATGTCTGTGTCTGTATATATTATGTATAAGCATGTGTCCTACTTACTCCCATGTGTATAAAACAAGCAAATGTGAAGTAGGTGGGGTTTTCAATTTCAGAGGGGAGTAAAGGAGCACAGTGGGAGGAACTTACAATACAGACGTACTGATGAAAATCTGTGAGCAGAAGAGAAAAATGATAAATTGAACTAAAGAAAGGAAGAAATAGAAATATTGGTAAATGTGAGCAGGCATATCTGTTCTGGGAGTACAAGGGAGAAGCAGGGACATAAGAGGAAAGAAGAGGAAGAAGAGAGGCAGAACCCCCTGTAATAATGAAATGTGTTCTGTGCTTTCCAGTTCAACAGGAGAAATCAATGCTGTTTTAAACCTCTCTCTCTCTGTGTGTGTGTGTGTGTGTGTCAATTATCTACAGTGTGAATACAGCTCCACTGCAAGGTCAGCTCCAACGCAGGGGCATCAATCAAAACAATCACACAAACACATACACACACAAGTCTGCACCCACAGTGACAGCAGATGTGGGGGACCAGATTGTATGAAACAGATTTTTGATGGAAAATATGGATATTTTTGACTTAGTTTTTCCATCTGCCTATCTTTATACCAAACATTATTACAAATTCTTTCTATACCTATGAATCTGTGATTTTGAATTCCTGACAATTGTCTAATCTGTAGCCATAATGGCATGCAAGGTTTGTGTGTAAGCAACAAATGATCTAAACAAATGTATTGAAAGGACTGTGACATAGTCATATAACTCACCTTATTACCAGTGGAATTACACTCTTACCTTCATAGTAAAATTGATTTTTTTTCTTCACACCTCTTCTTTTGTCCAAAACATGTGAATACTGTATAATTTGGAACAACTGTCGGTATAGGCAGGAAAGATCGCACTAAAAAAGTCCAAGTAACTGCTTTGGTATTACAGCAGCAACAGACATTGAGCTTTTCAGTGTGAGGCAGAAAGAAATGTGACTCCACAAGGTCACCAGCCATTGTCAGAAGCAAGTGGCATTAGCTCATTATCTGGATCATTGTATATAATTTTATAATGGTGTGGTACAAAATAGCTGCCAGATCTCACGGTGTCGGGCTTTCAGCGACTGTCCCCACAATGTATCAATTTGATGTCTGGATAATGTAATCACAGTAAATGGCTGCCAAACGTCTTTGTTGGCTAGGCAGAATCCTGTAGGCGCCTCACATCACAAAGTCCAGCAAATGACAAATGAATTTGATACCTGGGTAGTATGCACTAATTCAATGATGGATTTAAGCTGCCAAATCTTTCACTACCTGGACAGGATGGGGTCTAACGTTCAAGATTGTCCAAAGAATAGTCAGCAGTCTGATACCTGGACAACGTAATACTGTAAATTCTCTCAGTGCCTGGATTGGCAAGGTAGGAGCTTGACTGTAAAAGAAGCCCAGTTAATGATATATTGACCTCATATCTGAATGATATTATATAAATGTTTTATATTTAACACCTTTATGATGGAATTACAGGGCCCAGCTGCCAAACCCCTCTATGCTGAGACAGGATAGACATTATATATGAAATGATATATTGATTTGATATTCAGGACTGTCAGGCAACCACTGGCCACCTTACTAAAATATAGGCAATCCTGGTACATGGTTATTATCACTGTGTGTAGAAGTGTGCTTATGTGCTGCTGTTGTGTGTTTGTGTGTATGTTAGTGAGTATTGATAGTTATACAGTACAGCGTCTTGGCCAGTGTCAGTCCATTATTCAGCTTTATATCAGCCAACCAATCAAATGGCCTCCCATCAGGGTCACCACCTCAGGCCCATCCAATCAGCTCCTCCTGCCAAGCAGGAAGGAAGGAATGTCACCTGATTAGCATAACCAGAAAATGAGCAGGGTCATGCTGACATGGCAGTTTCTGATGCCGTGAGCCAGACAGCACTCCGAGGCAGAATTTAGACAAATGTATCTCTCAGCTCTGTCAGTCAGCCAATCAAGGAAGATCTTCACAAATGTGTCGCCATCCTATATAATGTAATGAGAAAGACCTCTAACTTCTTTGAGCTGCCTCTCATCAGCAAGTTTCATTATTTAAGGGCAGTCCATCTGAACATTGAATAATCTTTCCATCAGCAGTTTCTGTTACTTAATTTTCCCACAGCTTTTGATATCTTAACTTAACTACTGTCTTGAGAAGAATTGACCTTATTCCGAAGGTGACAAGGTTGCCATGTGTCACTAATGAAACTCATTTCAACTCATTTAACTATGAGGGCTTACATACATTGTTCAACACCATCTTCTTAAAATGTTACTATTTTGACTCTGCAATCTTGATATTGTGTCAGTTTTTTCAAGTGCCATCTGAAAACATTTTCCTTTCAGTGCAAAAATAGTCAAGCATCGTAGCAAAGTTGACCATGTCATACAGTTAAAATTGTTTCCCACCGGTGTGAATGCAGGGTTGCAGAACTTTGTTCACTGATCATTTTGTGTTGATTGAAATGAAATAATTAAAACAGTGAACAACTACAACAGACTTCTTTTTTAAATCCTTGGGGAAAATATTATTGTTAACACTAGATTTTGATCACATACGGTTCACTGTCCACAGAACAAAAGAACATAAATCTCATCAGAATGGCTGCTTTACTTTGCAGAGCAGGCAGGAGAGAGTTTAGCTTTGTGATGTTTGTGTCTGTCGTAACACATAGTTGCAATTATTGAAGTTTTGTCTTCTGATGAAAAGAACTCCTTTACAAATTGATTCCCCAAAGACTGTGCACTAACAAATGCGCACGGCTACATAAACAACACACACCCAAACACAGAGGAACACAGAGGAAACACTTGTTGATTTGCAGTTGATGTTAGGCTGTACTGCACTAATGGTACAAAGAATGGTGACAGAGGAAGGGATGAGGACAAGGGAAGAGATGAAAGAAGACAAGATTAAAAGGGACAAGATGGAAACGAGTTGAAAGAACAGAAACAGGACAGAAGCCAGCTGCTTATGTCTTGAAGTGTACTTCAGCATAAAGGCTGCCACTGTGCTGTATATTCTGATATCACTTCAAGAGGAATAAATTTAGAGGACAGTTTAAAGTCTTCAATCGATCAGTTTTTGCTTCAGGAGTCATGACAGGTGTTTTAACCATTCAACTAAATCTGCTACAGCATATGTCATAAAGATGAGGGATGTAGTTTCTGAATCTTTATCTGTGTTGAATCTTCGTGCAAACATTTTTTCTGCAAGTTTAATGAGTGCTGATTTTACTCATCTGCCATAATTGGAAGTAGCATTAATGAGAAAACAACCCAGCTATGTGTACTGTGGCGTGCGAGTGAAGTAATGTGATATTTATACCTCATAATTTACATTGTATTTGGTTTCCAGGCACCATATTGTCACAGCCTTAACGTGTGGGATGACTACTCAGCTGTGTCTGTGTTGGGTGGTTAGTTTCACATTTAAGGTGAGCTTAGTAGCTTCACATTTTGTGTGTGTGAGTGTGTTTGTCTGTGTGCTGGTATCTGTCAGTCAGCTTTCCAGGGGGTCTCTTGATGTTAAATTTAATAAGTCACGCTACAGCAACCACAGCTATTAGATATCACACACATGCTGACACCCACACACCCACCCCCACACACACATATACACACAGTACATATATATATATATATATAGCTAGCTATCTCACATCGACTCAGCAACACACACATACATTATCAGCACAGTTATGATACTCCCTCTGTCCCTCTCTCCCTCTCACTCTCCCCTCTCTCACCCACTTTCTCCCACACGCAGAGAGAGAGACACGCAGAGAGAGAGAGAGAGAGAGAGACAGAGAGAGAGAGAGAGAGAGAGAGAGAGAGAGAGAGAGAGAGAGAGAGAGAGAGAGAGAGAGAGAGAGAGAGAAGCGTTTTTAATAAATATACTCAGTACCACCAGAGGAATCTGAAGTTGTCAGTCACTGGAGACCCAAACACATCATCTTCATTCATCTCTAGGCTCTCGTGTTCCCTCCTGTGGGCTCACCATCCCCACTGTTATTATTCCCATTATTCCCATATCCACTTTGTTTAGTTTGGCCTCAGTCTCTTGCCATTCTTCACCCGCCCACCACATATCCTCTGACTTTTCTCCCTGTCGCATTTACCTGACTGCCACATCCACCTACTCACCTGTCTCATGAGTTTCCCTGCCCCCTCTCACACCTGTTCCCATCTGCTTCTGCGTTCTGGTTTGTTTTCAGTTCAATTAGATTTCTTTCACTAAACCTCTACCTGTGCTGCTACCACCAGCATTACTTACATGTCTTTGTATTGCTGCCTAATTACATGGTGTGAGTTTTGTAAGGACAAGTAGACGATCCGTCTGAAAGTATTAGCAATATTGGAAAGAGCCCAGCTGGTGACCCACAGACGGAGTATGTCATATGTAATACAGAATTTTCAGATAATACATTTAAATATTCAGATGTATTTGTGGTGCACAGTTTCATACAAAAGCAGGTTATTTTGGTGGCAGGGTGGCACTGGAGGTTAGGTAGGGCATGATGCCTGGACGTCTGTGTGTGGGTGGGTTTGAAATGGCAAATCGAGCTGAGTGTCTGCAGGCTCAGGAATAACATGTCTTTATCCCATTGAGTAAACCGCCAGTTCTCTTCTCTTCTCTTCTTCTTTCTCTTCTCTTCTCTTCTCTTCTTCTCTTCTCTTCTCTTCTCTCTCTCTCTCTCCTCGCCGAGGTCATGGTCGAAGTTTTATTCATACATATCT
Source organism: Caranx ignobilis (assembly GCA_021432705.1). Lineage (NCBI taxonomy): Eukaryota > Metazoa > Chordata > Actinopteri > Carangiformes > Carangidae > Caranx > Caranx ignobilis. Next base: position 5,447,089 of record MU269991.1, on the reverse strand, counting down.
GGCCAGATATCATGCTGACAATGGCTGGTAGTTAGAACCCTTAGACAAAAGAGAGACAATAGATTGAAAGACAAAAGAGGAGATTAAAAAGAGAGTATGTGCATGTGGTGGGGGAGAGAAAGAATGCTCTGGTATTGATCTGCACAAAAAGGCATTCTGAGAGGACACACTCATTTACTCTGTTCAGTTCAATGACAACTATGCCATCTGATTTTTCTTTGAAATCCTCCCTCTCTCCTTCGCTCTCACTCCATCTCTTGCTTTCCTTAATGGATATTGATTTAGTTTTAGGGACGTACAGTAAGTTTCTATCAATCGCTGCAGTTGTGTCTTGATAACCTCTTCTGCTTCTAAACTCTCTCTCTCTCTCTGGCTTTTGAGGTGAACGTATCTCTCCAGATGACAGTACTGTGAGTGCAAGTGCAAAACTGTGTGTGTAAGTGCAGGTGTTTGTGTGTGTGTGTGAGAGAGAGAGAGAGTCTGCGTGTGCATGTGTCACAGTGCAGTGCAGGTTTACCAGAGTGACAGTGATGTCAGACATATAACGATTTCCTATTGGCTGTTGCCCCCTGAGGCCTAACGACCTGTTATTGATCTGACCAATTAGCATTCACACCTTTAATTAATACTGATGCCTGACACGCACGTGCACACACACACACACACACACACACACACACACACACAATGTTTGTGCAGACATACAAGCACATGCTCCCTCTCTCTTTCTCACACACACACACACGCACACACGCACACACATGCACGCACACACACTCGCACAGACTTTTAATTAATAGTGAGGAGAGGGGTGGCTGTGAGAAGAGATAAGAAGAGAAGAGAGGCAAAGAGGCTGGGAGGGCAAGATGGATGTGTGAGCTGAGAAGGGTCAGTTAGAGAGAGAGGAAGGCAGATCAGGACTCCAACTTAAATCTGTGCAGCTTCTTGATATAAGGACTAATGGTATGTCAGAGTGTAATGGCATACTGACTTTCAACAATATTAACAAGCACACTTTTGCTTGCTAAGAAAACAGGTATTACCTCTACCTCTGTTGGTGTAATCTTCGGTGTGATAGTGTGTACCTGATGAAAATCAGCCTGTTTGTTAAAGTGCAGTGAATTAAATAACCACAGTGCTGGACACAGATAATCTAATCAGCTGTAATTTCCACGACTAATCTCATGAAAGAGACTTATTGTCAAAAATCCCAATGCATTCCTTTAAAATGTCTGTCATATACAGTAAGTCGATTTAATGACGAGCATGTCTGCATTTCCATTCCCTGTAAACACTGATCCCTGTGCTGTACCACTTTGTTTGATCATGTGTTTGTTCTGGTCTTCAGAAAGTCGGAGTCGGCCATTTCAGGTCAGATCAAATGATAGCATTCAGTGTACTGCTGTAGATTCTACAAAAAAGAAGGCCTCTGTAAACAAACTAACCCATGATCTTTTCCAGTCCTGATGGCTACAGCTTGTAAACACATGCAGAACATGTCACAGCTGGTGTTAGGAGCACAGACAGTGAGGATCTGGCTGCAGACACACAGGCGTGCTGGTGCAATGAAGGGAACTTGATTGATGAAGTGATGAGGACCTGGCTTAGAGACAAATTGATGGACAGGTAAGTACATAGGCCTACATGTTGATGCAATGGCAATCTACAGCATATACACCGCCAAGGAAAACAAAGAAACATTAGCAGATGATCTTGCAACTAATTGGGGAAAGGAACTGGGAGAAATACCAGTGAGAAAATTGGCATACTCAGTGTCTGGCTTGTCGTCGGACATGGCTCTGGGCTGCTGAAGCTCTGGGTCACTGGACAAATTGCGAGGTGGACATCTTCATGGCCCATGCTTCCCTCTAGAGGCCCCAAGCCTGAAAAACCTCTTATAACAAGATGAGTACATAGGAAAGGTGACATTCTGGGGGACATTCGGGGGTAGGATCAGGCTTGAGGCTAACAGACTTGGAAGAAAACTGGAAGCTAGGAGGCTGGTGGATAGCTGACTGGGATGTACACAGGTGACTGGCCAGTCCATCTGTTCTGTAGTACTGGGTTCAACCCACTGGCAGTCAGGCAGGTGGCTTGCATGGTGCTATTTGACCTTGACACAGGCTGCAGGCTAACTAGCTTGTGGACAGGACAGACTGGTGGCTTGGGGGCTTGTTGCTGGAGAAGCAACAAGACAAGATCAGGACTGGATAACCAACAATAGAAAGCACCTCTTGGGTGAATCCAGAGTCCCGCTCTTCATTTGGAAAAGTTTCTTGACACCAAAGTCCTCCCAGGTAAATGGCAGGTTGAATTTTCTGTGCTGACCAAGGGCTGAGGACCAGACAGACAGGGAGGTAGATGCTATGAAGGAACTTCCTTATCAGATCAAGATCATTTCAGATTGAGTGATGAGCACCAGGTTCATAGATAGACCGAAATACAGGGAGACAACAGTTAATTACATGCATTCAACAGAAGTCCACAGCATGAACAGCAAGAGTATGACAGCTTAAGTAAAAAGGGCTGGTAGAAATAGCAGGTACAGTATGAAATGAAAGTAAGTGGGAATCTTTTGGGACATCTGGTGGGCAGGTGGAGTATGACATGAGGCCAATAAACAGGGCTGAGACAAAGACCATGACAGAACAATTAGTAAGAGAAGTGTGTGTGTGTATATGTGTGTGTTCGAGTGCACAGTTTCTTTTTTTTTTTTTTTTTTTCTTTTTTGTATGTATGTGTGGGTCTAATGAAGTTCTGTTGGCAGGATGTCTTTAGGGAGAAATCTAATGGTTTATTGAACCATGCCTCGGAGAAACATTGATCACTGCATCAAGGAGCTATACACACAGAAATACACACACACACACACACACACACTCACACTTATCCTTGTTTACACACATGCAGTGACACCAACACATTGGCACACAGGCAGCAGTGCATACACACACACACGCACACCGGTGAAGTGGAGGTAAAGGCCTTATAATTGACATCCCCATGTTTCTTTGAGAGCAGTCAGACTGCTGTCATTATCTGCTCATTCAATTAGATACAGGGAAATTGCAAGGCTGGAAAAGTACATCTTTTCAACTAACATCTGTAGATGGATATTCTATCTACAGAAATAAGGTAATTGCCTTGGAGTTAAGGGTTAATGTCTTTCTCAAACTGATTAACTTGTTTCACACATTCTTATTAAATTGTGTCCTCATCCAGCTAACTCTAACTGTGTATTCATAGCATATAAAAATTTATACTTAACTGAACTGCATTTCAAAGTGAGACCATAGTGTTCACTTCATTGCACTGATGTGAGAATGGACTTGTTCTTTCTACTGATGAAAAAACTTTTGTGGTTCATAAAATTATTTATGTTTGACCATTATCATTTAGAGTCAGTCAATTTCAGGCAAAGCAGAAGTGGTTGCTGCTTAGCAAGTACAACAAGATCTAAAAAGTACAATCCAGATTTATTTAGCTTCATGCTTTAACTTTAACAGCATCATTTCTGGGAATTTTGATGCCTATTTACTTCAGTAATTTAACATCACCATTGGTCATTTTTGCCAGTTCAACCACAAACAATTCTGTGTCAGGTAATATCTTTATACCAGACTATACTGTCCTGGTTTTTACTGTTTAGCCTTAAGAGAGAATTGCAATTATGGACACTGTGTTGAAGCTGGTTCCTCAGTGTAACGAATACAGATAATCATTGTTCACACAGAGTAATAAGGCAATTATCGGGACTGCTATTACCTTGAGGATTAAAACTTAATTTTGTCATTATGTTTAGGTCAGGGTAAAGGAAAGGGATGGTGTTTATTTGGCATTATTTGTGTCAGCTAATGTCCTCAGAATTACCATAAAACAACTGTGTATGCGTGTGTTCTTGTTTGTGTTGTGGTGTGTAATAAACCTAGAAAGACACCATTGGTCTGCTGCTCTGACTCCACAGTGTTTGATCTCCACTAGAGGCTACGATCATTAGCAACACAGTTGTGTGTGTATTAACTGATCTTTACAGCCGCCAGATGATCTAGTGCTTTGAACAGCCATTACTCTATCTGGGAGCTCTCTTTTTCCTGTGTTAACACTCCTCGGAATCTCTCTGTCCCTTCTGACACACACACCTTCTGCTGCCACTTAGTCCATTTCTCCTCCATTAATGTTTTCATAATTAATCATAATTACACCATCACCAAGCAGCCTCCAATCAACAGTTTCTGAGGGGAATTGCAAGTCCAATGCAACGTATATGCATGGTTTATGAGTGAAATCCATTACTATCCTTGACTCTATAACGGGTCACTCCCTAACCCTAGATGCATGACCCAATGATGACATAGATGACCCATTGAAGCTTTAGTGTGGCATTATGTTTTCGGGTTGTCCATCCATCTGCACACGAGGACAGAATCGTGGACTTTCTGAGGCCTAGGTACACTGTCCAGCCAGTCAACATTCATGGGAAGTACACTGAGGTGGTGTACACTTATGAATACCTACTAGAGGGCAGAGCCAATGCCTCTTCTCCCTCAGGAGGCTCAGGTCCTTTGACATCTGCAGTGAAATGCTGCAAATGTTTTACCAATGAGTATGGTGGCCAGTGTCCTTTTTTTTTTATCCTGCAGACAGCTGGGCAGCAGCAATTCCAGCATAAACACAAGGAGACTGGTCAAGAGGCTGGGTCTGTGATTGGCAGGAATAACTCAGACGGGTTGAGAAATGCAATTACAGTGTATCTGTATCCTTTGTCCCCAGTGCCATCAGGCTGTATAACACCTCAGGGAAAAGCATTGGCTGATGACATAATCTATCGAACTGTTTATTACTAATTGCCATCTATCTACTGTCTGCTTTTCTATAACACAAGGTTGTGGTGCAGTTAATGAATTTTGAGTGTTAAGTGGTGATGTAATCATAAATCTCTTGTGTGATTGGTGCACAAATGGAACTCACTATGAGGCCAGCAACTCTTAATAGTTTCTCTGCTTCAATCTGCAGAGGTAGAATATGGCCATTTTACCTTTACACAGATACTGCAGAGAGTATATGGCTTTTGGCACTTCAGCATCTCCATTATTCCACTAAATTAGGCATTTCCATTATTGAGAGGCATATAACTTCACTTACATGGCAGTGTTTGAAAAGGAAAAAATCAATTAAAACCCCAAATGATCAAATAAGTCGTTCATGGTCGACCGGTGTGTGAGCAAAAGTAACTGTGATTCCTCAAGTACCTTCTTTAGATCAAGTGTTTCATGAATCAGCAAGTGTTGTGCCTCTATCATTGTGCCTCTACCATAAGGACCTTTTTCCTTAAGCTGAAACTCACAACTCAGACTTTTTTTGTGCCTGTGTAAGCAGTATCCTAGTTATTACTAACACGAAGTTAGTTCTTAGATAGGGACATGAATTTAAAAAAAAAGTGTTAAATGATTGGTTATGTTGCTGGTGCTTGTGCCATGCTTCACTACAGGGAGTCGTCGGTAATCTAACCCCCTGCTGTTCTTCTTATTGGACTGAGGATGGTGATGGTTAGAGAAGGCCAGAATTGTGGGTGCTTTTTCGACTACTTTATTGCATATCATGCTTCCTCTCTTTGCACAGAGGTCTATTATAATGCAATGACAAGTTATAGTGTTATCACCACCAGTGAAGGGCGGGAGTGTGTTCTTCCCTAAGGACTCTTATCAAGCATTGACCATTTTGGTTGACTCATTTTGCCTGTCTCTATCATTCTTTTTAAGCTTTTATTAAAAGAAACATATATTGGATAGAAGAAATTTGTTTAAAAGACATTCTCATACTCCATCTTTTGGCTTCTGAACATTGAATAATATGTGCAGATGTGTTTGTGAGTTTGTGCACTATACAACAATGTCTAGGGGGTAAAAAACACTCCTTCCTTCTTTATTGTCTTCCATTCAGGCTTTCTTTATACCCAGTGTTTTCCCAACATAATCCTCTATAAAGTTACATTTTATGCTCTTAATGCTTTAGATGTGTCACCATTTTAAAATGGTGGATATCCCATCTTGACATTAATCTTTTCTTGCTGAAAAGAATACGGTCACATAGAATAATTCTATATTTATCCTCCTCCTGATTGTTGAACAGTCATAGTTAGAATTTGAGGAAATTGCCTGAATCCTAGGAAGAATGACAGCTGCTTGACAGCTCTGCAGCAACTTTGTAACAATGCAGGGATTGTTTGGGGGGACAAAAAAAATCCCACTGTCAAAATTATACATATGTGGATGTAGTATTGTTGAGCGAAATGGGCACAAAGTGGCTTATTTTTTCAACCGAAACTTTTCTCCCATGCTGCACTATAACCTTGAAAAACCTCAGCTGAACATTTATTTGAGCTTCCATGCACTTTGCAAAGTAAACATAAAGTTCTGAATGCAGGATGATTACTTTTTCCCTTTTCTTTTCGTTTAATTCTCTGTCCTCTTAGTACCAAAACCAAATTGTTTTTTCACTGCCCGATCACTCTCAGTCCCAAATGACATTAAACTTCAGCAAAATCCAGATACCACTAATTTAGCATTTTAATCAATCACTGCGAACAAATGACTCGTGTTTTGCCAAGTTATTTCTTTATATACACATGCACTTCAGAACGTTGTGAGCTGAAATAAAACAAGTATTTAATTGCAGATACCTGTCTGACATCAGTCTGAAGCCCTTTCAAAAATAAATCCCAAGACGCACAAGTTAATGATGCACAGATAATTATACATGATGCATACTGTGACACGGGATAACAACAGCCTTAACAAACGCTGTGTTTTTTGTGATGCTAACCTGAAAAATGCTGTAATCTAAAAAATAACAATGAACTATGCAAAATACACACTGACAAGTGTTTGTGAGCAGTTTTGGTCATGCAAACTGAATGGCCTCTGTTGGATCTGAACATTATTATAAACAGACTGAGGTCATTGTGTTTCTGCTCATGTTTTTGTCACGAGGAGGCCACAAGACCACAAAAATAATGTACAACTGACACCATAAAATTTCATGAACTTAACCAACAAAAAAATGTTTTATGACACAAATTCTTCACACGTCTATAAAAAGAGTTGGTCAAAGAGTTGAATAAATCAAACCAACAGGTAACTGACTCTGAGGATGGCAGCCAGTGAAACCTTTTACAGATGTAAGTGCCCCAGAACACATATCTATTTGTTACAGACCTCAGGACTCATTCATCTGTCCTGTTACACTTCTTATAAACCTTACATCTTTTATGGAAAGTGCCTTGGAATGAATTCCTGAAAATCATTTTTCAGATGGAGTAAATATAAATGCGTGTACATGGTTTCTTATAACAAATCCTATGCCTTATTTTCAAGCATTCAGCATCTATTCTGTTCCGGTGTAAAACCTGGTTCATCTTTTATAAAAGTTACTGCTGACAGAGGTGTAAAACCTCCAAACTATGTGAATCATCCCTCTCTGTCTTTGCCCCTCTTTCTTATTTCTGTCTTCTTCTGCGTCTCGCTCTTTCTCTGTCTTTCCTGTCCTTCACTCCCCCTCTCCAGTCCTCCCATCTGCAGTGTCATCCGTCTCACTTAAAACTCTTAAAGCATGGCAGCATTCTCTCTCTTTTCCAGCACTTTATTCTTGCTTTTTACCCACCACTCAGGTCTTTTCTCCCATCTCCCTTCTTCCCTCTCTGTCTCGTGCTCCTTGTACCTGGACTCAACTGTAATTGCTTATCTAGGGAGAAATAAAAGCCCAGTAACTGGTTTTGTGTGTGTGTGTGTGTGTGTGTGTGTGTGTGTGTGTGTGTGAGAGAGTGAAAACCACACAAACACACACCATTGCATTTTCAAGTGCCACTTCTGTTGTGGGGATCTGTGTACAAAGTCGCATTATGGCAAGTTGTTTTTCATTATGTGGACAAAAATCAAGACCCCATAATGCAAAGGGGTTCAGGTTAAGCAAGTGGTAGTTATAGTGAAGATGGCAGTAAGTCTTCAGGAATTGAATGTAAGTGAGTGTACTATCATCTGAAGTCATGCAGGCTCAACTGTCAATATGGGTGTTCAACGGAGTAGCTGTATGCTGGTGTGTGCTCTTATTGCAGGCTTTTGTGTGCCCCTGTGTGTGTGTGTGTGTGTGTGTGTGCTACTGTGTGTACTTGTGACAAATGCAGATAGTTCTACAGATGGCCCATAAAAGCAGCAGCTTGTAATGAAGCAACTGAGACCGAAATCATGGTTATGGTAAACTGGGGACAGGCAGAGGTAGGAAAAGAGAGGCAGAGATAGATAGATGAAGAGAGAGAATAAAGAAGAGGAAGAAGTGAGTGTAAGAGAGAATAAATAAGAGAGGGCAGGCAGCAATAAACCATGAAAAAGAGTGTAGTGTAGCCGCTGGCTACTGAATAAACTAGTGTAATGAAAGTATGTGATGTTCACAATAAACTAGGCAGAGAAAGAATGGAGGAATGAATGGATGCACAGAAGGGGTGATATAGTGATATGGATGGGAACGGGGGGGCAGGGAGCTGGCATGTCATCAAAGTTTTTAGTTGAGGAGGAGGAGATGGAGGATCAGGAGGAAGGGGATGGGTGGAGTGTGACAGACGGAGACACTGAGGGAAAAGGGGGGAGGGATTAAAAATTTGGAGTTAGAGATAAAAATAAAGGGCCGAAGAAGCAGAAACAGATGGATAAAAGAGGGAAGAAAGAACTTAAGGAAAATAAAGTAGAGCGATAGAGCAAGGATGAAAACGCATTAAACGAATAAACACTGAATTACCAAGAGGGGAAAGTCTTGGTGTGTGTTTCTGATGGCACCTCATTCTGAATCACCAACAGACTGGCTCTGTGTGTGTGTGTGTGTGTGTGTGTGTGTGTGTGTGTGTGTGTGTGGTGAAAGTAAATGTGTGTCTGATAGGACACCGAGTAACAAACATCCTGACACAGAGTAGGGCTACACTGACTGGCAAAATCAATAGGCCAACAGGTCACAACACTAGGCCAACTTGACATCCAGACACAATACAGCACTGGGGGTCGCCACGGTGATGGATTACCCTGGTTGTGTGTGTATGTGCATGTGAGCTAGGATCCGAGTGTGTCTCGTCAGTGTGCATTTCTCTGACTGTGTGTCTGTGTGGAGATAAGGACGATGGGTGGTGGGCTCAGGGTCTTTAGCAAAACGATTTTCCTCTCTTGTATGTTGTCCCTGCTCTGCGAACACCAGGATTTAACATACTGTTTACAGAAAACCTTAAAGAGAACCTTTTTATCAACTAATTAAAACACTTGAAGGGATGTTGGTGGGTCTGTTTTCTGCAAAGGAAACTAATTTAGTAGAACATCACATTTAAGGTGGATACTAATAATAAAATCAAGGTAGCAAGATTGATTTCAAGCAAACAGAACAAATGGTGTTTGTTCACTGAGAAAAGCAAAATGTCCACATAACCTCGGATGCGATCATCGTCAGTCTGACTGCAGTTCAGTTACAGATGCAGATAAAGGGGGGGGAGAATAATTGAAAGATATGACAATGAAATCATTGTACAAATGAATCAATCAGCCAATCTAAGAATCGCTTAAATGGTTCATTTGTTGACATCAAATCTCGTCTGCCTTCTGCCTGCTTTGTGAATGGTAATGTTTGTTGCATGGAAAGGATTCCCCTGCAGCGGTACTCTTGGCTTTTTATTGAAGATTATTGGGTATATTTAAGTTTAAGGAGTGACGAATGGGAGACTGTTCAGACTTTGTGTCGACAATTTCAGAAAAGTGCAGCTCTAACTCCACCTCTCTATTGGGAGCATACAGAGCACAGCTCTTCTCACTGCTACTGTTAACTTATTTTCTTTTCACTCCTTTTTGTTTCCTCTTTAACTTTCTTCCTTCTTTCCTCTCTGGCTCCTTCTGTCTGAATAGTTTCATACTTCTATCTGTCACGTTGGGGCGCATCCTCTGTCTCTCGTTGTCTTTACCTCCCCCTCTGTCTGTCTCTCTGTGCTCTCCCTCCTCCCCCTCATGCTGTCTCTCTCTCTCCCCTTCTCCCTAACCCCCTATCTGTCTGAACAGTTTCATAGTTGTATCAATCAAGCTCAAACAATAAGACCAGAGTTGGTCCCTGTTCTCCCATCTACTTCCTGGTTTATGGCTTCTAATACTCCTTCTCTCCCTCCCTCTCTCTGTCTATCTGTCTCTCCTGTGTGTGTGTGTGTGTGTGTGTGTGTTTATATGTGTGGATGTTTATATAACACTTGTGCATATGTCACAGGCACAGAATTGTAAATGTATCCAGGAGGAATAATGTGATTAGCTGTAAAACATTTTTACATTACCTCTCTTGCTGTCTCTGTGGCTGAGTTCAGTCTACTTAGACAGGGAATGCTGTCAAAATGTCCTTTTACAACCATCCTGCTGGGCAATATGTAACATATAGAAAACAATAGGCTTAAGAATCTGCTTAATTGTCTCACGAACAACAGCGACAGTATGCAAGAGCTGGGTATATTATTTGTGATACATAATTAATTAATTCTGAAAAGACACTGAAGAAGCCTAATCCATGTCCTTTTCTCTTCCCCCACTCTCCCTCTGCAGAACTTCACAGCACATCTTGTGGAAACCCTGGTGTTCCACCCAAAGCAGTGCTAAGCGGTGGCGGCCGTTTTGCCGTGGGAGACCGTGTGCGGTACAGCTGTGTTCCTGGTTACGTCTTAGACGGCCACGCTACTCTCACTTGCATCACCAATGCAGGGAACACTGCCGTCTGGGACTTTCCTGCTCCAATCTGTCGAGGTACAGACGACTAAACCTGAATATGTGTACGTGTTTGACTGTATATGAAGAGTCTTAATCCAAAATGTACAGTGGCATACACCCCACATGTCTCAAAATGAAAACCCCAACAAACAACATTAGAATAATTGAATAAATAACATTGGCACATAATTTTAGAGGTTATACTGAGTGCTTTTCCCAACTAAAATATATAGAATTTTGGAAGAAAACTCTTCATATAATTTATGTGTGTATATGTCTGTGAGAGAGACAGAAAGACAGATGGCCTGTGCATGCCTTATGATTGTGTATGTGGAAAAGAACGAGGCAGGCAATCCAAGAATGCTTGTGTGTACTGGCTGTTTTGCTCATAGTGTGTGCAGTTAATTTTATGCTCAACATTATAATCAAAGGTGTGTGTGGGAGAGACAAATATGGATTGCGGATGTGGGGTGTAGTGTATGCTGTTGTCTATTCCTGGATTCTGGGATAGGTGCAGATGGTTTGTGTACAAAGTGTTGTATGATACGTCACAGTACAGTACATACTGAAAAGAACACTATTTTGTTTCTATGCACTTGTACAAAGACAAAGACATCGACCATGTAGTGTAAGTAGGTGTAAATATAGTTGCTTGTGCTGCATGTGGAAGTTTATGCTAATATTTGTACAGTTTGCTTCAGAAACATGCTTTGAGTACTACTGTATAAAATGACAACAAGTAGCATCTACTACAACAACAACAACACAGAGACACAGATATATATCAGGGTAGTTAGGGGACATAACAGGGATAAAGCCAGTGGCACACTGGAGTTGACAGAACTGACAGGTGATGACCTTGTCTGCTTTTATTACATGAGCAATGGTTAACCAAAACCAGAGCCATAAGAATTTGACAACCTAATAAGTCAGTTGTTGTGTTTTTAAACTCCCTGTGTGGCTTCTTTGATTAGATATTGGATGGAGGTTGAGCTTTTTTTGCCACATGAGCTAGTTGGAACTAAATGACTCACCAACATAGATATGAGTGGTCAGGTGGCAACCACATGGGCCTCCTGTGTATCTGTGAGGGACTATGCTATGAAAGGACAATGGAGCTGATTGACGGTTTAACATGCTAGTTTGTCTTCTCTGAGCTGCTTTGGTAATTAAGAAAGTGTTCAAATAAATCATTGAAATAAATTACTAGATTACATCCATATTAAACTGCATGCATATATTACATATACACACACACAAACATATCAAATGAATACTAACATTTCCTATCCAGTATATATATATCTTCCACAGAGATATGAAGCTTGACTTTAAAATGCTCTGGGTTTGAGTTAAGGATGTTTCTTCTTTCATTAAAGCTGCTTCATCATTCACTCCCTCCTCCCAACTATGTTATTCCAGTGACTCATATGACTGCCAAGTGACATAGGTGACCTGAAATTGCCCAGGCAGAGACAGTGATTTAGTTAAGGGATTGAACTTTGTACTCCACCTGAATGCATGGCAGTTGTAGATCTGATAAGAAACACAGAGTCAGTCATCCAGAAGAGGAACTTCCCTTTACACACAAGAGAAGGCACTTACACATCTCAGAAGGGCCCAAACATCACCACCGTCCCAAGGGAGGGGAGGCGGATTTCCAGTATTGAACTTGGAGGACTATCACTTCATGGTATATGCACTCCTCTGTGATTCAAGCGCAAGTGATAAACAAGATAGATACCACCAACAGCTACAAAGAAAGGAGGCAGTTAATTGCTTACACTCACTGGAAACAAAGGAAGTGTAGTATATCACCACCATGGTGTGAACCGCTGGGAAGCTGCTGCAGGAGCTGTGCTCACTGTCAGCAGCAAAGATTTGGGGAGTCTGTCAATAAGGTTCAAGGACACACACTGGAAATATTCACGCCAATATTCATGTGTGATGACAATGGAAAGGATATATTGACAACCGCAGGAGCCCAGCCAGATCAAACAAACAGAATGCAATCCCAGCCAGGTACTCCTTATTGAATCTTCACTTCAACACCACATAGTAGTAGATTGGTTTAGGTGCATTGGATACTGGATAGTGACTTGTGATTACAATGGAGCTTAAGGCTGTGGCTACTTAATTATGGAAACTAGTAGTAGCATCATGAAGGAGGAGCAGAACAACAGTTTGGCATCTGTGGGCAGTGCAGCTTTCATAAAAATAATGGATAAGTCCAATATAAAGTTGGTCTTTTCATTTGTATCCGACGTTAGGGAAAATCTGTACCAAACACCTTGAAAGATCAGATCAGGAGATACTATGGAATGACCAATGAAGACAGATACTGAGCCATAGCATTGTGTTATTTTCCATGTAGCAAGATTTCAGGAAATTGCAGCTCCGCCATACGTGAATGTTTTTCAAGACTGGCAATGGGCTGAGGCAAAACCTGGTCCAACACATTAGCATTGTATGTGCCATGGAGTGCAGTGAGCTGTGTTTTAAACTGGTGGAATTGAATGGCACCCTAATCTATTTAATCTACTCTCTGGTCCATACTCCATTTTTAAAGAGCAGAAAGATGGTTTAAGGGAGCCATTAAACAGAGCATAAGGAGCAGTTCTCTTTAAGTAAAAAGCAGCTGCTAATTTAAATCACTGCTATATGCAGCACTGTCATGGCATCCTTTCCTTGGCTGTTCGGAGTTGCACTATCATTTTTCTGCAAAGACGAGTTATTATCACAAGGACATTGCTGGTGTTTATCATCCAACCTTGGTGTTTTTACTTTATTTTCATATATCTCTTCATTGGATGTAAAGCTGCTATAGCTGCTATAGCTGCATAGCAGCTTTAAAGTTAAATGCCAAGGATTTCTTCACAGAATAGAACTGAAAAACACAACTTTTACATCTGCTGGATTTGAAATGTCTTCAAATCCAGCAGATGTTGCATTGCATTTTGAGGGATGTCAGATGGTATAATTGGGTCTACAGGTGAGTTACAGTGGTACCAGTCACACATTAAAGTAGGCTCATTTTTATTTCAGAACATTGTGGTGACAACAAACACAGAAAATTTGCATAGTTTATATGTCATTGGTTTAATGGATGGGACCAATGAGCATAATGCTTGTGAGAATTCCTTATTTCACCCTACTGTTTAGCTTCCCAAGTATACCGTACTTCCAAAAAGCTCTCTAATATACTGTATGCAACAGTGTGCTGAATTGTTGCACAACATACCACAGTTTGCAGTGAAGTGTAATTTGGGTCTAGAGGAGGAGGGGGGGAGCAGCGGAAATGGCAACTTGTCAGTGCTGGATTAGCAGTGTCTCTGTCACTCTGTCAGTAAGGCTAAGAGGAGCTAAGCTACTAATGCGTTCACACCAACTCAGAAACGTGCACATACCCAACCATTCACCCCAAACACACACGCACGTACACACATACACACATCATGCAGAACACCTCTACTTGAGTGCCTCGGCTCATGTGTGAGCAGGGTGATGCAGTGGTGGCACCTAGAGGCATTCATACCAGCCTTAATAGCTTTCGATCAATTATTCAGTCATGCAATCAAATGACTTGAAATGCAGTACTTTTGGCAATATCACTGTAAATGTGACCCCCACCGCCTTCTCTCTCTGTCTCTCTCTCTCTCTCTCACACACACACACACACACTTCTCCTTTCCCCTGTTATTCTTATAATTCTACAAATACAATATTGAGCATCTATCTACACATGTTGCTTAAATGATTTTGCATTCTTCATGAATCAAATAGATACAAATGGAGAACTGGCTCACTCAAGAAGTTGCTCCTTTCCACTCTCAGTTTATATTCATCTTTTACATTTGTGATAAAAACATAATATAGGTGAAATTCCTAGACCATATATGGTTCTGAGTATCAGCTATACGTATAGTTGCATGCTGTGATATTAATACCAAGAGCATTCTGGTTCAATACGCTGCCCTCTCTGTACGGAAACTAATTACCTCTATTTGGGTTTCTCTCCCACACATATTCCATCCTCTCAAGGAAATTTAAATTACCCTTAGGTTTAAATATAAATGTTATGGTTTCATAATTCCCTGCCTTTCAGTTGAAGCCATTATGGCCCTGAATGCATGAACAAACTGCAGACTCAAGTACTCCTAATAATTTCATGGACTCTAATATGTGCAGGGTCATGTTGCATTGAGCAGATGTTCCTTTCTGACTTTTCACTTCATATATGTAGTGTATTGTTAATTGTTGTTTTCCATGTTGGAATATTCTTTCCATCACAGAGCAATTACATTGCAAATTAGATTGTTTTCTAACGGGGATACAAAAAACGACTGCCGTCACTAGGAACATATAATGCCATGCAAATCCCCTAATGATGATTGTAGTGGTTTAGAGAAACATAATTTGAGACTGCAGCTTGAACGAGACGGGGGGGGGGGCTCCCACTCTTTCCCTACTGTTAATATTTGTGACTCAGTTTGTTTCTTTGTGCACAATATGTCAGGCTCATGTTTTATAAATTATGTAGATGTATCTTATGGTGCCCAAAATTGATTAAGGACAAGCATTCACCTGACTACACTTTGTGAAGTCATAATTCATTACACTGACCTCTGAACGCAATCTAACACAGTCTGCTTTGTGTTGCACAGCATCTTGCACTCAGTTCACAATAAGCTTGAAGTTCCCATGTTCTAAGGTGATGCAAATATTTTCATGTGCCAGAAACTTGATTAAATATGTGGCTGATGCACCCTAATAATGAAATATGGTACCTCCATCATCTGAACAGTGTGTCATTTAACTTTAAGAGCCCTAAATGGACTTCAAAATTGATTTGACTGTGTCTGCTGAACAGCGGTGAGACATCATCATCTAGACACACAGCATATTCACCATGTTTAGTTTTCTATATAATTTGGGAAAGGACAATCTTCGAGAGACAGACAAGGGACACTGACAGCTTTGAACAGGAAGAGTGAAAATGGAACAAAATGTCGTAGTAGTGGCATTTACTTAATGTGACAGTAATGGTAGAGAAAATCACCACTCTTTTTATTAGATTTGCAATTACCTTTTGTTCATGCTTTATTTTACATTTAAATGTCCTTCCTCATTCTTGAATAAAAAGTACAGTTCATCTGTGAATTGATGCTGTTGCTAGTGGAAATTTTTGTCCAAGATAGACTGAGCATCCAGATGCTAGCCAAATTTTGCCGAATTGCAGGACTGTTCTTTGAATAATTCAGAGATTTCTGAACGATTGTTGACATGTTCCTACAGTCACCGTATGTGATTTTGTGGGACACAAATAAACTTCACTTGATTTGAATGTGCAGCTGCAGTAACAGCAGAACCAATCTTACAAACACCATTTGAAATTGGGTTAGTATTGTTTGCTGTTTCAGCACACTTCCATTATACCCTAACTGTTAATGCTACTATGTCCATGATATAGCAGAAGTACATACAGCTCAGCCACAGTATGTCACATTAATGCCTCCTGCATAAAAACATAATGTATACCCTATATGTGTATGGAGGGAACCTCTATGTGGGACTATGAGCATATTTGTTGTGTTCGTTTACGAAGGAGTGCCAGTATGTGTGCTGCTGGTGCAGAATTATTTACAGGACAGAAATATCCTTCAGCATTCAAGACATCCATATTCACACACACACACACTCAGACACAGGAGGGAAGTTGGCCCAGAGAAAATTTCATCATGATCTCATAGATACAGAGCATGCTTGAATATTCATGAGTTTGGGTGAATGTGTATGTGTGCATGGGTGCGTGGGGTGGGGGAGGTCTGTGAAAGACAGAGATAAACTGAGCCAGAGCATCTGTGAATATATTGTTCATATTTCTGTAATGCAAGGAAGAGAGTTTGAATTTTAAATTTGTCCATTTAAGAAAAACTATGACTGACCCTGTGCATGCTTTAATATATACAGGTGCATTAGTGTGTGCTGATAACTATGAGTATACCAACAGAACAGAAGTTCTACTATATCATTAAGTCATAATAACAGCATTTGGAGAAGGAGAAAGACAGAGGGGGGGGGGGGGGGGGGGGTGAGAGACAAATTCACATAACAGTGAAAGGGAGGAATGGGCAACACAAAAGGGAACAGAAGTGGGGTTGAAAAGAGGCGGTAGAGCTAGAAGGAGAGGAAGTAGGGGGTTATTGTTGGAATTGAAAAAGTAATAATGTGCTCTGACAAAACTCGAAATTAGACTGGCTGAGGAGCGGAAATGAAATGAGTGTGTGTAGCTGTTTGTTTGTGAGTGTGCATTTGTGTGTGTAGTCAGCATAACTAGATTGAGCCTGCTGCAGCTGCTTAGGTGCATGTTTTTCTGTGTTCACAGGGTTATGCGTATTATTGGTTGAGCTCATAGTACTAATTCTGCTGCAGTCTGATCAGGCAACATTTGAATGTTTTTTTTGTCCCATGTTTTGTTGTGAGCAATAACACTGCAGTCAGACTGTGTCCCAAACTATAGCCTGGTTGTGGCCTCAAATAACTCTTAAGGTGTGTTCAGACAGAACATGAAGCTAGTGCTAAAGGCAGTATATATTGTGTACTGTGCAGTACTGAAAAATGTAATGTATTTATCCCAGTTGCATGAATCAGGAAACTGGAAAAATGACAAACCACTACTCCAGTTTAGAAATCCATCTCACACACACAGTTGGACAGGACGTCTCGGCTAATACGTGCACTTCCAACATTGAATGTTTGTGCTAAATAACTCGCTCCAGTTGTCATATTTGCATGAATGAAGCCAGGCTTAAATTCATTATATATTCAGTGTTCATTTCAAACACCTTTAGTGGCACTTAGGTTGTAAATCACAGTGCTAGGAATTGGGAAACTTGTGAAAAAATACCTTTACTTCCTGTCCTAATCTGTGATTAGTGTAACCCAGTATCATCATCGCATAAGTGACTGCCATATTAGAGTGGAGTACATTTAATTTATTATGAAAGCTGTCTCCTGAGCAACAGTACCCATCGCTAATAACAGGAATGTCAGTGTCTTGCCTGTTTGCATCAGAAGTAATTATTTTTTCAACTGTAATATTTGAGGCATGAGTCGAAGCCATGTGTAATCTGACATCAGACAGAGAAAGGGGGGAAAAAGACATAAACGAGGCATTAGATGAATAATTGGTTTAGAATCTTTGAACAGTAGTTGCTATGGATACAGATATGCTAATTAGGGAGTGAAATTAGCTAGCTTTGTTCAAAGGATGTCAAAGCTTTGTGTAAACAAATCTATCATTTAGACATAGTTGTGTTCCTATTGTGCTGATCTGACCTATGTCTGTCTGTCTATCTATCCATCTATCTATCTATCCATCGATCTATCTATCTATCTATCTATCTATCTATCTATCTATCTATCTATCTATCTATCTATCTATCTATCTATCTATCTATCTATCTATCTCTAATCACATTATATTCTAGTCACAGATCCTAAGACAGAAGACAGTAAAGCAGGTATAGGAAGCAGGAAACTCAAAGACATTTTCAGGAGTCTAACCTGTGGATTTTTACAGCACTTTTAAACTGGCATAATGGACAACGTGGCCTTTATACGTGTAATTACTTTTCCCAGAGGCATAGGTAATTTCATCAATTTCATTATTCTTTATTGTTCTCTCATCATTGTTTACTATAGCAGGAATGCAAAAGAGGACATTTTAATGTGGTTTACAGTACGCTGGTGGTATGGTAGGCAATGATGCACACGTGATCTGTCCTCAGCAGCACTGCAGCACAGTTGGAGGAGAAAAGTAAAGATATTTCCCTGACAAGCAGCAACCCAAAAGAGCTCCAAGGTTCAGTAGCATCATCTGGTGAGAGAGCACATGTCGTTGTGTTTAGTAATCATAGTGATGTTCCATAAAGATGTCTCAGAAGATATGGCCTTGACCAGTTTGCTTTGAAATTGAGTTTATAGCAAAATGTCTTTACCAGTCGGCAATATCCTACTGAGAACCAGTAAAGGGCTTTTTATGTAGTAAAAACTTCACAAAGTGCTGCCTCACATGCTAACCCTCTCCCTTTCACTTGAAAATATACATATTATTTCCATAGTGTGAGCTTATTGAGGTTGTTTGCTCTTTTTCAATAATATTCTGCCAGAATCAGAACTTAAAACTCTGCAGGAGTTGTTTGTTCGACTTTCACACTAACTTTCTATGACTTTCACCATTCACTTTATGTCTGTGTGTGCGTGACAAAGAGTGCGAGTGACTGCTTCTGACAGTGTGCATGACCCTCTGCGTTTATGCCTTTGTGTATATGTGTGCATGGTTTGCCCAAGGCTGACTAGAATTCTTGCTTGGCCAAAATGGTGAGATCGTCACGCTGGTATTGTTATCGTCATGACAGTGTTAGTTTTCAGGTAGCAACTTTTTCTATTCCTTCTCTTCACCATCTGCTTCTTTCACTTCCTCACTTCTTCCCTGCTGTCCTCTCATCTCACTGCATATTTCTCTGAGTTACTCATCAGGTAGCAGTGCCATGGGTGCTGACGCAAATTCTGATCTATTCGTGGGAAAACAAAATGAGTTGTTATCATCAAGTGAGGCAGCGGATAAAATGTCAGCCTTGTAAAGATTAGAGCATTTCTTTTTGAAATGTTTGAAAAGTTCTAGTTCACTGTGTATTGAGATTTTTTTATGATAGATATTCTTTCCCAGACACCACTTAAAACCATAATAGCTATGGCAGTGTAGCAATTTCTACTCTCTTCTGATTTTTTCTCAGTTTCATTGTGTGTATAATAATATTGCATGCATCAGACACCCTCACAAAGAGAGAGGAGGAGAGAGGGGCCACGATGCCAATCTGAAACAGTGTACATTTTAAAGTTTGTTTATGTGTGTGCATGCTGTTTAAGCTGATGTATTTGTGGGGACATGACATTGACAATGCATTACTTCGCCCCCCTAACCCAAACCTTAACCATCACTACTGAGCAACTGACCCCCCCCCGACACACACACACACACACACACACACCTGATCTCACCTGAGCATACACTCACACACCCTTTGCAGCGTCTGATATTCAAGCTGAGCTTTCATAGTGACTCAAACATGCAGCACATTCACTTAGACTGGCTGCATGTTTGTGTGCTTCATTCTCCCTATATTTGCGATAATATAGTTGGTGTATGTGTGTGTGTGTGTGTGTTTGTGTTTGCACCTGTTTTGTTTTGTTTTGTTTTGAAAAGAGATGTCTGAAATGATAAAATGAACTCATACAAACTCAACAAACTTTCAGAAACAGTGAATGGTGAAACAGAAACAGGTCATTTTTTCCACATTAACAACCTGCTGTAGTGACAAAAGCATGACAGTTTCAGCAGGTTGGTAAAGTGACCTTATCCAATTAGCATCAGTAGTTGCATTTGGTAAAGCAAGAGTCAAAGTGGTTGTATGTTTATGCTGTAAAGAAGATCAGTTAGTCAGCTTGTCAAAGTACCAGCTCGCTGATATTTATCCGTGTCTGGGAATTTGCACTTATCACAGAAACTGTTGACACCATTTCTAATTAAATTGCGTAATACACGATGCACCTGCTTCTGATTCCCTTTCTGTGCAGCCAATTATTTCAAGTCACATCTATTTCTAATTACATTTCAAAAGAAATATGTTCATTATAATATATATTCATTATAATTTTTCTCAGAACATTACAAGCCAAAATGGATCTAAACAAAGTGCTTGTGAGCTAAATGCCATCTAACAGATGCGTTCTGACAGCACCTCTGAGTAACACCTTTCTGGGGATGATAGAAAGGTTTTATGTCACAGATGGAGCTGAAATAAAAGTTATGTCTACATATTAATAGGACAACGTTGTCAGTGTATTAATACACACTGAAAAATGTAGTTTTTCTTTCTTTTTTTCCTTGTGACAATACTCAAGTTAGTCCGTAGTAAACTCAAACATAAAACAAACCACTTTGCTTGTGACGTTTATAAAGCAAGTTTGCTTTCTCATGCCCCCTTAATGCCCCCCCCCCCCCCACACACACATACACAAACACACACACACACACACACACACACCTTCCAGTCCACGGTCTCATTATTATCTTGCTAATGGTTCCCTGTGGATGTAAAGCTCTGCTGATCCAAGCAGCTGGAGACACACACACACACTCACACACCATCAAACAGACAAGACAGCAAGTGCCACACACCCCCGCACAAACACACTCACAGCCAAACAGTGAGTGCCACACACACTGTGTGCAGCACATGCCCAGGTAGAGAGTAAGGTATTACAGGACCATATGTTTCCACTCATGCAAAAAAATGGATACATTTATTAATGCAATACCCTCCATTACCTCTTAACACACACATATACAAATATGCACACACACACACAGATCCATTCTGACCATACTGCTAATCCCTCTCTGTGGAAGTCAGTGTAGGGATTTAATTCTGTAATATGTCCTTGTGCGTGAAAATCCTAGAGTGCAATTACTGAAACTGCAAATTACAGGCTACTGTCCAAACTGTGGAGGCATTATTTACTCTTAATTTCTAAAAAGCTAAAGTAATCCATGTCCCATCACTTACTGGCCATGATTTGTACTTTTAAGTTGGTTTAGCTGACATGGTGAGGATGATCAGTGCTGCTGCTAAAGTGTAGTTTTTGTTTTCGTCCTCAGTTTGTGGCATGTTTAAAGTATGCATCTCTTACTACTTGTTTGAAGCATGTTGTTACGAGTGAGGGTTTAAGCATATTTAAAAACTGGGCAGTAAACTCTTTTGAAGCACTGCATCTTTCTATGACTTGGGGCAAGACAAGACAGATCCTGACATCCAGAAAATGTAGAATAAGACAGTCCTGCCAGGTTGTTTTTTTTATGTTCTTTTATGTGACAGGTAGTTACCGTGTTTGTTTTATCTAATAATAATGGTGCAGCATTTGAAATTATATTCAAAACACTGTGTTCACAGTAATGAAACTCTCCTACACCCTCTGTCTCACGCTCCCTCTCTCAGATCAATGTACCGGTCGTGTAGTGACACTTGAAGTACTCTTATCTCGTCACTGCAGACCTCAATTCTTGCTACTTCTCTCCTCTCCTACCCTCCACTTTTCTCACTCCCTTCTTTTCCCATCCTCTCCTGTCCTCACTTCTTCCTTGCTCTGCACATATTGCCCTCCTCTCCTCTCCCCTCCTCTCCTCTCCTCCTCCCTCCCCTCCCCTCCACTCCACTCCCCTCTTTGATGCTGATGATGGGTGCTGTCTAAACTGGGATTAACAGTGACATATGAGGTTGCTGTTGCAGCTCAACTGCAAGTATTCTGCACTGCTAACATTGTCCCGCATCTCGTGCACATGCAGATATGAGGCATACTTCGATTGAAGCCCCTGTCTGTAACCTTTAGTGCCTTCTATGTTTATATTTGTTGTAAAACTGAATAATTCTTCATTCGTAGAGTGGTTTTCATGACCCCAAGGCTGTGGCTGTAGTGTTCTAAAATGCCTCTCAACATAATGCCACAGCATCACAGCTTATGGTGTCATTGCCATTTAAATGCCAATTTGAAGTCTGCCCACAGCCGCTTCTCCTCTGTGTATTTTCAATCAAAGGCTAAAGCATTACAGGCAACTTTGAGGGCAAAAATAGTGAGGGGATTGAAGAGAGAGAAATGAGCTTCATGAGCTATAACATTCAGATGTACATGACATGTATTTTCGTGCTGTTTTTCATCTCACATTTAACTGCATGAAAATGACAAAATGAGGGATACAGATTTGGATTTAGATAGCAGGTTGTACAAAACACCATGTTCAGCTTTCAGCAGTTATCAACACTTTGTAGAAACTGTGTCTCTGCAGCTGTTTTCATGACACCTCCACTGTTGTCATTAATTACTGTGCTATTTGAATCACACTTTAAATGTGCCTGACTCTTTAGTTTTGCTGTTGAGATATCTAATAATCTGTTAAAAAAAAAAAAAAGAAAAGAAAAAAGAAAAATAATGATGTATTTATCTCCTCAGTGTCTGAACGATGATAATCCACTCACCAGTGAGTTTGTGCTACTGTATTAAAAACTTAAAGTCTTTTCTCATTGAAGAAATATTAATTTAGTTTAATTATCGTTGTTGTCTCCGAAGCACAAAGCACAGATTTTGGTGGCACAGAACGAGGTTTTTGTTTCAGCCAGCAGAAGGTTGTGTCAGATGTACTGTAGTTAACTGTAAAGTGATTGCTTTAAGGCAATGATGGCTCCTCTCACTTGTTGGTCTGCTGGCACACATCACATCACAACTACACAATACAGTGCATACCACAAACTCCCTGATACTTGTATGCATGCCTGGGTACACACACACACACACACACACACACACACACACAGCAGTGCTGTTGTCAGCAGGGGTTCATTTAGCCACAAAACGATCCAGGATGTTCACAGTGTCTGTGTGTGGTTGTGTGGTTGTGTGGGTGTGCGTGTTTGTGTGTGCGTGTGTGTGTGTGCATAATTTGTGGCCAACAGTGCAATGGATTTTCAGGACAGCAAGTTCCTCTTTTTTGTTCTGCCTTCACATGCAGTACTCTTCCATATCCATTCTCTAGGTCTCTCTAATAAACGTCCTTAAATGTCAATGAGTTAATATACTGTATATTAAAATGTGGAGCAGGCTGGGGCAATTTTTGTATTTGAAATTGATATTGATACCAGCTTAGGTACCTCATCAGTGCCCCGCCCACAGCATATCCTTGGACACAGCTTTCTTTGTGATTTTGTGAGAGATGTGGCTGATTAGACAGGATCAATAGCTGCCAATAAAACATGAGGAAAAAAACAAGAGGGCACACACTGACACCCTCTTGATGAGACTCATGTGGTCCATTAAGGGGAAATTCACCGTACACATTGCTCAGCACAGTCAGAACCCCTCTGCATTATGTGTTATTATGGTCAGTGAGGTGTCTGTCTGTGATGGAACCAATGTTTGTTTTGCACCATGTAAGTCATTTTACACAGCTGTGCACAACCACGGTGCCTGCACTCGCCAACATTCATTTCCTACTCTGCATCTCATTTTATTCAGCGAGGCCTCTCATGTTGCACTTGACCACTGGAGTGTTGGTCACGTCCTTAATTTGCTCGTATGCTGTAGCTGCACTGTTTGTGACGGTCACACATGGCTATTGTTATTTGAATGTCACATACATGCATAATCGATCGCCTCATGCACATTGCTTTTCTCGCCCCTGCTCTTGTATGAGGTCCTGCGACACAGATTGTGTTTTCAATGTGTGTAAACAAGTTTGCATGTTTATGTGTCACCCATGCACATGTACTTCATTGTTGTTTGGGGAGGAATTAAAGATGAAGATTAGTCATGGCTGCTTAGTCACATCTATAAGATACACATGGCTGCTGTAACAAGCAAAACAGTCTTGTATGTTGACAATAGAACAATAATCATGGGTGCCACAATAACACAAAGAAGCTGCTGCATAAACTGCAAATTCTGTATTTACATGGTCACTGAGGGGGGGTTGTAATTATTAGTTGTGTGAACATAAGGTTTTTGGACAGAGAAAGTAGTCAGTATCAGAGTTAAATGTGCGGATATGAGTGATTTCAGAGAAATGTGTGATTGTGCGATGGTGAGAAAAATCTTGAAAGGGAAAAGTGAAACCTTTCATTTAGTTTAGGCCTTTTTAAAGTTAATTAAGGAGTGCTAATGTGTCAAATATGATACAAAGTGATGACAATGGCAATAGTTGAGAGACCTGATCCACAAATAAGGGACAACACATCTTCATCAGCTGTCTTGTCTTAGAATAAAAGAAAGTAAAAATACAAATAAAATGAAATGTGGAGATCACATTTGGTTTGTTACAGGAGGATAGTGTTGTCATATTGAATTCCATGACCTGTGGGCCCTTGAAAATGATTTATTGTTTAATAGCATGAATATATGGGTATAAGCAGTGTCATCAGCAGACAGAGGATCTATGTGATATTGTTATGGCACTGACAAACATATATCCATTGTTAGTAGTGTGTGTGTCTGTAAAGACAGACTGCATGTGCTATACATCACGTAACAGTACTGAGAGGTCAAGAGAATAACACTGAATAATATTTCATCCTGGCACATGTGAACGTTTTGTCCTTAAAGTTGATGTGTTACTTAGAAGCAGGAAAATTGGGCGAGAGTAAGGATTTGAGCGAGTTTGCCAGTTTGTGACGGCTAGACGACTGGATCAGAGCATCTCAAAAACTGCAGCTCTTGTGGGGGTTCCCGGTCTGAAGTGGCCAGGATCTATCAAAAGTGGTCCAAGGAAGGAACAGTGGTGAACCAGCCACAGGTTCATGGGTGGCCAAGGCTCACTGATACACGTAGGATGTGGAGGCTGGCCCGTGTGGTCCGATCAAACAGATGAGCTATCCTACTGTTGCTCAAACCGCTGAAGAAGTTAATGCTGGTTCTGATAGAAAGGTGTTAGAATACACAGTGTATTGCAGTTTGTTGCATATTTGGCAGCAAAGGGGGGACCAACACGATATTAGGCAGTTGGTCATAATGTTATGCCTGATAGTTGAAAATGTTATGGGAACTGAACCACCTCCGCTACCTAGCAACATGTAGAGTTCTGGATCTACTGACCTGACTCTTTCTTCTTTTCTGTTTCTTTCTCTGTCACTCATGCTCCCTCAATTTTTCTTCCTTGCTCTCTTTTTCCCCTGTCTCTTGATACTTTGACAGGTTAATGCTCAGCTACCGTGTCTGGCTTACACACACACACACACACACACACACACACACACACACACACATATACAAACACACACACAGCCTGAGGTGGTGTGTAACAGGGGATTTCAAGGGGGACAGCAGGATAGACAGTTTAATCTGAGAGAGAGGGAGGGATGGTGAAAAAGCAAGAAGGAGAGGGAGATACTGAGAGATAGAGTGAGCAGAAGAGAGGCAGAGGGGGGAAAGGTTATGGCCAGGACATGTCTGTGAGAAACAGAGAGGAAAAACTTCATTACCCTTCCACTCCAGAGAGAACAAGAGAAAGTAAGTTGTGGAGATGCAGGGCAAAACTTTTGTCTTTTGTTGATATTTCATTTGAGCACATCATAAAACAACAGTGCAGCCGGGCTGAGAGCACAGTTAATTTGTCCTACTATCAGCTGTAATGCTGTCATGAAGTCATAACAAAATCTGAATTAATGAACAATTTTACTGAGCACTCTTGCTGTTACCCAAGATTCTGGGCCAGAACAAACTTAGAGGGTTATTAACAACTTCAGGTTTGAAAATGCTCAGCTGCTGTGAGTACGTCTCCATAGAAAACCCTGAAGAAGTTGCTGTCTGTGTTTTTTTCCTTTAAACCATCTGCTCAGCAGCCCCCTGTTGGTGAAGGGCCCTTGTGCAGCAACCTGCTCTATGTCAGTTTATGACGTATGTGGTCATGGCCAACTTTAATATCCCTGCATGTGTGCGTGTGTATGTGCAGAAAGTTGTGTGGACTCTTAAGCTGATATACTGTGATGGTTAATGCCCTATCCAGCTGTTAAGTGAGTGTGTGTGTACAAGATGTCATTTCAGGTGCATATGTGTGTGCACGCAGGCGTGTTGGTCAGATGCGGATGTAAAGGCTTATTCCAGGTTCCCTTGAGACACTGCTGACTGACATCTCCATCCCTGGTTGTCATGGTGATGATGATGGATGTGTTTTGGGTTACCACGGAGACCGCTGTTTAGACGTTCTATCTGCATGCATAATAAAGTTTTAGCATAAGGAGATTCTGTTGCTGACAGATAGATAGAGAGGAGGAGACGTGCAGAAATAAACACGCACAACTTTACTGGCTGACTTTGCTACTTGTAGTTGGTTTTACACATATGCTCTAAATATTATATGTGAAATGAGGTACATAACAGTAGTTGGCCAAGATGGGAGTCTACCTGCAAATAGAGAGATGACAGATGGGCAGACAGTTAGAGCGACAGGCAGGCAAGTGTTCAAAACAGCGCACGTCCTCTGATAAAGATGAAAGAGTCGAAGCTGTGGAATTATAGAATTTTAACTATCCTCCACCTGTAGTGCTGAATTTTTAACACCTTCATCTGCAGAGTTATCCAAAAGTTGTACTTTTTACAATGAAAGCATAGGAAATGATCCAACCCCCCATGGATTCACAGACATGAGATGTGTTGGAATATAGTATCTAAAAAAAGTTACAAGCAGTTCTCCAGGCTGTACTTTTTCTGACGTACTCACAAACAGATCCGTTCCCTGTTTCCTGTTTAAATGATTTACAGTGTGGGTGGGTGGGGGCGTTGGGGGTGTAGTTACATGTTGCAATGAAATATGTTTGAATTACAGCTGTGTTATTTTCTACATGTTGATGATCCTCAATACTGCTGAGGTGGTCCATACCACAATTATGACAACTTTGACATGTTGGATTGTATAAAACAGCACAGATATGATTCTCGCTGTGGTTACCTTTCGCTGCTGAATGAAAATAGATGACATGCCATGCTCCACTGTACAGACATGAATATAGTCATTCATATTCATTTTCTCACAGCAACAATATACACGTATCGTAGCTAATGCCCGCACTTACAATTATGTAAAAACACAGGCACTGTCCTTGAAGAGAAATGTATGATTTGCTTGTTTAGAGCGGCCTCAGGGCAACCATTTAGTTAAACTAGGCATGTCTGCATTTTACTGGCTATTTTAGAGCAAACACACATGGACACACATGGAAAGAATCAGTATTGATACAAAAATAAATATATGTATGTGTGGACATACATGCACACTCATGTGCCTGCATATATACACAGTGCACTGGCTGTATGGCACACATGTATACATAAACACAGACACATTCTCCACTGGGTGCTGATATGTATATCAGTAGTCAACATGCATGACTGACTCATTCACAATGTAGCAAGCAATCAGGCTGTTCACCTATGCATGACTCAGAGATACACACCCTTTATCTCCCTCTCTCTCTCTCACACACACACACACACATACACATTCTTCAACATACAAATACAACTATCTGTGTTTATAAAACAAAGACACTATCACACACAATCGCAATTACATTCATGGTCACAGAAGCACACACAGATACACATGATAGTCCATGTTAATGAAAAGCACATTGCATTAAAGCAATATTCACAGGCGCACAGACACAGTATTCTTGTGTAAATGCATGGAATCAGGCTAAATCAAACAATTAGGAGACATTTCCACAAGCATTAGTAACGGCTGAGTATGCACCCTGGCACAGCTTGTCAGCCTAGCCTGTCTGTCTCAATTTAATCACTCACCATTGCCTTGCTAGCATATAAGCATGGATTTTTTCTTAGTGTCGAGTGTACAGCCTCAAAAGCCTCTCCCAACATTTTGACATGTGACACAAAAAAGAAATCCACAAGAGTGTAAAAAAGAAAGCATGATTTTATTTGCATCTGAAATTACTAAGACAATATGGAACTGGATGCAGATACAGACGGTGGTAATGCATCAAATCCGTCCAAATTTACACAGAGTGGCTGAGTAGGTGCTACATACAGTCTGCATGTATAGTGCAAGCTTGTTGGCATGGGTAGATGACCTCATTTACATAGGAAAGTATGACTTTCTCTGTATAAAATGCAGTGAATTGCATTTATGCACGCATTCTATACTGGAATAAATGGTTCACGCAAATTCATAGGTTGACTAGTATGTGTAAGGGGGTCATATCGGCCTCTTTTAATCAGTTCATGCTTAGATGTCACAGACTGGGAAGTTGTTCATTACATAATATTAAACAATGTTGCCTTGAGTTGAAAAATGTGCCAGCTCTTTAGATGAGTGCTCTAATGTTGATGCAGGGTCAAGATATGCCATTGCCCGACACCTTTCAATAAGCTACACAGCAGTATGTGAAGGTAATGGATTGTGGATATGTTAGGTATTAATATATGTTATTAAAAATGTGTTTCACTGTGTCCAGGTTTATGGTTTGAAAACCTAGATTTCCTCCAGGCAATGGATGTTTCAAACATAGATAGACATGTTGTGAATAAATTATTATATGTGTTGCATTGCATTTCTCCCACAGGAGCACTTTGGCCCCATAAATAATTCAACCTCACACCAACTCAAAGACACTCATAAATGCATGTTACCCACCAATGGACATGCACGGATACATGTTCTCATGCACGTACATACAGGCAGTGCACACACATATCCAGATACCAGGCAATTCCCGGATTGATCTTGAAATGTTTAATACTGCTTGAAAGGGACCATTCCTAGAAAAGATGGTGGGGAGGATATAGACACGGCAGAATGTAAAGAGGAATGTGGCTTTACTCACGTTCAATCCTTCAGCAACGCTGTGCATGCAACATTCATGTGAGTAACTGCTTTGAATTAGACCTGAATTCAAGGTCAGATTCCAGGAAGCTAAGAAGTGGGAGGAAAAACAAAACCTTGAAGAACGATGGAAAATGGGAAAACAGGGCGCTTCAGGCAGCAGTAGAACGACAATTTTCTGCACTTTGTTCTCTCTCCTTCCATTAAACATT
This sequence comes from Caranx ignobilis, assembly GCA_021432705.1. Classification (NCBI taxonomy): domain Eukaryota; kingdom Metazoa; phylum Chordata; class Actinopteri; order Carangiformes; family Carangidae; genus Caranx; species Caranx ignobilis. Next base: position 5,417,666 of record MU269991.1, on the reverse strand, counting down.
CAAGAGTGACAGAATGAGACAAAACCGCACGTGAAGAGTTCAAAATACTCAGTCACTGTTTGGGTATCAGCTAGATACATACAGGCCCAGAAATATGCACAGGCGGACAGCCCTGAAATTCCTCTCAGGATCCTTTGGTTTCCCTTTACGTCTCCATACTTGTAAGAAATGTTGGTTCACTTATTTACAAATTTACTAAATTTTATCCAAATTCCCAAACTGCAGATTTGAAACTGCTTCTTGGCAAAGTAAGTACCGGTGAAACATTTTGGAGGTTTTTCTATCGCCTCTTCTTGATCTTTAAAGGCATTTTCATCATCATTCAGTCCTTACAAGCTCCTTCTCCATTTCCATCGCTCTCTCACCTACTCACACACCCTGCAATGCTCAAATCCCTCTATTTCTCTATTTCATGTGATAATATCTGAAATTCTTATCTTCAAATCGTTCTGTCCGCTGATCTTTCTGTCTCCTTTCCTGTCTCTGTCTGCATCAAACTTGAGTTTATCTGTGTCTCTACCTGTTTCTTGTGTTGCTCTTTATCTTTATTCTTCTTCCTCTATCTCTCTCCTCACCTCACCATTGTTCTTCTAATCCTCTCGATCGCTGCCCTGATCCATCTCCATCCAACATTCATCCATCTCCCTTCTCATTATTTTCTTCCTTTATCTCTTTCTCCCTCTCCTTGTGCTTCTGTTTTGTCTTCTAATTGGTTTTCTTTCCTTCCAGCCAGTCAGTTCTTCATTAAATCATCTGTCATCATCTTGGTTTGCTCTGTCATCTGTCTTTCCCTGAGCTAACATGTCTCTCTCTCACTCTTCTCCTTCTCCATCTGGCTCTCTCACTCAGCCTCTTTCTCCACTCTCCAGAATTTTATGACAGCTGGATGATATATGCCACATCCCAAATTGTAACTTAATGCATCTGTATGGATGGGTCTGTCCTGAAAAATCTCTATAGTTGCTGCTGTTAAGGGTCTTGAGTGATGGGGATAGATGGAACATTGTCACAATCCTACTTTATCTCTGTGGCCATTCATTAGAGTCACTTCTTGAACATCTCGGCCCCCTTACGTCTTTATTTGTAGCTCTCATTTTCAAAATTACTTTTTTCTGACATCACAGTATTCGTAGTAGTTTGTTATTTTTTAATGAACGCATGCACATACTGCAGCTCAAGAGAAAAGCATCTAATTATTGTCAATACTGAAATTACAAATTGGACATCAGAAAAACCTGGACACCATTTTATGTTTGTGATTGTCTTTTATTTTCTCTCTCTCTCGCTTGCATGGGTCAGGTTAAATTGAATTTATTCATGAAGCACTTCAGAAAAAAAGGTTTATAATATTGCTCTAAAAAGCAACAAAAAAACATAAACACAGATAAAAGCAGAGACAGTAATCACACACACACACACACACACACACATCTCTTTGTTTTGTTGTTGCTCTTATTCTGTTACTTTCTATTTTCACCATATAATACTGAATGCGAGTCTCAAAGACATCATAGATGCTGCACTTCCCCTCCACTCTCTCTGCTCCTTGTCTTTCCTCTCTTTCTCAGTCTCCATCACACAGATCACTTTGGTCCATCATCCTTTTTTCTCCTCTTCCGGCTCAGTCTTTATGTACTATGCAGCACACATTCACAGAACATCCACTGTTCATCCTGTCATTTTGTAGGCCACATAACTCTTTTTTTTCATGTACAGCCATTGAAGACTGTAAACACTGTTGTCCTGTGCATCTCTTATGGCATAACTTGTTACTTCTACTGCTGATTTGCATTTTCATGCTCAAGTATTGATCAGGGTAAGCGGAAAAGGTCATCTATACACAGAGAGAAAGAGTGATGGGGTTTAGAGGTGGTACATGTGATCAACCTGCTGACTTTTTCTTACTTATATTGACTAGCATCTTTGCGTCTGTGTATTGATTATGAATGGCTGAATGTCAACTAGATATAGACTAGCATACAGATCTGACTTCATGGTTGTGGTTGATCTGTGTCAGGACGAATTGCCGTTGCTTTTTCAAGTCTGTTCAGAGTATAGATAGCCTGTCAGAAACTATTTGGAAGTGATGGTTTTAAGATTTGTTTCATAAGCATTTTGAGAGATTAGAGACGTGAGGCATTTTGCCATCAAGTTCTTGTGACAGTGCCTTATTACTGTGACTAAACTTAGTGACACTAATCTAATAATTCTCTTCTTAGAAAGACACATCACTTTTCATAACGTGGCATTTTTATTTCATTTCATCATTTTATGTCTGCCGACTTGCATGTGTCCTCTCTGATACAACACTTACGTTGCATGTGTTAATTCTTCACACATTAGAAATCTTTAAGTTAAAGTTGCACATTAAGTTAAAACCATTGCTGTTAATTCCTGCATATTCCATATATGTACTGAGTGAATCTGCATCATTCTCCTGTGCCTCTAGTTTCATGCTGTTTCACCATTGATCTGTGGAACAGCCTGAAACTGAGGCGTGTCATGTTAGTTTGCATGTGATGCCTCTTTGTATTAGTTCAGGCAGAGCTGTAAAGCTACACTCACATCAGCTTAGACGGACATCTTGTGCCGAAATTGCATCCACCACCTCAGCTTCCTCCACGTATAATTTTCAACTTGAGTGTTTTTGTCTTGCTTGGCTTTAAATGCTCATGTTTTCAAATACCTTTGATTCTGTACCATTATGCGGTAGAAGGATTAGATGATCAAGTCCATGACTTAAGTGTCTCTTACTGATGTACACATTTGCATCGCCTTTCTCTGTAGTTGGCAGCAAGGTGTGTTAGATCATGTCAAATCATGTCACACCATGACGCACACAGCATTTTGCAATGACTCTTTGATCACATTGTGACTAACTCATTTTGAGAGTACCTTCATTTGAGTTATTTTTGAGACTTTCCAGCACATCATACTGCACCGTTGGTTTAGCATGCTCTTTCAACACATTAGGCAATATTTGTGTGTGAGTGTTTAACAAATGCCCTTGCAGGCTGCAAAAAGTGAAGGATGTGGGAGGAAAGGAGAGAAGAGGAAAAGTGAGTCTGGCTGTAGAAAAGAGAGACAAGAGTGGAATGTATTTCGTCAGGGCTGTGATGCGTTAAACTCTCAGTATGCAGCTATTTGTTTAAGATGTCAGGGATGACATTTAACACTCAGAGACACCCAGGGTCTCTCTCTCACTCTGTCTCTCCCACACACACGGATGAAAGCACATTCAAATAGGCAGGCACATACACAAACCTGGGGACAGACGCAGGTGAACACACACTCACTGACAAACATGCCCACAAACGGACACACTTAGAGAATAACAGAGACCGAGGGTAAATGAATGAGGGGTGATACTTATATATCACAACTTTAGCAGTTTGTCATTATGGTTGATAATTTAGAAACTCTGTTTAATGACCAAGTGAGAAAACAGGTACACTGGCCTCATCCATCTCATTACTGTTCTGCAGTGTGATGGCTAGAGAGGCCGTCTGTCTTTTCTATTCAACACCTTTTTTGTTTACTCTCAACTGGCCACGTTTTTCTTCTTTAGTTTCTCCCAGTGATTTCTCATTTAGATTAACATCTCTTACCTCCTCCTGCAACCTTCTTCTATTATGAGTTATTTTTATTTTTTACTAGTTTTTTGTTGGTGCAAGTGGGAGGCACAATAGATCATAGTACAACTTTACACACAGGATGCACAGGGTCTGATTCTGTCAGCTGACAAGGTTAGTGAACAGAGAAATTCCCCACTAGGCTCAACAGGGAATCAGGATGACATTATTGCCCTAGATGCTGCAGTAGTGTTTCAAATAAAATATTCTGCCAAGGTATTTTCTGATATTGCCTTTCTGACATAAGTCAAGTGGAGTCAGTAGTGGTGGTCACACGGTATCTATAATGAGATGAGAATAATAACACTGTAATGAGAATTAGATTGTATCTCTTACCAGCAAACTTGATTTACCTACTCAGGTTGGTGACGTTACTGTAAGAATAATAATCATGACGGCGATCATTCTATCAATCCATGCCCTCTCTTGCTTTATGTCTCCTTCTGGTGATCTATCATTAAATCACTTTTCTGCCCTAATTGGTCTAAATGTCGGGCAGTTAGTTGACTGGCAGGCAGCATCTGTTCTTTGATTTGTGGACAGATGGTGGGAGGATCTGAAGGTCACCATGGTTACTAGTTGTGTGTGTGTGTGTGTGTGTGTAAATGCTAGGACTCTTGGTCCAAAATGTAATGCTGGCAAGCAGAGGACAGTGAGCAATATGTTTGTAATATGGTTTAAGTGAGTGATAGAAAAATACAACAGCAATGTACAAAGCGAAGAACTATGGGTGAATAATGTTAAAAGAGTTGACTTTAAAGTTAGTAAATCACAGTCACAAAGGCAGCCAAACGGATGAGTCACACGAAGTGGAATGTGGGTATTTGTGTGCTTTAAGTGTGGTTTGACAGTCATCACTTTCATACGTTTTCAAAGCAAAATGTGGCAGCAGCGCTCTAAAGACACAACAGTTGATGCATGAATACCTGAGTGGGAGCAGTCTCCGGTCATGACAAACCATTGCATCAGCAAACAGTGGTCATAAGTTGAAGCGCTCCAACAGGGACAGAATTTAGACAAGATAGATGTTAACCAAACAAAACTGCAGCTTCAAAAGTATCCACAGAATTCATCCTGGCAACTGTCTCAAAACAACTGTTTCCAAGGCTGTTGTTTGTGACAGGGCTGCAATGACACAATGGCACGCTGTAGGTGTGAGGAGGATAAAACCTGTATATGTGAAAAAGTAATGTCTGATGTCACAATTTGTTCTGCATCCAGATGGGTTTACATTTGGCAAAAAGATGGATGCCTTTAGCCCACATGTCTGTTGCATGGTCGAGTTGCAGCCAAGGAATAGGAGGCCATTTTATAAGACCAGATGGTGCAAACACTGTCATCTTGATGCATCATTTTCCATATACACAACTAAATCAACTGAAATCATTTCATGAACAACGAGATTAAGTCAGACATCTTTCCCGGAAGTTCTTAAGCTTGATTTCTGTTTTGTGTGCGCTTCACTAAACTCCAGGTTACCCTTGAAGAATGGCCAGATATCCTATTACAAACAGTGCAGGGCTGAAGCATCATCAAAGGCAAATGCTTCTTGTAGAAGTACAGAGAATAAAAACACAAAGTCTATATGGGCAGTTAAAACTCATTGAAACAGACAAATAAAAGCCAGAACATCCACACGTGTTTCTATGGAGACTGTCAAACCAATGGCCAAAAACAACACATTTAAATTCACAAAACAAAGGCCTCAGTGGCCATGTGACTCTTATCAAGAGCAATGCAGAAACAGTGTGGTGCTGTTGTAGTGGTTCATTTGGAAAACAAAACCATGGACACTGCCATGGGGGACCACTGCTTACATCCTGTTTCCTAAAACGGTTGACCACAATGACTCCTTAGCTAAACCTTACCAAACATTTATGGCCAACATGTGTTGGTCTGAAGGGGAGTTTCACTTTATGACTTAGATTCTCCTTAGGGAGGACAAACATTGCACTCATGACTCTAGAGCACAAAGTAATGTACTATATAGGTACAGAGCTTATATATAGGATTGCAATATAATTTCTCTTCAATCTGATCCTTAAAATCAGATTGTATGAGTTGCAATCACATTTCAATTCGTTTCCACTCTGCCTTTTTCTTTGCGGCGCTTGTATGCACACTGCATCCAAGAGTGAAGTTGGATTGTGTTCATGATACCACCAATTCCATTACTAGTTATGTGGACCTGATGATGCCATCTCTAAGATCAGATTGTCAATGATATTGCATCGTCTGTGCACTCTGTGTGAGTGCCCAGCGGCAGCTCAGACCAGGAGGAAATTTTAAAAAAGGTGCATCATAAAAAAAAATGAAAAATAAAGGTGGATCGTTTATGTGCGTATGTTAAACAGTTTCCCCTGTCTGCTCTGTCATTCATGGCAGGTAAAGTGAGGCATGAAAGGTATGGAAGGAGTGATGAGGGAGAAAAGGGGGTGGCTATATATATTCAGTTTTACAGCATATGGGGGGCAAGAGGTTGATGGATGGGTGGGTGGATGTAGATAAGAGAGCAGAAGGGATGGATGGATACAGCCTGAAGACAGAGAAGAGGAGAGGATGATGTAGATGGCCCATAATCCTTAGAGGCTGACAGCACACTGGGTCCTCTGTGATTGAAGTGTGTGTGTGTGTGTGTGTGTGTGTGTGTGCACATGCGCGTCCGTGTGTGTACAAATCTGATAGTGATAGTGATCTGCCTATCAAAGTGATGCAGGGAAGGGATAGAGTTATGGGACAGAAGGAAAGGAAGAGGGGGAAGAAACAGCAAGTGGAAAAAAAGAGATGAGGCCAGAAAAGCCATTAAACATAAAATCAATCAGCAGAAAGAGAGAGAGGGAAAGAGAGAGAGAGAGTGAAAGATGGAGAGTGAAATGCAGAGAGAGTAAGATCTTAAAGAAAGACAGCAAAACAGAGATGGATAAAGCAGGAATCCTCAGATGACTGCGATATTGATGACAGCACAGTGGGGAAGAGGGGATGAACGGATGGGAGAGAGGCAGACAGGATAAGGAGGCTAAGAACGAGTGATCAAAGCACCCCAGGCCATGAGAGAGAAGGAGTGAGGGAGGGTGAGATGAGGAGAGTTAGGGAGGGTGGGAGGGTGGGAGGGTAAGAGGCGAGGATGAATGAGGAAGAGAGAAAGAAGCATGGAGGGGAGAACAGAGGGAGGGAGGAGGAGAGTAAGGGGAGACAAGACGAGGAGGGAGGAGGAGATGTGCTGCTCTACTATAAAAATAATCTTAATGCAGAAAAGGGAAGAGCTGGCGTGTAGTGAGCGGTGAGCCAGTGGGGAAGAAAAGAGGAGAGGTGGTGCTACAGCAACAACTAGAGAGAGCCAAGGATGAAGAGGCAAAGAAAAGGGCAACACTCGCTCACTGATGTGATAAGAAATGAAGGCAACATGGCCAACACTACCTTTCTCTTTCCGTCTCTCTTCCTCTCTCTCTCACGCACACACACACACAAATAGTCACAGTCAAACTAACACATATAGCGCCCTCCTCCACATGCACTTTCCCTCCTCCTGTGGGTCAGTGCGTTGGGGCATGAGCATGAGTTCAGCCTCCCCAGGTTGCAGTCTGAAAAGCAAAGCAAAGAGCAGATCACAGCAGACCACTGCTGCCTCATTGCAATGAACTCACTTACCTATAGATTTACTCAAGTTAGCCCCCATGAAGAAATCAGATTACTCATAACACTGATCTGAAAGAAGCTTTTTTTCACTTTATATGTTCATTTATCTTTTTTTTTCCATGTAATACCACAGGCAGTACCTAAGATTATTATCTGCCCTAGAGCCTCTAATAAAAGTCAAAACAAAGTGACGATATGATATTTGTCACTTTAATGTTAAGAAGCAAAAGTCTCACATTACGATTAATTATTTGGATTCATGCTTACATCAGTCGCTGACTTTAAGAGCACACCCAGAGTCAGGGGCTGGCTGCGATCAAAATCAAAGTTGAATTTGTTGGTTGTATGTCAATCTGTGTTCAACAGATGGGTGAATAAAAAGTCTGTCAAAATAAGACACTTTAAACAGAATTGTACAAGATAAATAGATAGATTGTAACTACAGAGCTTTTCACAAAGCTATTAAGATCTAACTGGCAGATTTAGGGATAACCATAATCCTTAATAAGGTTACTTTAATCTAACAATTGCATGCAGAATTGGGTTCAACCTTAACTGTGTTTTGATCTCAAAATACCAATGACTTCACTATCACACTTTTTAGTAGTGATTCAATAATCAGTTATATCAACTTTCAAGCAAAACTCCTGCAGAGATCTCCTCTTTAGTTGACAGGCACAGATTAAATTAAATGCTAATAGGATTTGTAGAATTTAATAATTTAGGCTATAAACTGATCAGACTCATGAAATGAAACTTCATTCTTCAGCTTCAGCTGCTAGATATTTCCAAAATGTGGAGATGATGAAAAGTAATAATATGAAACATAGTTCACTGTGATTTGGTGTTAATGTTCTTTGTTATAACTGCAACTGAGAAAGAGAGGGAAGTGATGGGACAAGGCAATGACATGAAGTAGACACAGTCATATTCAACACTGTCGCACAGATGTCCCATCACGATTGATGGAGCAGGCGTGAGCGGTATACGAAATTAGCGGGGGCATCATGGAAAGCAGACAAGTTCCATATCATTTCTGATGCATGCGGATTGAACAGAAGGTAATCAATTTGGGCTATAGGTATCTGAACTTCTCACCCTGCCCCTGTGAGAACACAACAAATGTCACTTTTTATTAGAGCAGCTGCTCCTGAAGCTCTCCCCGCATAGCTCTGCTGTTACTAGATGACACACAACAGAATTACCCAGGATCCTAATTACATCATGCGTCATTGCATCAGCTAAAATTATTACATTTATGGCATCATCGTTGCATGGCTCCCAGGTTTTCTCCAGATCTACAGTTGTGTTCTAATATGCTTGTATTGAAAGTAATGATAAATATTGATAAATATTGATTATCATGCAACTCATTTTGAGAGACCTCGTGACAGAGGGTATCATGGCACAATGACCTTATGCTACAACATCAGAATGTCACATTCACCAAAGGTCCAGCGCTGCTCACTTGTTTATTCAGCCTGTTTTACTCGACAAGTTCATTTTCTCCTCTTTAATAAGAGCCACACATCAGTGCACCTTGAGGCCTTTCCACCTGTCTGTCAACTGTCATGGGCACATCAATAGGCTGGAGGACAGGATGAGTGCGGGTGTGTCTGTGTGAGTAGGTGTGTGTGTGTGTGTGTGTGTGTGTGTGTAGGTGCGTGTCCACCACTGCTTGCAGACGTCCTGTTGTCATGATAAACCTGTGACAGCTGTCATCCTGCAAGCAGCACTCTCTCCCACGGCACAGACACACACACACACATGCGCACACACCAGAGTGCTGCACCATTGCTCTGCTGTAAATGTGATGGTGATGGGGTCTCAGCAGGTCTTGGTTCGGGTGTTAGGTCATTTACACAAATCTCCTTAACTGTCCAGCTGTGGGACGAGTGTCTATCTGGATAACTGACTGGTCTGTCCGTCAGTGTATGCCTGCCTGCCTGCCTGCCTGCCTGCCTGTCTTTCTGCCTTGCCTGTCTGTCTTTCTGACTATCTGTCTGGATGATACAGCGGCCGCTATAATTGTGGTCAAATGAATGAATGTATTCTTAATAAGTAAATAACTCTTACACATCTGTACATTTTCAATACATCAGAGCCTGTAGTTTGGGACAATGCACTCCTTGTTTTTTATCAAGTGATTTTGAACACAGGAGCAATACATAAGACAGAAATAATCAAGAGTGTGTTTTGTTCCTAACTTCAACACTTTGATTTATTGATAATGGCTCAATCTATTTTGAAATTCATTTCAAACCATTTATTTTGTTTCATCATGTTTCTCGTTTCCTATCTGATACACTTTGTACCAACCCTTTGTCTATTTCAGTCTGGTTCTCTATTTTTCGTTTCACTCTAATTCTGTTTGTCTCTGTTCTTTATCTTTATGTTCCCCCCTGTTAGCCTCCATGTATTTCCTGTCTCTACTCAGTGCACTCTGTTCCGTCCGATTTCTAATATCTTTTGCTAATGTCTTATTCATTTCTATTGGTTATCGTCTGTTGCTCGATGTAAGTCTTGGACCACAGTTATTCTTTTTACCCCTCCTGTGGGTGGAGTCTGGCTTGGTCCCTACCTTATCTCTGTCATCTGTACATGCATTTCTTAAGGATGAGCCCAGAGGATGTGCATGTACACCTGACAGTGCCTGTCTACACTCTTATAAAGGATGTGTCTTTTTCAGCTTATCAGTGAGTGCAGTTCAGGAGCCTACGTCTTCTTTAAATGCTGATGATATCAACATCTAAAGTGTTGTAGACTAATATAAATCATGTGTCATCCTAAATTGCACTCACTGATGTGTGGAAAAATGCATGTCTGCTGTAAGAGCGTGTAACATACAGTATTGCCTCTTTTATGTATAACTATAAATTATACAGGTATAATTTATACCATGGTTACAGTTGGACTTGTACGCTCTCAGAAAAAAAAAAGTTCAACATTGTATCTTTTATCACTGGGACAATGGATACTTGACTGGACTCAATTTGCTCTTGATGAATACATTTCTAAATGTTAAGACAAACCTCCATTTCCTTTTTTTAAAGGATCTATTTGAATGCATTGGGTTAAAAAACAACAACAACAACACAACAACAAACAACAGTATTTTGACAAAGTGAATTGCTCCCAGTCTCTTTAATGAATAACCAGACAACCAATGTCCCAGTGACACAACAAGGTCCAATGTAGTATGTTTTTTTCTCCGTGAGTGTAACTGTATAAATTATATGTGTATAATTTATGCCGTGTGCACAGCGCAATCCATGTGTCTTTATCTGTTATACAGTAATCAGCACTACTATCAATTATGAATAATACTATCAATCAGATGTGATCAGCAATAGAGAAAATTAGGCAAATCTATAATCACATCTGTTCTATATGTTTTGGAACTAACTGAGGATCAATTGATAAACTGCCACTAAACCAGCCAATTGGAAAATAGTTGATTCTAAAGTTCCTTGGTGGCGACTGGAGGAGACGAGAGAGGAGCTCTGTGATTGGATAAAAGGAAAACATGCCTTGTTATAAGAGGAGAGGACAGCAGCTCTGAGTGTGACAGGAACTGCAGCCTAATCCCTAAACCCCACCCCCAATTCTAACTGGCTAAAAGAAACCAGCGTCATTCTCCAAAATCTATAAAATATAAGAACTGTTTATACATTACAATGTATATTATTTTTATATCTGCTTCATATCTGAAGTGTGATGTGAGAGCTCCATATTTTCACAATATGGTTTGCTAATATTGAAGTCATCCATTTCTAACATACAAGCCACAAAATAACACTAAGAGTTGAGAGCACAGAGTGTACTTGTAATATACTACAATTAAGATAATTAAAAAAAAAATCACCTCATAGAGGGAGAGATGTGGGGAGCTGGGCTGGCTGACCTTTAATCAGCTTGAATGGTTGAGGAATAATGTTAGGTTGATTAGAGAATTACATCTTAATTGCCAATTTGGAAAATAACCTGGATGGATACATTTGTTAATTGACCCACCCCATCTGGTATAGCAGTGAAAATCAAAATCATTTATCCAAAAATCAAGAAATTGAATTTTTTTAAAAAAGTCCGCCCCTCGGTCCCTCCTCCTCTCCCTAACCCAGGTTTTCTATTTGTCACTCTGATTTGATTGACAGCTGAGGACACATGTGGGGGCACTGTGAGGGGCGGCAGTGGGGTGGTGACCAGTCCCGGTTACCCCGGCAACTATGGTAACCAAGCCGACTGTACTTGGATCCTATTGGCCGAACCTGGAGACACCATCTCTGTCATCTTTACAGACTTCCAGACAGAGGAGAAGTATGACTACCTGGAAGTGGAGGGATCTGAACCACCAACCATCTGGTGAGTGACTTACTTACTTTATGTATTCATTCACATGTGCATACGTCCCAGCCATTGTGTTAGTGAGAGATTTAACAGAGCTGTCTGTTTATCTGTGAGAGTCATTATTTTGTGTTTTGGAGCCATATCTGGACTGCGATAAAGAGATGAGTCACAGTTCAGAGTTAAATTGCAGGAGAGTATGGGACATATTTCCAAGTGTATGAGACATACAGTTCGCCAGATGGTGAAAATGATACATATGTAAATGTCAAGCAACAACATTCAGGGGTGGATAGCAAGGTCTTAGACCTGGGTGGCCTCATTATCAAGTTCTGACATATCCAAACAAATGTAGGGAAGCAGAGTGATATAGTGTAGTCAGCATGAGTGTGTATAACAGAATATAACAGTGTCCCACTATCACATGCCACATGTGATAGTTGTCCCGATTCCTACTTTAAAGAAAGAAAGGAAGAAAGGAAGAAAGGATTCTGTTGACATTTCTGACCTGGCATTTCAGTGAAGATAACGCAGCCACAGAGTCACTGAATTTATGGTACAATTTAGCCACACTTGGAGAACAGTGATAAAACAGTAGAACAGGTAATAAAAATAAGTTAGAACTCAGGTAAGAATGGGTAATAAAACGAGAACTTTACCACAGTTATAAAGGAGTAAAGCAACTTTTATCAGAAAAGAAAAATAATAACAAGCACGTTCTGTGTGTGTTTATGTGTGTGTGTGGTCACACTGCACATGTATAGTCTTTCTGCAGGAGGCATGTATTTAACAGAGCAGTTAATTGATCTATGCTCATTAGAGCTCATTGTGGTTTTCTATTATTTCCTCGTGTGTTTTTAGATGGTTCGCTTATAACGATATTTTATAACTGGCTGCTTATTGATTGTTGGTAAATTAGGGTATTGATCAACCATTGCTATTGCTGTAACCAATTTGAATCTAATCATGGTCAGGGATATTAGTGTATGTGCCTGTGTAATTGATTTGGAAGTAATAGAGGCCAGGCAACTGCTTTTAGTGTGAGTGTGAGAGTTTCTGTGCAGGTGCATGCCATCATGCTCACTTGTCTCTGATTGTGTTGATTGTGTGTGTGTGTGCATGTGTGTGTATGTACAAGTATCTGATTGTGCTCTGTTGGTCACATTTTATGACATGCACTTATTCACACCCTCTGTTAATGGCTTCAGGAGGCTCATTTGTAGCATGCCACAGTGAGTCTTCATTCTCATTTTGAAAATAACAGCAATTCCCTTGTTTTTCAGAAGTTTCAGACCTAACATTTATTTGAGGATTAGCACATTATTTTTATCGTTCACCACTTAAGTATAAATTCAAAACGATATTAATCATCAGAGGCAGGGTCATAAAAAGATAAATATGGAGGAGACTGAGTTATTTTTAACTGTTTTTATGTGATGTTTAACACTGTTTTGAGTTTAGTTTGAGAGCCAAATGTTGCATAATGTATTTGTAACTAGGTAGATCAGGTACTGTAAGCTGGTTTATAATAAGAAATATTTTTGCAGTGAAATGACTATTGTACTTTAACTCAGTCACAGGGGAGGAGGGACACAAATGTATAATCACAAGCAGAAACAATTTGATGATTTTAAACCCTTTCTGTTTGTAACAAATAATAATCACCTCCTTACAGTAGGAGTATTTCTGACTATTATTCAGCGTTCAGATTGTGGCCTTTGACAGACAGTGTGGTAGTGACTAGTTGTGGGAGTTTGACTCAGAGTGTCTTTGCTCGTGTAAGTGAAATGAAAGTAGTCACTCATTATACTGATAATATGATGTTTAATACTGAAAGGAGAACAGAAACATGCCTGGAGCAAAAAGAAAAAAGTGAAAGAAAGAAAGTGCTATGATGTTGTCCGTAAGAGATGATGAACTGACCCTATTAAAAGTCAGTTAAATGCAACAAAGTACTATCAGTGCATAAGTAAATAAATCATTGAGGTTTTCCCTCAAGCAGTGTTTTAGAAAATATACAGGAAAAAAAGTCATTAAAAAAAAATGTCATTGCATGACATACACACATTAACAAATGGTTTGTATCCACAGCTCGCTCCTTTCAGTGAGATGCGCACAATTCCAGAAATAAATTTCAAGATGCACAAGACACCTAATTTAAATAAGTGACTTTAAAGGCCTTGCACTTGGGAAGAAAACTTAAGTAATGGAGAAGTGTCTTGTTTATTACTCATGAAGGAAAAAGTCATGAAAAGGCTTGTTTGAGATGATGCAATGCTCACAGGGGCATTTCAGCACAACTCCTCAAGTCTTGCAGTGGATGTGCTTACGTCAATGTGTGGTTTGACTCCTGTCAAACATGAAGATGAAATAATACTTCATCATATCATATTATCAACAAAACTGAACCCCTGGTGATTGGATAAATATTCCCTAATATGAATTATCCATTTGTTTTGAGGCGTCCTGATGACAGGGTCACAGCAGCCTTTCTATCGACTCTTTGATCCTTTAGATGGTACAGGAGGATGTTGGTGTTGGTAATTGTCTGGAGGATTCTTCCTCGGCATGAACTGGGCTGCCCTAGACCCTGCAGTGCCAGTTTAGAAATGTTTAAATGCCAAGGTGGACCTAAGCAATGTTGCATGTTGCATGGTGCATCCCCTCATGGCTGCAGTAAGCCTTTTTGCAGTGATAATACTTTGAGCTGAATAATGCTTCAACATTCGTCATCTCCTTCTGGCTCCAGGGAAATGACGGTGATGCAAGTTTTCTCCCGTCACCTACACCTCATAGTGCAATCCCATGGAAAAAAGCCTGACTGATAAATTTGCATGATAAATATTATGCTGAATGACTCAGTGCTGTATCCTGCATCATGCTGGTTTTCCTGCACACATCATGAATGTGTGCTGGAAAGCTGGCATGACACAGAAAGGACCGGGGACTCTATGCAAGCTCAGTGATTCCATTGAACCTGAAATCCAGTCTGTTGCAGGTTGAAAATAAAAGACAAATAAGTAGATAGTGAGTATTTCCTTTTGTATTCACACACTGGAATGAAATAGGTATAGGAGCTGGGATTAGAAGCTGACATGAAAACAGTCAAGAGCGTTTTTGACGTTGGTTAGTCATGTAAGACACTGGAGCCTTTTCTCTTTTCATATAGTTTCCTCTCTAGTATTTTTTTCCTGCTGGTCTGAAAAATAGTAACTCAACATCACTTCAAGCACAGGAACTTGTCATAAACCTGCTGGATGTGGGGAAGTTAACCCCATGTATATTTGTCAGACCAGTCAGTAGGTTTCCATCCTTGAAGCCTTTTTACCCGTACAGGGACTGCCTTCATCAAACAGAGGTGTGTTTTGACTTCTGCAGCTCTAGAAGGAGCTGAAACTGGTTGCAAATCAAATGACACCGATTCTCTAGTTATGTGCAAAGAATGGAGACAAGACACTGGTTCGCATGTCTTTGTATGTATAGGTATTGTATATGTGTTCGTATCAGTGCTTCTTTGCATGCAAGTACATGCGTTCCTGTAACACCTAGTGTGCGTGTCCCCTGTCAATGTATGTACAGTGTCCTCACTTGATATTTGTCCTCTTTGTTCTCATAGAAACTGTTTGATCATGAAAAGCTTGATATTGACAAAAAGCCACTCTGTAAACAATCCTGAGCCGACCCCCCCCCCCCCCTCTGTAAACAACCTTTAGATACCTGTCTTATCAGAATGATGATAGGGTTAGAGGAGAGACACATTGAAAGGACATTAAAGTTGTGTAGCAGGGAAGCATACTAAATGCTAACCAAACAATTCATTACCATGAGGGAAAGTGTCACACATTTTACCATTAATGGGAACAATGGGGATCAAAGGGACTTTCTTTTGATCTGGTCAACACACCTACGCTTATATGAATATGATTATCAGGTTCAGCTGTTCAGCTTGAACAGCCAAGAATCCATTGACGGAAAAAAAGTCTCCCCAAGACATACTTAAGTTAACATACGTATTGAAAATCCTCAATAGGTGCTGTATACGAAGCAATATACAAACAATACAGCAGTTTACAAAACTCATTTCCAAAATAGAAGAAGTAGAGGACAGATAAATATTCACAAGATTACCTGCCAACTTAGGGAACCATTGGAGGATGACTTTTGCTAATGAGAGTGTCCCTGAGAAGTCCCAAGACTCATAACATAATTTCCAAACAGCATTATAGTCTGTGTGAACGCATGCAAATGAGATCTTTATTTACTGTGGGCATAATAAACACAAAGACAATCTGAAGTCAAAGGATGATCATTTTGAAGACGGTTTTAACCACTAAAATAATCTCATATGTGGGTATACAGTAAAATTAACTATTTTAGCAATGTAAATGAACAAACTACCTTCCGCACTTTGACACAAACATTCGTTCACTTTGTTCTGTTTAAATAGCTGTTCTTGCTATTAGAGGATTTAAACCATTGATCCTTTTGTTGCATAGGGTTTGTGAAAACTAGGTCATGCCGCCTGCTTCCTTAGCAGTTGTCTCACAACACCAAGGTCTATTATACTCATTTCCATTGGAAGTTGGGAAAGATGCAAATAGATAAAGTAATAATTTCGAACGGCAATTAGCAGAGGAGGCTAATGGCCAATTTGTTAATACAAGTGAAAGTGTGCAGGAGTTTGTCATGTGTTTGTCTGCTGCTGTGGGGCTGACAACAGTCGACCACACAACAACACATCCATGTTCACACAATCTGACACACACGCACACAGTCACTCCTCACAAAAACGCAGTGACAAACTTGCGTGCTTGCTGTTACTCTCCCCTTCTCACACAGACATGTGTGTCTAATCAATATGCAGAGAGGTGTGCTCACGCCTGTGAGAATAGTATATCGCTGTGAGCTAAGTGCCTGTAATCCTAGCCTAACACTACACACTCATATACGCACACACAAACACACAAGTTTTATATTTTGTTGTTTCAGAATCAGTTGCCCTTGAAACCAAGTAGAGCATCTTGAATAGAATGATCTGTCTCCCGCTCTCTGTCTCACTGTCTCTGTGTGCCTCTCTCATCCTGTTTCTTTGTCTCCCTCTTCATCTGTATGTCTCTGTCTCTCTTTCTCTCTGTCGCTCTCCTGTCTCACAAGTCTCTCACTACACGACTCCAAGAAATGGCATACAGTTTTTTGCTTTTACTGTAGGTGCACCGGCTTGACAGCTCATCACCAAAATTATGGCAAGGGTGGACTGAGCTATTCAGAGTCTGTCATTTATCAATCTCCGTCGTGTCTGAGATTTGTTTTTAAGAGGCATTGAAAATTAATTTGTCAGGCTGGAGCTAGAGCTGAAGCCTTGTCTCCAAGTGCCCAGAGTCATGTCACTGTAGGCAAGTTGGTTTAGCAGACAGTTAATTCCACCCAGACGCCACAGTGTGACACATATTCACATACCCTGTACATGCATTTCACATTCTTCACTACTTACTTCTTCACAAAGCCTCAGAAACTGCAGTCATCAAACTACTTTTTTTTAAATAAACAAAAAAAAAAAAAGCTGATCTAGATCCATCAGTTCCGAATAATTACAGGCTCACATCAAACCTGCAATTTATTAGTAAAGTCATAGAGAAAGCTGTGTGGAGACATCTCACCAACCCTCTGGCTGAAAATAATTATCTTGACATTTATCAGACTGGATTTAGACCCCAACACAACACTGAGCTAGTTCTTATCAAGGTTTTGATAAGACCTGAGGCATTAATCTCAGCATTGACTTTGTAAAAGTCTCTGTCCTGCATGATCTTAGATTTCCCCACTGCTTTTAATTCATGACAGCATATTAATAGTCAGACTAGAGCACTGTTTTGTACTGTGTCCTGAGCCAGCTTAAGTCCTACCTCCATGACTTATCAGTGAAAGATTTCTGACCAGAATTCTAGCAAACACATCAAGTCAAAAAGAAATCAATCTCTTATCATCTCAAAAATATTGCCAGATCTGAAACCTGAGGTCAACACCTGATCGAGGGAAACATGTACATTAGATACAGGCTGGATTCCTGAAGCAGGTCTGTTTGATTGTAGTCTTCAAAGTACATGTAACACTGTGGGCCCACCTGGTACAAAGTACAATGCAAATGTCTTTTCTAGCTTCAGGCTACAGGCTTTTCTGTGGTAGCATGGCTAACCTGCTGATATTGTTTACTTTAATGGAGAGACACAGCTAAGTTCTGTACACTGGAATGAGTCCATGTTAGTCCCACAGATCCAAGCCCAGTTTTTACAACAGCATCGATCAAAATTCATTCTGTGCAGTGTTGAAATGCTGTGTTGTTTCACTTGGCTCATCTTCGTATTGTTCTGCTGCGTCCAGCCTTAGCCTAAACAAATACTGTAACAGGTCGGATGTTTGTGGGCAAATTTGTGTGAGAGAACTGAACACTGATGAGTTTACAAGCTGCTCTTTTCAAAGTATCATTTGTTTGGGAGATGCAAAAGGAGCTGAGACAAGAGACAAGGAGTTTAACTGTGTTGTTATGGGAGAGTTATTGAGGGTGTGTGTATGTGTGCGTGTGTGTGATGTTATGCTTGCCGAGTGCTAATCAATGCTCCTGGCAGAGAGGATGCTGGGATAGCAGCACTATCCCGAATAGGAAATGGAGCAGTGACCTTGAACACAAACACACGCACCTCTTTTCTGATTCTCTCTCTCACACACACATAAACAAACATCCATATCAGGTAATTTTAAAGATACATAAATGTATATATACACAGAGACAGGGAGGCAGGCTAGCCTGGTTCCAGACCTCTGGCTCAAAGTCCACATCCCAATTATATATGTGTCAGTAATGACTGAGAAACAGCTTTGCAGTCAGAGCTTGTGTGGGCATGGTTTAACTACTACCAGCACTAGGGAGGTGTGTTTTTCAAGTGGGTCTCATTTTGTTTCTATCCTGTGCAAGAACATGAGGACACACATGCAGTTTTCCAATATTTCCACAGATTGACAGGTGCTGGTGATAAATATGCCATGTGCCAGTGAAATGCAGGGTGTCCGAAAAGAGCAAACTGGCAAACAAGGATGTAAACAGTGCCAGTTTCAAAATTTCAAAAAAGTCCACTTTGCAAAAGTTTTATGAGGAAGGCAAAGCAGTCTCCATATAACTAAGCCCCCACGGATGCACACAAAGCTTTTTGGCAAGAGGAAACTGGATGTAAAAAGAACTTTGTTTAAGGGAAAATTCAAGGTTTTACCTCTAAGCTAGTGGAACCAAAGTTTCCCTGTGGTTAGATCATCTTCCACAGTCTCAGCATGCTCACACTATATTAAAAGAGACATTTCACACAATACATGATATATGAACATTTATGATCATGTTTTTAGACAGGTAGGCTTACAGTATATATATATAGAACAGTGACTTGAGGAGCTGTAGCATTTCAGAAACTACAATGAGACTATGTAGCTGCTCATGATGATAGCTGCCTGCCAGGTTCAGCCAGTGGGTTTCCCCTTCACTCCTGCTAATGGGAAGAGCTGTTTGTCAGTGGAGTGCAAGTGCAATGTTTTGCCACCAGAACAGCAGAGATAAACATGCCAAGTAATTCAACAGTAATCCAATTCATGTGCATTGTTCGTAAGTAAAATTGGAGTGGGGAAAAAACTCCAAAAAGAACAAACAACTTAAAAAGTTTCTTGTTTTGGTTGAATTTTTGTGACACTGTGTGTTAGAATTAGTGGCTGTCTGTAAGACAACATCTCGGATACACAGAAAACAAGTTTGTTGTTGTTGTTGTTGCGGTTACTTTTTTCCCCAAAATGAACTGCTGCAAACCACACCAACCACTTATCACAGAGTCAGGAGAGACTCTGGAGAATCCATTCCCAGCCACGTTTATAGGCCAAACGACTTTCATAGAGAGCTTGTAAACAAGTTCATGATGTAGACTATTTTCTTGTGGATCCATTTGCAGCACTGGGGCTTATAGGTTATACCAGTGACCTTCACACTGTTTCTCTTGGGGCATCAATTTTTAAATCCAATTTCTGGTGGCCCAAAGTATAATTTAGGTCTACAGGGCTATTGTTTAGGCATGTCTAAGCAAATTTACCGCAATATTAACCCACACCTTTGATAGCCTTTGAAACAAATTACTGGGATCTTTTGGGAATCGCACCTTCTGAGAGGAGGGGCGGAATGAGGAGATGAGACACAGGAGGCAAAATGAGAGGACAGCGAGAGAGGTATCACAAAGGCAGTGTCAGACCATGCAGAAGAAGACGAGAAAGGCAAAGAGACAGGAGAGAAGAGAGCAGAGATGGGTAGAAAAAAAAAGAGGAGCAGAAAGGGCAATTGGGGTGACAAGAAGAGCCCGTGGAGAAGAAGTAGGGATGAGAGGTAAGAAGGTGAGCTAGGGAGGAGACAAAAGCAGAGGTGCAGAATTAGGGACAGGGGGGAGATGAGAGTTGACAGGGGAAGAGAGGTGGAAAGAAGAATAAGAGGAATGGAGGGGGAGACAGGAAGAGAAAGCCATCAGCAGGACTAATGGGGAGGAAAGAGCTTGTAGAGAGAAAGAGACAGACGCTGAGAGGGACCGAGAAAGACAGAGAAGGACAGACCAAGGCAGACAAACACAAATAAACTTTATCTGACATTTCCTACCTGTACATAAAGCGAAATGTGATCACTGCAGGTAGATTAAAACCATGTAAACAAGTTAATCCCACATTTGTCTTACTCAGGTCACACAGAAAGTCGTTGCTGCTGTGATTAACATGTGTGGAGAACTGTGAAATTAGTCGCATTATAGGAAGATTGGTTGGAGGTGTAAATACCATATGCTGAGTAAGCCTGTCCATCCGACTTCTCCCAAGCTGCACAGCCTGCCTAATATATGAGTGTATAGAATTACTGTGCTTTTCAAAGCTGGCATTGTTGTTGATGATGCGTTGCTAGGTGCAGCTGAAACAGGCAGCCAAGGTCTCAGGCCTATGTATTTTATGAGGACAGATCCAAAATTTACAGGTTGCCTATAGGGAAAAAGGCAGATGACAATTAATTCAATCAACACACACTGTGCAAGATTGCATTAAGATGGGTATATTAAGATAAATCTTCTTCTGCATGTAAACAGCTTAATCAAATTACTCTTAGAATCAAAGTGAGGTTTCTAATTGGATTAGTGTATGATAATTAGATTATAGTGTTTATGCAAACAAAGTCACGTTATACAAATTCACTGAGGATAAAAATCCAAAATAGGTCACTTTCACTCCAGGGCTTTGAGGCATCTTCAACTTTTGCATTTTATTATTGTGAGCACCATGACAAAGCTAAACCTCAAATGTATTATATTCATTTGATTGTCATATATATATATATATATTTTTTTTTTTTTTTGACTGTCCAAACGATTGGCCGTGACTTAGAGAGAATCCAAAACACATTTGTCAGGGTAAAATAAATGGCCAAAGTTCTTTTAACTTCTAGGATGTCTACTTTCTAATGAACACTGAATGCTGTTCTGTCTTGTGTGTGGTGTGTTGACAGAAAGGCCTATTTTGTTAAAATCATATCTTATTTTTACATCACAAAGCATAAATCTGTCGGCTTCAAGGGCCATGACTTATCATATTTCACATAGATGACATTGCCAGACATTAATTACAGATGTGTCATCTCTGCAGGAGCTGCATTTTCGCAGGTCACTGTTGCTGGGCCATGAAATGTGATATTTACCTTCCCCGTATCACAAAAGAAAAAACAAAACAAAACAAAAAAACCTTTCCAGGTGGTGCTAAGCCAAACTCAAGGGGCAAAGGCCAGAGTTTGAGCACCATTGGAACACAATATGTTGTTTGGCCCAGACACAGCAGATTAATTCTACCGTCACTAATGTGTTGCTCTCCTGGTGTTAAACATGGTGTGTGCGTATGTTAGTGTATTTGTGACTTTGTTTTAGTTGCATGTGTTTGTGGTTGCATCCTTGTGTGTGTGTGTGTGTGTGTGTGTGTGCTTGAAAAGTATTATGTGTTGAATAGTCAGTCACTGAAAGTGGTAGCTAGTGTGATAAAATTATAATATTATGTAATGTAATAATAATAACACCAGCTCCATCTTTGTGTCTCTGTTCCCCGTCTCTCCTCCCAATTTCTTCCTGTTCACCGTCTCTACCCCGATTACTGTGTTGTCCCGCAGGCTACACACACACAAACACACATACATGAAAGAGCGTTTGAGAAGAGGTGGGGAGCTGCCCAGAATTGCAGTGGCTTCTGGGAAGAGACTGAGCTGAAAGGAGGGAGACAGACAGTGACGGAGAGTAAACCCTGGAGAGAGAGCAAGGGGAAGAGAAGAAAGAGAGGAGAGGGGGAAGTAACAGAGACAAGTAATAGTTATTAACTCTGTTACCATGTATTCAGTGGCTTTATCATCCAGTTCCTCCTTTTTCTGCCAAAGGAATATGTTCATTCTCCAAAGAAAAGTGGCTGTATTTTTTCACATGAAGAGCCACGGAGCCCCGAATATCTAGCAAAGAACAAAAACCTTTCCCCTATGAAAACATTTATTAAACTCATTTATAGCTGTGCTGGGGGTTTTTTCATATATCTAAGTTTTTGGGTCCAAACCATTCATTACATCTAGTGACTGACACCCTAGACAGATATCAACATGATAACACCTCCAAGTATGATATTGAATTCATCTCGTGTGGTGTAACAAGCCCCAGGCAGTCATTTTGTCTTCTGCCTAATAGGACGTCTGAGTGTTTGGCAACGACTGTGTTTTCCATCGCATCAAGAAGCAGAGGAAGCTAGCTAGATGTGCAAACGGCTCACTCCGTCATCACAAGCATAAATTACCCAACAGATGGTACAACACAACAGTCATTTACACAGGGTGCTTCCCTCCATCATAAACAAAACTCACCTGTTTCTGTCAGGATAACGATATTGTTTAGCATAGAGTGTATTCATTTAGCAGTAAAAGTCTGATCAACTCTTTACAACAGTTCTGTCAGAGTTTTATTTAATGTTATCACTATACGTCTCTTAACCACATCAAAGTGAATGCTTTAGGCCATCCGAGTGATTTTAAGCTGTACTGAGATAATCATTCTGGTTTAGTTAGATGTATTTTGAAGATACAGTTCATGTGGTCGGCCAAATAGTACACCCTAGATTTGGAACTTTGCTGCAGGGATTTGCTGCCATTTTGCCACAAGAGCATTACTGAGGTCAGGTGATGATGTTGGGTGACAAGTCCTGGCTGGCAGTCAGTGTTGCAGTTCATTGCCAAGGTGTTGCCAGTGCAGGTCAGGGCTTTGTGCAAGCCAGTCATTTTCTTCCACACCCAACTGGACAATGGATAGACCAAAGGACGCTCCTCACACAGAATCTTAAGAAGGCAGTCCTCTGTCAGTGTTTAGTTCGGTATTAAGAATATGCTTATTTGGAGCTAAGGAGCACAACCCAAAGAGCAAAGATTCTGACATTTCACTAGTCTCAAAGGTTAATTCCTACTTGCTCAATTTATAAATTATTGATGTCAGAGTGACTTTTTTTTTTCCCCCAATAAGGTTCACAGCCACCCACTCATGTTTTATTTCAGTCCTCAGCTGTCCGTGTGAACAAGCCAGTTTAAAAACACCTTGCTGCTCTGAAGGGGCGAGCAGGGAGGAGGAGAGAAATTTAGATGAGATAAAGGGAGGGGAGGGAGAGACAGAGCAGGGTCCTGTTGTGAACACTGATTACTCTCTGCCCACTTGAGATTGATGGAGAGTGACACAGCAGGCACGCTCACGCAAGCACAAACGTACATACACAGTGTATCTAAACAATTGCGCGCGCACACACAGACACACACAGAGAAGCAGGAGGAATTCACTGTCTCTGTATGCTGATTGATGAGTGCTCCACCTAGACTACATTCAGCCCAACGCTCCTGCAGTGTTTGTGTGTGTGTGCGTACGTGCTTGCGTTGCATGTATGCGAGTGTGCTCATTTCTCTGTGCGAATAGAAGTGTGTGAAAGAACATTCTCTCTCTCTCTCTGCATGTTTGCGTGTGTTAGTGGGTATATGTGTGTGGCAGTTCCCACCTGTCTTAATTAGAGGAGGCTATTAAGACAGATTGCCTGATTAAGTAGCATTCCCCTACTGTCTAATGAATAGCCACACACAGGCAGACTCACAAGCAGACACATAGACATACATGCACACAAAAGTTAGTATTGAGTGGTGAAGCTCTAACCCACATGAACAGTGATGCAAGGATCTCTCTCTCTCTCTCTCTCTCTCTCTCTCTCTCTCTCTCTCTCTCTCTCTCTCTCTCTCTGTCTTTCTGTGCCATTCATTCAGTGTAGGTAGCGACTCTTAACCTCCTCCCACGTACAGTCACTCAGGTCCATTATCAAGTTATCGGTGTCACATATCCATCTTCTTTCCTGTACAAGATTGGACCTGTGATATAAAAAAGCTCCTCCAAAGTGAACAGTTTAACAGATCACATCAAGGTGGGCCGGCTCAAAAACATTAGACCTTGGTGGTGACTATTACATTTTCCAGAAAAAAAATGGTGAAATAAATCTCATCATGAAAGATAATATTCACTTGAAATGACATTTTTATAAAGGTTTTTGGAACAAGAGCACAATGCTGCGAAAGCTCCTAGTGTAACCAAAAAACATCATTTCCATCAACTGGTGCAGTGTTTTCTAAAATCGAGTAAGCAGATTGTTTACAAATTTCTCCTACAGTCTAGAGCTGAGAACAACTGTGATTGCAAAGCAATTTGAAGATGCTCAATGTGTGAAAGCTGTTATTACAATCTTCAGCTTGCACCACATCATCATACAGTACAACCTATAAAAACACAGCTGCCAAAAAAGGGCTGAGGTTTAACTCTGACATGGTGTCAAAGCCTGAATTGATCAATTTTGAGAAGTTTCCCTTCATATGCAGATCATACTGTATTTACAAATAAAGAAGAAATGAATGTGGAAAACAAAATATAAGATATCAGAGCATAGGATTTTAAATGCTTTTATGATCTTGGTCTGGAAACAATGTTGCTTGATTGGCATCATGTTGTGCTACAGATTTCTTATATTTTCTGTCCTGTAAACATGTAAAATTACAATAAATTAATGAACTGCTACAGCAACAAATGAGTGTATAATATATTTCCTTTCTTGTGTTCAACATGGCAGAAAATTGCCCTTTTTTTTTCAACATTGTTTATGTTTTATTCATAAATTGTCCACACTACAATCTACAAGTGTTTGCTGTGTTTTGTGTTTATATTCTGTTTAAATGTTAAAATGAATGATTAATAAGATAACAAATGAACTCATGTACCCCTGTCGGCTTCTGCATGTCTTCCTCCCTCCCTCCTGTGTTTTCCTCATTCTCTCCCTTCATGTCTCACCATCCTCCATCAATCTTTGACTCCTTGCAACCACCCTCGGCCCCATGCGTCTTTATTTCCTTCGTTTTCCTCTCTTTTATTCCCATACCGCCGTAGGAAAACCTGCTTCATATTTACGTGGAAGAAAACGTGGCACAGAGGATTGTTGGATGGGAGGATGGTAGACAGAGAGAGGGAGAGATGCTCTTCTGGTCCACTGTATTTAATCAGTTCTCCCGCTCCCCACAGCAACTTTCAACTCGATATTCTTTCTCTTCTGCAGACACACACATACACACAATTGGTCACATGCTCACTGCTGACCTTAGTATTTATCCTCTCCATTTCACCCTCTTGTAGTTGAACATAAACAACATGGAAGGCATTCGTAATGTTTCAGTGTATTTATCAGGTAGGAGACCTTCTCAGACCACGACATAAAATACACAACAATATAGCCCATCTGAGGATGATCTACAGCACCTCAGGGCTCCTCTGAAGTGCTTTTATGGCAGATATTTAGGAGGAACACTTAACAGTCAGAGACAGAAGCCATCAGCATAGATGAATGATTTAATAATGCATTACAAATTGTCCACATGGGGAAAATCAACGTAGCTTCTCAGCAGCTCAGATGCTGACGGTTTTTGGAAGTATTAGGTTTCTACTGGAAGCTTCAGTTTCGACTTTAATCATCCATGTAAGCAGTGACTAAAAACACCTGCTCTTTCTCCAGTATGATCGTCCTTCATGTACATTAATGCCAGAGACCTGTGCAGCAGCTCTGATACATCTCAGCAGCGCTTATTGAGACAGAGGACTGGGAGCAGTGTTCCTTGCTGCTGAGGCGATCCACATTGTTGACCTTTTTAGTAGCCAGCTTGTTTCTCTAACTTTCCAACTCCTGCTGGAAGAGAGATTTTTCTAATTATACCTTCATCCCACACTTCGGAGTTGTTAAGCGCTTCCTGAGCGTGCACTCTCTGCATAGATTTATGGTTTAATTCCTGTTTTAATACTGGAACAGATTGAATATGCACACACTCTACTCTTAATGATGCACTCTGGGTAATGATGTCATAGCAGGAAGTGAATTAAGAGCTGTAAACATGAATAATATGTGTGAAAGAGAGGGCGCATATATGAAGAGACAGAAGGGCACGGAGAGCAAAGAGGAGGGCAGAGTTAGAAAATAACAGCGAGAGAGCTCAATGTGTAACAGTACCAAACAATGAAATGCTCATGTAGACTCCTTTTGCTTTTCAGCCTGCATCACATCATAATATAATCATGTGGGTGACACCAGTGAGTTTGGATTTAACCTAATAATCTGTTATGAAGTCTAAACTCAATTCACTTCAATTCAATTTTGATTGATACTGCGCCAAATCGTAGCACAGGTATCTCAGGGCACTTATATAAACCATACTCTTTATAATATAAACTGAGGGTACTTTTTCAGTGTCTTTTCTCAGGGAAAGGTTAATCTATTTTGAGTACCTAGGTCTCTTGAGGGCTGGTCCTCACCTTGTTTCTACGCCTGCTGCTGTTATAATTATTAATCATGCACCATAATCTTTTACGGTCTGTACACAGCGGAGAAAGACACACACATAAGTCCTGGAACAAGCAGATTTATAACAGCTTCATTTCTTCTTATATCCAACAATTCACCACAAACTAAACAGGGATATACAATTAGGGACATGCATCAGTAGAATCGTTTGTTTGTTTTTTGTTTTTTTGCCGTATTAGTTAATATTTAGTCTTCCTAGTATTGTGCAGACTTTTAAATATTTTATATAGACATTGAAATAATTATCGTCTATGTTTATCCTGATAGATAGATTACGTCCTGTGCATGTATTGACATTTGAAATGTCCTTAAGATTTCAAATGTCCTTGGATGTCAGTGACTTTTATCTGACTCTCCTCCTCATTTACTGTGCAGTCTCTCTCCCAATTAATAGACTAATTCAGGATTGATTGCAATTGTGTTCAATTTAAGTTAAATTTTAAGTCTTTCTGGATGCAATCTGCAGGGCTGAGACTGGTGAGTTGCGACAGAATAAAACAAGACAACAGCGATATGGTACCAACTGTCTCTTTACGTTATGTAAAGTAAAAGGTTGAATTTTCTAATTATGTTTCACCAGAGTACATGACAAGAAAATCATGATGTACATTTACAGTATTTTTATAAAGTTGTGTATGTAAATCAGCCAATTTGTGTGTATCTGAAAACCACGGTGTGTGCACCTGTGTGTGACTAATAGCAGACATCAGAGTACCCCACTGATCTAGGGCACAAGGTGACCCTTTCCCTCTCTCGCTCACTCTACTTCTCACTCTCTCTAACACACACACACACACACACACTCATGCATAGACACACACACTTGTTCAGCTATCTTTGTGGGACCATCCCTGACCCAACCTAAATTCCCACAAACCTTTCAGCAGACCCCACAAGTAAAGTGGGCCCCTGTTCTTCAGACCCCGTGAATATAGTAAAATAATGCCTTCTAAGCATTCTCGTGCTCCACTTTATGCTGCAGTTGTTAGAGGGTACAGCTGCAGTGTATTCATTATAATGCCACTATCTGTGTGTGTGTGCGTCTAAGTTGATATTAATGGACTGTGAAGGTTAACAGGAGGGTTTTATAGAAGGAGACAGGCGAACATGGGAGGGCAGCCCTCTTCATACTTCATACCAGTTGTGTTGTGTGTATCTGTGTCTTAAAGTAACAGCCAAGGTGATACTACTAAAAAAAAATAAAAAAAAAAAAAAAAAAAACTTAATCAAAATGTAATGGAGAGAAACAGCACCTGTTGGGTGAGGCTACAAGATGAGAGCGCCATACAACAAAAGACTGACGCATGGGATGGGGGGATCGTTGCATGCGGAGATTGTATTGAGCTGAAGATATTTGAAGTTAAACTGGAACAAGGATGTTTTATTCTCTGAGTGTCAAGTGCAAAGCCTCCTGTAAGGCTGCCAGCAGTGACCTGCCATTTTTCACTTTGCCAACCAGAAGGGCCTTGTTCATCTTCTCAGCCAATTAAGAATTCTTACCCTACCGACTTGATAAAAGAGTTGCAAATTGAGTCCTATCTACTCATGCTGTGCACCATCAAAGCTTCAGTACATTAGCCAACTTCAATGCAAAAAAGCAAGCGGTATATTCCAGTCAGACAGTTCAGTACTCTCTTGTTCCTGCTCAACTGAAACCTGCTGTATTTGCATAAACCAGTGCATTTGCTGCAATCTGAGTAAACAGAAGTAAAGACATAATACTAATCTCTATGATATGGTCCAGTACAACATCAATGACTAACAACAGCCTCACAAACTATCATGAGAATTGAGTTTTTGATTAGAGTTGCTGGGTCAAATCCCCTAACCACCTGGGGAAATCTTGGCAAAAATGATGAATAAGAAATTCCATCTTCTTCTTCATTAAAAGCGTTTGAGGCACCACAGAGCTTGCAGCGTAATCCCCAGTAACTCCAGCAGAGCCGCAGAAGCCCACTGGTTGTACTGGGAGTTGAACTCTTGGCACTGTGTAATTCAGTTTGTGCTGTTTCCTCAATTCATTCTAGACTGCATCTACAAGAGGAGTTTTCTGAACACAGCCTCGCAATCCAAGAACAGTAAACTAAACTTTGGGCTGATGTTCAGCATCTGGTTTACCCGTGACAGTTTTACAGCAGAGCTACCTTGTTTTACAGACTGTGGTTTTGTTCTTTTATATGGCCTCAGTTTTATGTGTTCTTGCTGGTTGTCTAAGACAAGAATCATTTTCATGTACACGTACATCAGTGTGTGTCTACAGTTCTATCTTTAGAAGAGCCTATTTAAGGTTAAGACCTTCAAAGCAAGGGCATTATGCAACACTTGTCATCATGCCTGGACCTCAAGAGTCTCTTGTTGATTTAAGTGAAATAAGGACGGCAGTGAAGGTTTGTGTGCTAAGTGTGTGCTGTGTGTGTGTGTGTGTGTCTGTGTGTGTGTGTGTGTTTGTTCTTTTCCTTACAGATGTTTCTTATATCTCTCTTTCAGGTTGTCAGGCAGTAATGTGCCCTCACCTATCATTAGCAACAAGAACTGGCTCCGGCTACATTTTGTGACTGATGGCAACCACCGTTACCGTGGTTTCAGTGCACATTATCAAGGTAAGACTGGTAAGATATCATTCACATAGACGGGCATCTTAATTTCTACACTTTTCCACATTTTCTTTTCAAGGTTCTGTTTGTGCTTCTTTGCTTTTTTCTTTCCTTTTTTTTTAAATCCATTCTGTTCTGTTTTTTTTTCCTTTTCAACTGACAGTTTTTCTCCATCATTTTGCCTCTAACTCTCTTTAATTAAGCCCGTTGACTCCAATCTTCCTGTCTCCTCTCTAGTACAGTTTCTCTCCCTGTCTCCATCTTTCAGTTTCTCTCTGTCTCTCCCTCCCCCCACCGCCTAGCTCTCTCTCCTTTACTTTCTTTTTCTCTTGGGGTAACTGCACATGGAGGCGTACAGTAAGATTTATTTGACACAAACCCTAACTGGTGGAAAACATTTGGAAATTTGTTTGGCAACGTCCACGTCTCCCAACAGCGATAATGAGGGCTGAGTGTTTGGAACAACTGTGCAGACAGGCTAGAACAGATAGGGTTTATGTTTTACACTTAACTTGTTTTTACTCCCCTATCATGTTTTTGTTTTAGTCTCGGATTGTCTCTTGTTCTTTCAAAAAAAAAAAAAAAAAAAAAAAGAACCATTGGCTGTTTTATGTTAATCACCAGTGCATGTTGCATAAAATCCACTCAACATCAGAAAATACACAGGAAATGGGACTGTGTCATCGTCATGGCCAGATGCATGTGGCCCACCTGCATTACATTTCAAAACAGGGGGTGATTGACAGGCTCTGCCAGTAGGTGTTTCATGGGTTTACATCAGCCACGGCCAACCAATCAGCTGCTCTAATCCGGTTTCATAAAAAAATACTGTGAACAAGTTTTATTTGTATGTTCATTGTTTGACAGTTACACTAGTGTAAACTAAAGTTTTTGGAACAGCACCCTGTGCCTTCATGCATCATTGCCTCGGTGTTAGTGGGCGGGCAGCACAAGCGTAAATTGTGTTCATGCTTGATACAAAAATTGCTCTGTACCACTTGATTATTACTGACACACTCCCTGTTGTGCCTCGCCTCTCACCTCAGCACATTCAGGTTCACTACAAGTCACCAAAATACCAAGCAAACTCAGGGGAGCAAAACAAAGTGTGCACGCATCCAAAATGCCAGCTCTGAGGGACAGGGTCTGCACCATGTGCTGCCCTCAGAACTGCACCCTGTTTGTGCTGTTTGTCAAACAAACGCAGATGCACACAATGACGTGGACATGTTTGTTACATGTTATGTTCTGAAGAGACATGAAACAGACATTTTGTCAGAGGTGACACAGTCATGCAAACTCAGTGACACAATGTAAATGTGTTTCATAAAAACACAAAACCCTTTGTTCCGTCCTCCTTCCTCTCCTTTTACAATCTTTTAACATCTTCTCTCATGTGTTTTGTCTTCCACTGTCTCTTTGCAGCCTTTTATTCCAACCACAAAGGTGTTTTTTTTTCATTAACGCTACAACAATGCTTTCTTTCAACAGTAGTTAGGGTGATTTGCTCATTTGCTCATATGCTCATAAGTTGTCACTCCATCACTGAGAAACCTTTCTGAACATATTTTATTTTTTTCTTTTTCTTTTTAATTTTTATTATTTTGTCAGTCATGGCTTTCCTCCATTAAAATGTAGTGTCTGAGAAATTTGCTATTGAAATAGTAATATGGATTGATGCACAAATATGGTTCTATAGCTGGTATTACAAGATTTCCTGAACTAACTGAACCAAAAACATAGATATTTATATACCTGTATGTCTGGCTATATGATACATGAATGTATTTTACAATATTTGCCATAGACCTAATAAAAGAATACAAAGGAAATCACTTTAAATCACATTTAGTCACATTGAGATACTGATAAAATATTTACATTTCAAAATTACTTCTTTATGACCCTGCAAATTCTCACTGTATTGGTTGCATGTGCAGCTTGCAGGACTGTGGCCAATTAAGACAATTAAGTGACTGAAACTGCAATTAATTCAGTGTTGGTTTTATATTAACACTGCATAATTTCTCAATCTGTGGGTATGATGAGTTTATTAGGCTGGGTATGACCCCATATGGCATCTCATGGCATATGTTGTATTAGATATTCAAAGAATGCCCACAGCAACAGCCCCCCCAATGATAGTCATGCTATCAAAAACAATGCATGAAAGCCAAATCAGACATTTTGTAACCAATGCAAGTATTGTATTAGGATTTAAAGAGGAGTTTCCCAAAAAAACTTAATTCAAGCCATTATTAAACTCCATCTCTTCCCCTTTGCTCTTTTACAATACATCTCTCCTCTCTCTCTCTCTCATTCATCTCGTTGACCCCCTTTAATTGTTTCCTCCTCATCGGTCTTCCTCCTCGATCTTCTCTAGTTGTGCTCATCCACCCTCTCTCCACCTCTCTCTTCTTCTGGCTCTCTCAGTCATTCTTCTTGATTGACTGACTGACAGCCTGACCACTCCCCTTGAGATGAGCTTTTAATTGGTTTAATTAAGCTTAATTGAGCTTAATGAGTTCAAAAGATGAATCAGTGTGTCAATGGGGGGGGGGGGTCAGTTTCATACGTTGGTTGATTAATTAGTGTGGTTCTTAACAAACTTGTGATTGATTGACTGCTACCTGTCAGCTGTCAGTCATCCCTATTACCCTGTAGGATCTTATACATTATTAAAAGGGTTTGTTGGATGACTAGGGTGGGTTAAAGTCACTGCTCATATGATATCTAGTTGTTGAAAATCTTTGTCATACAATCTTACTATTCTTTGAAATAAATAAAATGTAGTTCTGACCTCTGTGGATTATATCCAACCACTTCAACAACGAAAACGATTGGTTTGTCCAAAGTTAATTTTATTATTTCAGTGTTTACATTCAATAAAAAGTGCAGTTACTTATTTTGTAGTTATTCAGTTAATTTCCATTTTATTTGGTTTATTTATCTTTTTTCTACTGCATTTACTATCCTTTATCCCCTTCAGATTTACTCTTTAATTAGCATTTTCAGAGAGTTCAGTAACCCTGCTTCATCCTAAATTGTTCCACTTAATGATAATCCAGTAGGTTTTTACTCAGACTGTAATTACACCTTGAAAACCATATGTTGTTCTGGTCTATTGAATTATACTTGTCTCTGTGAGAATAAATTATAATGGCAAAGCCCACTGGGTCGGTTTAGTCTAGTTGTGAACACTGTACAAAAACATTTCCAAATCTCTGAAACACAAAATGAACAAATCTGCTTTGGCAAGGTTAGTTTACTTTGTAAGACACAGCTATGAGACCTCACAGGGAGACGTTTGGCTCTAGGTGCTGCCAGCTAGTTGGACACTGTGTGTGTGTGTGTGTGTGTGTGTGAGAGAGAGAGAGAGAGAATGCGTGTAAGGTCAGCCACTCGGCTCATAAAAACCTCCTCCTTCTGCTGTTGCACAATAATGAAGTTTGAATTAATAATAATCCCCTAATGATTTATGTCCAAGTTTGGAGGATGGGGGGGCATCAAACAACAGTACACATCACAGCAACAACACAGAAAAAGAGAATGAGGAGGTGGTGCAACAGTGAGGAGATCCAGAGAAGAGATTAAAAGAGAAAAAGATGGAAATGATGGAAAGAGAAAAGTAGAGAAAACACCAACTCAAAGAGAGCAGTAGGTAGTCAGAGAGAGAAGGGAGGTTGAAGGGGACTAATCATTTGGCAGTGAGGTTTGGCTAAGTATTAACATTTAAGAGTTTTAGTGTCCCGCTGTCATAAATGGCTGTTGTAGAGGAAAAAAGTGTGTGTGTGTGTGTGTGTGTGTGGGCATGCATGTGGGGGGTTGGATGTCTGTGAAAAGAAAAAGCTTGCTCTTTAATTTGAGTTTTGGTAGCGTAAAGCCTGCAGCTCCGCTTCACGGCTAAACCAAATTTACAGAGTTAATTGTCATGTCAACATGCCATAGGCTTTGTGTTGATAGAGCTAAATTAAGGGCATTAACCATTTCAATTCAAATATCTCTCCCTAGGACATAGTCAGTGTTCGTGTTAAAGGAAGAAATTACTCCTATTTGCATAATTTAAGTTTATTCCTCCAATCTCAGGCAGTTCCATGAATATTTATAGAAATGATCAAATATCCATAAATGCCAGCATTTATATCTTAGGTTAAAGACTTAACAGCTAAATACAAGTTCAAACATTAAGTGTCCATTATCATGTTTAATTGAAGCTCAGTAATTATTCAGCTACGTCAACATCCCGGAGCTTTTAACCTCAGGACCAAAATGCATTAAAATATTCGTTGCACCCCATTATACAAAGCTTGCATGTGGTTTCTGAGTATGTTTTGAAGCACACCATAGGGTCTTAATGTAGTACTTTGAAGGCCAAGATGAGATCTGACTTGATGTATTTCTTTAATATGGGAACTGCAAATTGATTTAATCATTGGGGAAGGTATCCAAGCTATCTACGTGTGTGTGTTGCACCCTGGGAGGCAGACTTGGTGAATCATTCAGCTTGTCCATGGCAGGTCTATATTGTAGACTGTGAGGTAACAAACCATATGGAGGTTTCCAAGAAGTATCAAATCATTATTATCATTACATATATTCAAGTAACTTTCTTGCCTGTTGCCTTCAGAAATATTGTATGTAGAATGGATGTTATGAAAACTCGCACTTAGGTCATATCCGGTGTCCTTGTCAGTAAGACCTTTACCATAAAGTCATTGGAGGTGTTTCAGCAGTATTTAAATCAGGAAAGACACCGCTCATAAACAAAATGTAGATGCACCATTTTTAATAATTCATAAGACTTCAGCGCTGGCCTTGTCAATTAGATTATTTTCAGTGGAGTAAAACCCTACAAATAGCAGCTGTTCTGACATCTACCTATAGAGAGCCATAGAGGGGACCTTGGCACTAGTTGTGGTTGGGTGATGAAATGGCAAAGTGCTATAGACAGCCATGACAGCAGAGCAACGTAACAAGTGAAGTAGTTTGAATACCCTTCAACTAGGAGGATCATGTGGTGATAGGAAAGCCTGCAAGTAATACCCAGTGAAGTCATTGGATAATAACCGAGGTGGATCCCCAGTGTGATGATCAAATTAGAGGGACAATTGTCTTCCCTCTTGAACTGTTGCTAAGAGCTTCATTACTATAATTACAATTTGACACCTAAAGGTATTTACACTGAAACAACAAATCATGTTACATTATTTATTGCACATGTTTGAGCGTTATGCATGTAACCTCTGGAAGTCAGATTTTGATAATGGACTGGTGTTTGCCTGAAGACTGTAGAGGAATCTGAACACTCCAGGTTTGAATGTGTGGACAGGTTGCGGCAGTCGAGCTGCTATAAAAGACCAAGTATTGCTCAGTACAGAAGCCCAGCTGTTCCACTGACATATGTAGTGACTGTAGTAGAACAAGCCAGCTTCCAGATGTGGTTGGGTATGATGCAGTGTTCTCTAACCCCCGGCAAATCCACCCACAGGCTGCAACGGGAAATAAAAATATGTTTTCAGTCATCTTTCCTGTTAAATAAAAAAAGCAACAGCTCTCCCTCAAAGACAGAAAGCAGTGAATCATAGTCCCAAATAAACAAAGTGGTCAGGTATTACATGCATTATGTATGAAAATATTAAATTTGTTGAGCACTGAATGATGAAAAACAGATGTGATTAAAAAGTAAGTTCACTGAACTCCTTGTGTCCTAGTTAGTATTTCATTCATTATCAGAATCAAAGAGACCGACACACTGGAACAAACAGATACTGAATACATAATGTATGTGAAACTGTCACACAGAGTGGAAAAATAACTTCACACTGAGAAAGTTGTTGTGGCAAAAATTCGAAATTCATGGGTAAAATGTGGAGTTTTAATGAACTTTGAAGAAGTGTTTAAATTGTTACGAGTAACAACAATGACCTGATCAGCCCAAGCACAGTGAAGATGATTTAATAAACATTAAATCAAAACAGGCATCAAGCCTGTTTTACACAATAATAGCCACAGCTTATTATTGTCATGTGAGTGTTTTTACTGTCAACAAACTGTGTTTTTTAATCTTGCTGTCTATTTTTGCCCTCTCACTTTTTAGCCCTTGCCATTCCATGTGTGATTTTATAATCCTAGTGGGCCTAGTGGGTCATTACCATGCACAGCTACATTCATACAGTACAAATGTCATCTACAAGTCACTCACAACTTTATAACTGTTACACTTACTGTGAGTGGCTTGGTTAACAGTGTCATGTAAAAGGTCAGACTGTGTAGTCAGTCACTCAGTTGGGGGTCAGTTAACTGTCAACATAGTCAATTGAAGTTGAAGATGACTGAGAGGATCATGTGTGATTTACTGTTAGGTTATTCAAACATCAGAGGTTGTCTGATGCATCAGTGCAACTTAATTATGTTTCCCTCACATGTACTACATGTACATGGGTATCACTGCAGATGTCTTTCATTAGTTTCTTGATATGTGCAAAGCCAGGACAATAGATATAGATGAGACATTTGAATTATAAAAAAACAGTCATCAGACTTGTGATAAACTGGTCACCTGTCTGTGACCTACCTCTCGCCCCATGTCAGTCAGGTTTGCCGGTGAAGACCTGTTAACATTTTTCATACTTTGCTGATGTTCACCATTTGATGTTCATGTGTGCACGTCTCCTGATTCAGCACTTGCAAAATGTGTTCTGAAGGTCATTTCCAATGATTTACTGCCACAGATTTTGGATTTTCATTTTACATTAGAACCGAGCAAGTCCTGGAGTTCACACTGTGCTGGCGGGTGCATTTTCAAGGTTTTGCAATGGCAGATTCCAATCAACCAAAATAAATGGCAGGCTTCCACACAGCCATCCTAGGATAGTTTCACTATTTTTGCACCATTGGTACAGTAGTTGCAGTACAGCCTGTAAAAGGCTCAGCTGGATTAGAGTGGCACAAATAAATCCTACATTTCTGCTCCTGTACTCATTTGTATTCTTATAATTAGCCTGTGACAGTAACCAGACTGTCATGCTTTGTGGCAGGAGCAAGATTTGACATCTAATAATTGAGGAAGCTGGAATGTGATTAAAATATCTCCAGATGTTGGACCTTCATGGTCAGTCTGGTTTAGTTCAAAAATCACCATCATTAAAACAGGATTGTGGCTCTGACCCTAAACTGTGGCACTCTGCCAAAGCAAACAGGAGCAATGCAAGTTTGTCACCTTGACATATGCCAGTGACTATGGATGACATTATCAACCAGCATTAAAGAATACCCCCTCCTGGGTAATGTGCATGTAGGATGCTTTTGCATCTGTGATACTGCTTCTGCTCAGACTGTGTACTGCAATAATTACTATGCATTGCAGGCAGACAAGCACTTGAAAGGCTGTTTACACACTGCAAACCTTTCATTTTATCGTTGAATGATAAGATAAAGACATAGTGCTCCTTCTGGATCAGGAACACACTAGCTTCCTTACCTCTGTTATTTACCATTGTTTACTCATTCTCTGTGGCTCTGTGTTTAGTTTCTCTACTGATTCTGTTTAAATGCAACAGGAGAATAAAATCTTGGATGGGCTTTAGCAAAAGCTGCTGATTAGATATTCTGTCCTCACACTTCCCTGCATGGAACCATGCTCTAATGCCCAACACAACACCCTCAACAACTGGCCATATGTATGTGTGTATGGATTATGTCACTGTGTATGTCTGTCTGATCTCGCTCTGTGTGAGATCAGACAGTACGCTGCCACATCTTTTCATTCACAAACATCTGTATGTATGTGTGTATATTGTAAGTTAAATCAATCAGTGTGTGTGTTCTTCCTTGATGATCTGTCTGTGCAGCTGTATTTGTGTGTGTTTGGGTCCTTGTGTACATGCAGCTGTTTCTGTGTGTATGTGTTTGTGTTTGTATTTGTGTTTGTGCGTGTGCCTGTTTGTCTGTTGTCTATGCATGTGTCAGGTATGAACAATCTGTTTCCTTCCCTGCGGCGGAACCTACCAATCACATCCCTCCATCATTGCTCTTCATTACCTATTCATGAGTTTCTGTGTCTGCAGGGCTGTGATTGGCTCTTAATGAACAACTGACGGCATTATCAGTCAGCTAGGCAACAAAATAAGTCAGTCAGTACAAAAGAAACACCAGTCAACCACTGGTACGGAAACATTATTCAACTCGAGCAGAGGCAGCACACCCCTCAGGGAGGCTGACATATTGGATGCTGTCGACTGCATGGTACGTTTGATATGACTCCCATAATGTCTCAAACCTACTTGTGATCAAGTGCACACATCTTAAAATGCTAATTACCATGGATAATTACATCCAAGGAATAACGGAGCATTTAGTACATGTGGAATATACCATTAGCTTTTTGTGTAAATAAATCCCCATGTCCTTTTCCCTGTCAGGCGTGGCAAAAGAATCATTAGTCAAACTGAATACAGACACAGTGCGGGCCTCGGGGGGGGGGGGGGTTCATATGAGCTCATAAATCCATGAACTGCCCCTTTATCATCTTTTATATTATTTGGGAGCTTGCGTTTCACCATCGCTGGCTTCCATTGTTGGCTCAGTGCTCTGCTGTTACTATATCAAAAGGGCTGTTAGCATTGAGATCATTACAGTAAGTGTAGCTGGGAATGTACTTGCGTGAATTAATGCAGCTAGTTTGCATATACACAATCTGGTGATGCTGTATGATTGCTGGTTTGTGGTTACAAAATAGCTCATCAGATCTGGAGGTTGTCTGACAACCGCCCTCACCCACTGATTGTACTTACTAACTGCATATATTACAGTCATGATTAATGCAGTGTAGGCTGAGGTATATATTGTGCATTGTAGCCTAGTTAATGTAAAATTTGATTGATAGATTTATATATAAAGTATATGTAGTATACAAAACAAAATAACTGCCTGAAGTATTCTTGAGTTAAGTTTCTTTTATACATATATTATTAGATGACACTTTTAAATTAATGTTATCTTAAATCAACTAAATTCAGCTAGTCTGGTGATGTGCTATAGTCTTCTTACCTCAGACCTGGGACACGCTCAGCATTACATGTACATGGCCGTTACACAACACAGCCTGTATATTACAACTGTGGCACGTCACCTAGGCTTCCAGCACCTTCTTGAACCGGTTCCTCACAAAAGGAGATGTGGCAATTTTCTATTGATAGTCACATTGACATCATAGCACCAATATGACATAATCATGTACTGTTTTGTCATAGCTGGAACTCAGTGTAATTATATTATGTCAATGATTTATTTGCTCTGAATCAAGGTAAATAAGCCTTATAATGGGGGAGAAAAAAAACAAAAAAAAAACATTATGATGGATATTATCCAAGACAAACTCAGGGTTGAAAGGTAGGGCTGGTGGTACCGTAACAGCAGCTCAACAGAGCCACAGCAGACAACACATGTGACTTCAAACAGTTCAGCAAGATGACAAGTAGCCATTATGTTCACATTATGCAGGCAATGTGTTACAAGCATGACTCTCGAAGAAAGCAAATATGTGCATTTCCCAAAATGTCAAACAGTACTGTCAATATAAGGGCTTGCTACTCACTGGCATTGGCACTAGACTCTGTCTCTCTCAGCATAGACTGTTTAATTTATGATTCATTAGTATCTGGCAACTACATTACATCCTCACCATCTCTTTGACTTGAACAAGCAACCAGTCCAATTTAAACTGTTTCAACCCTCGCTTCATCCTGGATCCCTCCAGATGAATCGCTTTTCCTCATATCTGCCAGTTAATCATGTGATTTTGAGTGTTTGTTTTTGAATATAAGCCAGATACCTCCATGTTTGGAGCTGAGTTTTTAAAATCCTTCCATGATATTTCAGTCCTTGGTGTAGATTATGTGTTAACATAGTCATCAGTAAATATTCGCGTTGTGAGGGGCATCCAGCCCAAAGCTGATAAGTTCTATTAGAGTGCATCATCCCTTTGCCTGAATCACCTCCTTAGAGAATGTCTCACTATTCACATTACCAGTCCTAAGAAATATGAAATCTAGCAGCATTGTCAGTAACAAACAAGTATGACTTAAATAACACAGTCATTGAGCTGGAACCTGCCTTGGGTAACAGGATAGCTGCGGTATTTGGTATTAAAATTGCATTGCTCTAATAATAAGAGAATAGATTGTAGCATTGGATGTCTTATGAAATGTGGATCAGTGTGCATTTTATTTAACCAGGTTTGTTAAATTTACTTCACTTCCTGTATATGTGTTCCTAGTGAGATATAGTTGTGTTAAATATGCAATATTTCAGTTCATAAATATGGTTTACTTAAATGCAGCTGCCCTTCCATCTGTTGTTTGCAGTGGAGCTGCTGCTTGTAGGCTAGAATATTAACATGGGCATATTTAACTTTGATGCATATTCACACCAGGCAGGTTTTATGATGCACATTAACAGGGGCTTGATATAGTGAATGAATTTTCACAGACAAAAACAAATTTGACTTTTAACTATTTTTGGCCCAGATTCCCAGAATTGGCTGCCTAATGGGGGAAATGCATTTCAAACCTGACTGTACGACTTTGATCTAGAGCACAGATTCCCCGAGTCGTTGAAAAAAAACAAGTCTGTTGATGAACATTCTTAATTTCTGACAACTGGGACGTTCTCAAATACAAATTTAATCTGAAGGCAGTGCTAGAATTATGTAAGGTATTGTTGCTCACCCCTTTTTGCCCTGTTTTGCTACTGCCACTGAGACTTTATCTGTGGCAGTATGATGACAATACCATCCATTGTCAAAAGGATGTATGCATCTGAAATTGTTGATTTAATGTCTGCAATGCAGTGGAATGGAAAGTGTGTGCACCCCACCTTTATTAGAGTTTCTTCTTGTGGGGCATATTTTAAAATACAGCTGTCAGTAGTTGTTTGTGAAATGACCTGAAAGCAGTAGAATAAGCGTGGGACGTATGAATCACTGCTCTTAAATATTATGAATTAAATGCAGTGAAATGCGCTTTTTATCTGAGAGATTGCACATACTGTATCAGATATCCAGCGTGTTTCCCCCCTCATTTTGAATAGCTATGACACTAGTGTCAGGAATAATAAATTTCATCCTTTGTGTAGGTGGATCCACGTGAAGTCGTTAAAGCATTTCTGCATTCTGTTCATGTGCACGGTTCTTAGAGGCTGCTATGAGCAGTTAGGATACAAGAGTTGCACAAACCATACTCATTAATGGAGAATATGTTAATGAAATCTATTATTATATAATGTAATTATGAGATGTAAGAGAAATGCATATTCATCCTCATTAATTTGACTCATTGATAAAGTCTATGTGTTACCGTATATTGTTGAGAAAGGCCAAACAATTAATCTAAATGTTGTCAAACTTGCACTATAACTAGGTTTAATTATCTAAATCACAACAGATGCAAGTTTTTGTACTGTGTCAACACAATGTGGTGCTACAGAGATGGTCTACATGCACATGAACAAGCTGGTTTGGCGCAGGATCCTACAGAAATCCCATCATTATTCCAACTGAAAATCACAACTCAGATCACAAACACAATGCCTTTTTTCCATATCATTCAGCCTGGCTGTTGAGTGCCCTGTTACTAAATGTTCAATCAGGTATTTCTGTCATATAAAAACAGTGACAATATATAGAGGTGATGTAATATAGACTGTCTAACATGGAGAAAAGTGGAATTAAAGTACCATACTCACATGCATACAGTGAGCATAGTACATTAAATGATTATGCTGGTGAACACAGTGAATGCACACGTGAAGTTAATTCTACATGAGATTAATTACTCATTAATGGATTTTATGCAATGTCAACATGGTAAGTTGGGTGCCACTAACACATGTGCACGTGTGATTAGCCTCTGTATAGCATTTGGACCATTGTTCGCCAAAAACACACATCTAATCTAATTTAACCATGTCAAATATACTGCCACTGATGAATGTGCATATATGTAACCAGTGTATAACATTAGGATAATTGTAGCACATTAACTCATCTGCCATTTGTCAACATTCACAGGATTAATCTGGTCATTATGAAAATGACGCCTGTCGGCCACTTTATCAGACATTCATTAAAAAGATTTGTCACCATACTTTGTCATTCAGAACAAGACATATTTGCGTTTATATTTCCATCAATTGTGGTGATACTGTATTGATTTATTTTGACAGAGCAGAGCAGGAAAAAAACTGTAATCTGGAGGGAGTCAAATTAAGATTACCCAGGGGTGTTTTGTTTTTGTTATGTCACATGCGCTTCTCGCCTCCTCACTTTGTCACTATACTCTTATCTTTCCAATAATACATGAGCTATAGCAGCACTTCAACATTGCTAACCTTGAAGTGTAACAATGTCACCCATGTTAGGAAACATATCTTACACTGACAGGGATCCCTCTGTCAGTTTGTCTCCTCTCGTCTTTGATTTACTCTGATTAAAGGAACCATTTATTTTCTAACGTACCATTATCTGAATGCTTTGATTACAGAGCTGCATCATTGTCATTTTGATTAAAGCTGCAATTTCCTTTACCAGCTTTTGTTCTTAATATGACGGGGCTTCCAGCAAAACACCTCAACATCTGATGTATGTGTCTGAGTGACAGAGAGAGAAAAAGACAAAGTTTCTTTTTTTATGAACAAATACCTTGGTCAATGATTTCTGTTACATGCTTCCCTCTTTCTGCTCCTGCCTTTCTCTTTTTGTCTCTCTCTGCCCTTGTAGCTGTCTGTTTCCACCATTTTAAAATTTACTTTGCCTTTGTAACTTTATTTTCCACTGTACTCTTCTCTCTCGCAGCGTTGTGAGAGAGAAGAAACTGACATTTCTTTTTTTTTTTTTAAATTCCCACTTTATCCTATCTGTTTTCTGATTTTTCTTCTCTTTTCTGTATTCTGTTCTCTGCAGTGAAGCGATCAGTAGATTTTAAATCGCGGGGCGTTAAATTATTCCCTGGCAAAGACTCCAGCAACAAGTTTTCAATATGTGAGTTCACATCTTAATGTCATTTTGGCTAATGAACTAATGTGTGATGGCTCGGTTTGGCTTGGACTGCCTTTGTTTTTTGCTTTGGTTTTATTTTCAGTTTGCTTTGACTCATTTTTGTCTCTCAAAAAGGCTGTTACACTCAACACTTTTGCGCTTCTGATTACAAATGACCCACAAACATCCTGCCTTACATTTACACATCTGTTACCATCGATTCACAGACACATAGTGAAAAAAAACCTTCTGACTGACATCTTTAAAATGTGACATTTTTGTTACGCAAATGTGTTGAAAATGCCACAGCCTTTGTAAGAGCATGCTCTTGCTGTTCTTGACTGTTTTGATGTTTTGTATATGTATTTTGGTCATGGTGTCTTGGTTTATGCATGCTTCTTCATGGCTGGCTTTGATATATTTAATCACGGCTTGTTCTGCTAAGCCTAATCATGGTTTGTTTTGGCTTGCTTTTGGGCTTGTTTAGGGAATGTGTATCAGCTGTTGTAATATTGTTTACCGCCCCCTCCTGTCTCTTCACTCTCTTCTCTTCACTTCTCTTCTCTTCTCTTCTCTTCTCTTCTCTTCTCTTCTCTTCTCTTCTCTTCTCTGGTCTTCTCTTCTCTTCTCTTCTCTTCTCTTCTCTTCTCTTCTCTTCTCTTCTCTTCTCTTCTCTTCTCTTCTCTTCTCTTCTCTTCTCTGTGTTTTTATAGACTTCTCTACACAGATCATTGAGGCATCATTGGGCCAGTGGTCTATTGCATAATTATTATTCCACTCAGATACACACCACTAAAATCAAGAGGTTCACATTGAATAAGAACAAAAATAAGTTAAAATTTTGTGATCCCCTTTCCTTTAACTTTGTGAAATTCCAAGTCAATGGAAACTCTTAAATTAGACACCCTGAATTGAAATGATCAAGTATAAGGGCGCCTGTGGATCATAAGTCATTTGACATCCTGTAATGCATAAGAAAACGGCCACACGAACATTATTCCATTCTGTTTGAAGCCTCTTCAACACACTGACGTTGGGAGAGCAGGCACAGGAAGCATGAAAAACCTCCCAAGTAAAAAAGCAGTACTTTTGTTACTGAGGTTTCTCATATCAAAGTTGTCAGTACCTCACATATTTTAAATTCATTTTACATCCAATATCCTTTCTATGTCTTTCTCACTTCTTTGTCTCTATTACACCTCTTTTACTTCTCTCTGTCTCTCTCACATGCAAATACTCCCACGCATTATATTTACAAGTGAAGGTCGGTTGTTTACGCAATGAAAGTGTAATTTTTTATTTAATCACAAGCAGCACATACACACATGAGCATATAATTGCACACTTTCAAGGACATATGCAGCTATACACACTGATACAAGGACAAACGTAACACAAAGATGTACCAACATGTATGTGCACATGGATTGTGTTTGTCCATGTTGTGAATTGGTTTGCATGCTTGATACTGTTGATACTTTTTTTTTTAACATCTCTGGTTTATTTGCTCGTCCAATTTGTGTTAGTTCGAGCGTATTTTTATGTGTGAATCTCTTAAATACTGTATGAGCTGCCTGAAAAGTGATGAGCTGAGCACAGCACAGAGACACGGTGCATTGCAGATTCATCAGGTTTCCTGACAGTTCGGAGAGTCATGGTTGAGGTTTGATTCCACAGATGTGAGTTTGTGTGTTAATTAGCCAGACTCTGAGTAGTTCAGGTGTTAATTTGCTCTCCCCTTACTCTTTTAACTTGGCAGTGGAGCACAAATCCTCTTTGTGTGTCTGTCTGTCAGCCTGGCCTATGCACGTTTCAGGTTCTGTACATGTGTTTTGTGTCAGTTCATGTATGTATGTGTGTAA
The DNA here is from genome assembly GCA_021432705.1 of Caranx ignobilis. Taxonomy (NCBI): domain Eukaryota; kingdom Metazoa; phylum Chordata; class Actinopteri; order Carangiformes; family Carangidae; genus Caranx; species Caranx ignobilis. The sequence goes on along the minus strand of MU269991.1, from coordinate 5,373,574 downwards.
GTGTGTGTGTGTGTGTGTTAGAGTGTGTGCTCATAGTACTGATACTGTAACCAGTCCCTCTGTTGTGGTGTTAATAGTCCAGATGGTCAAATTAGCCGCTCCAACAAAGCAACAAACTATCTACTCTAACAAATACACACACAAGCACACACTAAACACCTGCTGGGTTTGCTGATACACACTGAACATGTACATGCATGTTAGTTGGACAGCCCAGACAGCCTGGGTGGGACAGTGTTTGCATGAAAGCAGAAAAGGCCAGTATAATCACCCAGCTTGTGTTTGTTGTGTTTAATTGATTTTTCTGGCATCAGCATTTTAGTTCGTCTTAAGATAAAATTCAACTTTTCAATTAGTTTCCACCAGTGATTGCAACTAGAGTGAGTGCCAGAAGCACAGACTAAATAAACAGCTTTTATTTTAAATACATAATAATTTTGCATGTAACCAGTGTTCATTTGAAATAATTGAAAATAAAAGCAGCTAAATTCAGATTAAAAATGTAAAATATATTGTTTAGATGAGAAGAGCAGTGAATTATTACAGCAGCAAAAATAACTTTATAGACATAAAAGCTGAGTGAAGATGAGTTTGATCGGGTGAAAATATAGAGAAAACAAAAAAAAAAGGGTGAGTCACTGGGATGTGCTCAGAATCGTAATAATACTCTGAATTCTTCCACACTCAGATATAATTTAATCAGACTGATCAAATAAGCAATCAGCAGAATATCACCACATTGTTGTGTATTTGCCGCTTTAAAAATAAGCTGAATATTGTGCTACACCAAAATACACGATTAGTTGTGTTTCCCTATCAGTCCATGCATTTGAATATCAAAATACGCCATGGGGTATTTTGTTTGCTGTATAGCTAAAGTAAATAAGCACGCCAAGACAGTTTCTCCCCCTAGTAATATTCTACTGACACCAGACATTAGGAAAGGATGAGAAACTGAAAAAACACTCTTCAAAAATCCTCTGAGTGGCCTAATTTAACTTTCATTGGTGTAAATGAAAGATGAGGGGTACTCAAGGATTATTCAAATAATTTTACTTTCACCCTGATCTCATTAAGAAATACGAGAGATCCCGTCATGTGGGACCCTAATTTGAGCAAAAATAGGTCATCAATGGACTGTGGCTCATTAAGATACTATATTATGGCTAATACTTTTGTTGTGTGCCAGCCTTCTAGAAACAGCTCCATGGCCCATGATGGATCGTTCTCAGCACCATAGAGGGCCAAAAAAAAAAAAGGCTTTAATGTCTAATATGTTTTCAGCTGGAAAAGTTTTAAAATGAAAAGCTTGTGAATTGGAACAGACTTATTTGTGTTTTGCATTCTTTCCCTGACCTGACAGCTGTGTTTCTTTGGCATCCCTAAGCAGACACTGAGGCTTTTTGCCTTTTCTCTCTGCCCTCATCACTTGCATACAGACACACACTGTCCATTGCTCAAAGTTAACCCAGCAGCAATGTTTCTTGAAACTTTTATACCTTTTAAATGCTCAGGAGAAAGGGAGACTCTGAATGGTTGAGCTTTATGGAAGCAGAAAGTCTATACTGCAGTGTCTTTTAAGAAAAGTCAGTGAAATACAACTGTGAGGTTATTTATATGAAAAAAAATGGAGGCAGGGGACAAAGGCGAAGGGCAGGAAAAGATTAAGAGACCAAACAAGTACGCACAAATAAAAAAAAGACAAATAAAAACAAAAAGGAACAGGAAAAGGAAGAAAGAAAAGAAGGAAGAAAAGCCACCTACATATTCTGTGCTTCAGTAGGAGTACTATAATTATAGACAGAAAGAGACAAGAAAAACAGATGCATCTTGTCAGATGTTTGTATGTTTGTCAAGATGTCGCAGCCTCAAAGTACTCATACAGTTTCATCTCTTGTCTCTGTTCCAACACTGGGATGTTTGGAGCGTTAGTGTCAAGATTAGCTCTCGGAGAGAATTAAGATTGTATCTGGAGTGGTGTGTCGTCCTTGTTTGACTACCTAACCGTCTAACCCGTGTGTCTCTATCTCCTTGTCTGTCGAACCTGTTTCTCTTTCCACCTGTTTCCTGCTACCTGTAAACTGAAGAAGTGACAGGGCAGGCAGGCTTCCAAAACTGAAACTAAAATTGGAGAGCTGGGAATTTCCGGGGGAAGACTTGTGCTGAATGCTATCAATAGAATAACCAGACAGGGGCAGTTTTAGATTCATGCCAGGATGCACTGAAGCAGCGGTGCACTGGTGTTAATTTGTCAGCAATGTTCATACCATGCCGACATAATTAAAATGTATGATTGCTTATGATAGCAACTGGGTTTAATGAACACGTCAGAAGAATTAAAATGCAACTGTTGCTATGGATGCACATGCATGTAAGAGAATGTCTGTCTTAAAAGCAACAGTCTGCTGTCTTTACCAGTGTAGCTTTCCCATAGGTTTTGTCCTTGCCTTCTAACCTGTCTGTCCCTGACTCTCCACCCGTGTGTCTCTGTGTGTAGTAAATGAAGGTGGAGTAAGACAGGCGTCCAACTCCTGCCCTGACCCAGGGGAGCCAGAAAATGGAAAACGCCATGGCAACGACTTCAGGTACAATTTGTGCTCAATACCGTTCACAGGTGGACCTTATTAAATTATAGGTTCATTCACACATAGAGCACGTGTATGGATCTGTACATAAAGAGTCCACATGTATATATAAAGATGCTTTTCCTTGTTTCCTGTATATCTAACTCCCTTGATTTCCCTTTGTTTGTTTGTGTGTAGCATTGGCAGTGTGGTGCAGTTCAGTTGTGGAGAAGACTATGTTCTCCAGGGCAGTAAAACTATCAGCTGCCAGAGGGTGGCCGAGGTCTTTGCAGCCTGGAGTGACCATAGACCCGTCTGTAAAGGTAAGAAATGGCCCTTCACATGCCTCAACACAAGTATACAAAATTACAGACACCAGAGTAGCTCATGTTGCCAAGACTCTCGATGATAGCATCACAGATACAGAGGGAGGAAGAGCCTGTAATCACACATGTGAGGGGACTATAAGAAGGCACTCAAGTAAAACTGCCCATGTACACTGCTTCAAAATGTTGTCAGTGGGCTGCCTTGGCCTCTCCTCAGGATGAGTTTGTATTGATCAGGGCTGCGTTTATACTGGAAAAAATCCCAATTCTGTTTTGAAGCCGCTGGCTATAAAATCATGAATCAAAACACACCATAATCCAAAGTTTGCTCTGCAGCTCGGCACAAATATGCAGTGGTTGTCTGCTTTCATCAGGGAAGCTATGACAGTGGTTGTTCAGGGCCTGACATGACACCATTAACCCTTTAAATGACACTGTACACTGACCATGCTCGATTCCTGATCATTACCCATCAGTGTATTTTGTAAATCAAATGCTTATTTGCAATATCTGGTTTTAAACTGATGCAAGATAGTTCAAGTATTTTATAGTTACAGTACAGAGACACACATATTTTAAAGTTTTAGTTAGATGGCGACAGATGTGTGTTTTTCATCATTCCTCCAAGTATCAGCGACAGTCATTCTTCACCTTTACACACTGGTTCCACTTTCACATCTGCCACTGTTGAAGTCCCCAACTTGCGACACACGCGCACATATGCACACATGCACGCACAGAGGGACTGAGACAGAGAGAGAGGGCGTCTGTCATGTTAAATGCCAAAGCCGTTTGTCATGTCTCCCTTCACTGGGCTTCAGACTGTGGCTGGAGACACATACTTTAACATAAAAACCAATATTCATTGTGTGCGTACATGTGTGCCTGTGTGTGTGCTTGTGTGTGTGTGTGTGTCTGCCTCTATCTTTGTGAGGACCAGTTTGAATTTTAGACATTGGGGATTGTACGTAGGAACATTTTGGCTGAGTTTAAAGGGCTGTTTGAGGTAAAGATTTAGTTTAAGGGTCCAGGTTTGATTTGGAGTTAGTGTAAGGTTTGGGGTTAGAGTTTAGCTGTGATCTTTGAGGCTAGGGTCAGTGAGTGTCCTCACAGAGATAGCAGGGCAAGTGTGTTTAACACTTAACTAATGATCACACATATAAAAACAAAGAAGTGATGACAGAGAAGCAGGCAGAAGATGATGGAGGTGTGCCAAAGCTGAAAACTCCCTGACCTGGATGGTGATTTTATGATACAGTGGCATCTCTCATCCACTGTGAGGTCAAAGTGCAAGGTCATCTATAGAAGTGGCATCCTGGGAGTCAAATTTTTGTTCAGGTTCACATGAGCAGGGTACATGTGAGTCAGTCATGGGTCCTGCTCTCTTGCCCTCTGGTTAAAGGACACAGTCCAACCACTAGCCTTACCTGCTACTTTGGGTCTCACCTCGGAACCAGGCACATAGGGGGATTGATGTTGCCATGACAGCACCGACCCTTTCAAGCAGGCAAGATGTAATCTAGCCAATACAGTTTGGATATGACTTGAGCTCTGATTGGTCCCTGCCAGTCAGGCAAATTATCCAGGTCATTATCTGAGACATTATCATGATGAAACCCTTTGATTGCCTCTTTAAGAATGTTACCGGCTCTAAGGTATTAATCATCACTAAATGCCTTATAATGAGCCAATGACATTAAGCCAATCTACCTTTGCATTTACCTGTATGTGGAGATGGGCTGAGTACAAGTAGGATCACCAGTGACATTAAAAGTCAGTGGTGTTGTCCCCTGAAGCAGTGAATGAAGAGGAATGACCTACATCACCATGAAACAGAGCCAACAGAGATGTTTGAAGGAGAGGTGTGTGTGCAGGGTGAGACACTTTCACAGAACCTTGTAACTTCAGAGTAGAGTAGCAGGTGCAAAGCTTTGCTGAGTTAAAACAACAGAACACTTGTATTCTGCTCTGTGAGCAACTTTTTGACAAAACCGTGACAAAGTGAACGATCCTGCTCTGTGGTTGTTGCTAAGTAACTAGTGATTCAGTACTAGTTGATCTTTGTTATTCTAAGCATCTCACAATGGAGGGCACTGTTACTCCAGCATGGTCCCCTATTAGAAAATGCATGTAATACTAAATGCTCAATTTATGCAGCTCTATATTCAAAGGCAGGATGTTCTTATTTATTATTTACACTTCATGGTATTCTGACAAGTCTTCCCATCATCATATTAAATAACCCACAAAATCCAAAACTGCTGAAAAAGAAGACACTATTTCTTCTGTTTGCTACTCTGAAGCACTGCTGCATGTCATTGTTATGCAGTATATCTGTACTCCTCTAGTCTGCACCTTCAGAAATCCTCTAAATCCCAGAATGACCATATTGAGGTTGCTTGAAGGACAAGATGCATGTTACACTGGAATCATATCTTTTTGACAACAATGCTTAGACTTTGAGCTCTATGACAAAATCACTCAAAAGAGAAAACAGAAAAGATTGGGAAGAACATTGTGAATATACATTTATCGTTTTTTTTTCTCTTCTTTTTTTGTTGCAATGGCTTAGCTGAAAAACACAGAGGGGAAATATAGAGACTAGTTCTCTATTTTTAAACCTTGTCACAAAAATCTGTTTCCCCTCAGGGACAAAAAGCCAATATTGAAATTCCGAAAATAAAAATGCCCTAAAGGCAAGAAAGAAGGGTAAGTGTAACGCTAATAGACTGTGAATAGAATAAATTTTGCTCTTGTCTGTGAATGGTCTGTGGCTCTTATCAGTAATTAGAAACATTTTATTTTCTACCCTCTTTTGCCAGTCAGTATCCATTAAATAATATTATCATCATGGAGAAATCCAATCAAGATGTGTAAGGATTTTTCGGTGCACCTGACACTTCAGGCTGTATTTCAATTTCAGGTTTTTTTTTTCTTTTTAGAGGATTTAATTAATTAAGATACTCACGTTTGAAGAGGTGGACTGAGCTGGTGGAAATGCCAGAGCAGTTTTATACCAGAATGTGTAGGCCAACGAAAAAAAATATTGCTGCGTACGCATAAACACCACTCCACCTTGGCACAAGTATGTTGATTTGGAGCCATGAAATTACCTAACAGACGCCAGCACTAAAGTACATACTTGATCTCAGTAAAAATGGCCTTTTGCCGCTGTTTACACCTCCACTGGTTCTGCAGGTGCGTGAAAATAAGTAAAATTTTGAAATGAGTTCAACAGGTGAACAAGTGTGAGAGAGCAGAACAGCCACGATTGTGTTTCATTAGAACTACATTTGATTGTCAGGAAGAAAACATTGTGTTCTCCGATGTACAGTGTCCTCATTTAGCTTGTTTCACCCTGTTAAACAAAAATGGAATGAGAGGAGGGCTGTGTCTAGCTGAACACAGTTTGGATGTGACCTTTACATCCAGACCAGCCAATAGCCAATGTGGAAACTCATGAATAACATTGAGAGAGGCAATCTGTCAAGAAGCATCAAGCCAGCTGACTTATTAAAGGGTCACTTCTGTCAAAACACTTAAATACGGCTAAATGTGTCTATTGAAACATTAGAGAGAAGATAAAGTAAATGTATTGTGAAAATTTGCCCTTTATATCTCAACAGTGAAGCAACAGAAAGAGACAGATAAACATAAAAAGAGAGACAGAGGGGGACGGAGCGTTAATCACTTTATTAGATACAATAAAACAATTACAAAGCTTAATAAAAAAATAAACCACAAAAACAGCCATCAAACTGCAATGTCCTTCTGTCCACTCCTACAACACTTTATGAGAGAGAGAGAGAGAGAGAGAGAGAGAGTGAGAGAGAGAGCGCCCATGTGGCACCTTGATTAATGGACAGATGGCAAGGTCACAGAGCCAAATCTCTCTCTCTTTCTGTGTGTGTGTGTGTGTGTGTGTGTGTGTATGTGTGCACAGCTGAGAGAGAGACAAGTCGAGGGAGTTCAGTTGATTTGCTCGAATATACACATGAAGAGTTCGGTGTACACATGCACACATGTTGACTTCAAACAATGAAGAGAAAGGAAGACGAAGAAAGAAACTGTAGGTACCCGTGATTGAGCATGTGTCTTACAGTGTGTGTGTGTGCGTGTGTGTGTATGTACATACACACACCCATTAAAGCTCTAACCAGAGCGAGGGACATTGGAATACTGTGTGCCAGCTTAATGATGTCATCAATCATCCGCTGTGTCCATTGGTCAATCTATCTGCTCTGGGAGACAGCCTGTTAAAACGGCCAGTTTGGCTTTCCTGCAAAATCACATCAAATCAAAACTGTGATCTAAGCCTTAGTGTGGCCACATTAACTTTACGATAAGCTCTCACTCAACTCTGATCATTATCGATATAAAAGTTTTTCTGACACTGTAATATTCATCCACGCTCAAATTTGCTGGACTTGTTGGTACCATATAAAACTTTGAAATGCAGTTCAGACAGGGAGTGACTGTGATTAAAATTGAACATGATGACTTGACAAGTAATATTTGTATCCTTGTCATCGACATAAAAATAGAAAGTGCCCTCAAACCCTTTTTGTCAAAACCAGGATTTGATGATTTCATTTCAGCTTACCTGTCTAGTTGGTGACACATCATCCTTGTCAAAGTTACTTTTAATGAGAACTTTCCTTTTATGGGGACTGTTCTTTAATTATTAATGTACTTTAATCATGAAGTCCCCTTGATGGGGAAATTACCTTTATAAGCAAGTTACCCATTCCCTCAAAATCACCTCATTCTTGGCTTGTAGAATTTTCTCGATGACCTGAAAGATTGTATACATTGTCAACAGGAAATTTCAATAATGGATTACTGAGTTTATATATTTTTTTTTGATAAGTATCTCAGTGGTTTGTTTATATTATGATAAGACACAAATAAGGCAAAAACAACTGTAATGTAATGGTGAAAATGTGCAAATCATGCATGCATCAGCACTGAGATGACATGACATCCTAAAGTGTCCTGCTTCAGAGTCAGCACATGAAGTGTGTACTTGCAAAAACTCATGCATATGATTTAATTTTATTTTCTGTTTGATTTCATTTCTGTTTGACTTATGTTTATGCCCTCCGGTCAGGGTGCGGGGTGGGGCACACGATCTGGAGTAGGTAGGGGTTAAGTGTCCTTGGTATGCTTCAGCAGGTATTGCTGTGTGGGAGACTGGACCTGAGGCTTCTACTGGGGGGCAACTCACTAACCACAAAGGTCATCCTGTTGAGAAAGCAGCTGGGTTATAGAGCTCAAATGTGAGGCAGAGATCAGACCGAATGAGACACCTATGAGTTTCTGCTCTGGTAGAATGGAGAACCAAGCTTAAGCCGAGCAGTTGTGAAAATTCATATTCAAAAGCATTTCTCAAAGAAACCTTCCCACTGGGTTATGGGTTGCGTCAGTTATACTCAGAAGCCATAAAACAAAACTTTGGCGAACTGTGGAAGTGCAAGGGCATTGGAGTTACAGCATAAGCTTTGGCAATGTGATCCTCGCCTGCAACATAATTTAATTTTGGTCTGCCTCCCGATGGCTTGTGTGGGTATGCATGTTTGTGTCAGTTTGCTGGAGTGAGAGTGAGAGAGAAAAAGTGAGAATCCTGGGGGAATCCAGTTGATCTGAATATATAAACTCAAAGGAGGATATGTTGTTTCACATGCAAACACAAAAATACCCCCCACTCCATCCCCTCACCCCTACCCCTCTCTCTCTCCCTCCATGCTCCCAGCCTAAAGCATTCAGTTAATCTTGCTCATGATTCCAACAATATGCTTTTAGTACCAGCTAGACCTCATCAAAATTTTTAATTCAATCTAGAATTCATTATCACTTCAATGATAGTCTGGCCCTTTTGGCTTCAAGCCCTCTATACTGTGTGCCAGTATAAATAATGATGGGGGGGGGGTGCACACAGAGACAAAGTTACACAGAGTAACAGACAGGCAGACAAGGCTGTCAGAGAGAGTGAGACCACCATTATGAAAGTAATAATCCAGTGCTCAAAATCTTATTTAAAGTTGCTCACTACAGCCACTTTAGCCACCAGAGAGACAGATATTTCCACCAAGAACTGATGGAGACCAAAACAGAGCTGTAAGTCATGGTACTAGTTGACATCGTGTACATTCAGGCAACTATAGACAGACCACTACATGAATATGAATTGCTTTGTCTGATGGACATATAAATATGCAGTTCATTGCCAGCAGCATGTTGAGCACAATAGCTTCATAAGATGATAATGTGCTCATGTGATTCGTAAAGTCAGTGAACATGTGATGAAAGTTTAAATAGTATTTTTTTCCATTATGCAGGAATATCTGGGACTATTATTATAACTCATTAATATGAAAGTACAACATACAGAAGACAAAGAGCAACAGGAAGAAAAATGAAGAGAGCAGAGATGGACAGATACATAGTAAGCATGGATGACAGAGTGCACAGTGAATCATGAACTGCAGACAATGGCTGACACAGGGACCAAGACAGCGTGAATAAAAAGCACAGAGAGAAAGACAGAGCAAGAGACAGACAGATGCAGGCCAAGAGACGGATGGAGTTTATTATAAATTATGGGATGTTAGCTCCTCTGGTAATTCTAGTGATAACTCTGCACTATCGCTATAGCAACACCGTGCCCATTTCTGCTGTTGGCACAGAGATGGACCGGCCATTCGTTCAGGCCACGGTGATTGAGCTGTCAATGTACACACATACAGGCACTGTTACTAAGATACACACTCTCTTTGAGACATGCAGATAAATCATTTCTCATGTGCAACTCGAATGCACACCAACTTCCTCTCTGTGTATCTATCAGTGTATAAACTGCAGCGAGCGGTGCACAAGGGAAGGTCATCTTAAGATGCATCGAGAATTAGAGAAACAAGCTTCGGCTGGGTTCAGTCATGGGGAACTCAGGCAGAGATCTGGGCAGCAGAAAGACAGGGAAACACAGAGAGAGAGAGAGAGACCGGCCAGAGACATATAAGGTGTCTCTAAGGAACCTTGTACTTGTTCTGACACTCTCTTACAGCACCTCACAGACACACCTCATTACACACACAAAGAGACACACACAAACACACTGTGGTATGACTCTTTCACCTGTCCCTTGCCGTCATTCTGACCACTAAGTCACAGTAGCAGCCAGGTGTGGTGTGTTTGTGCGACTGGGAGCACTTGTAAGAAAATATTTGGTGAGTTGTATACATATGCAAGTCTGTTTTTTTTTTTGCAGTGTAAGGTACAGTGTGTGACTGGATTTGCACATGTGTCTATTTCTAAAATGTGACCTTATAAACATTTGTGCTCCTGTGCTTTTGTTTTGTGTGTTTTGTATGTGTGTATGTGTGCGTGGCTGTTAACTGTACGTGTTCCTGTGGCCTGCTGCTGAACAAACTAATTAAGGAACAAACGCTGCTTCAAACCAACCAGAAAATTACCTCCCAACTCTAACAGGACGACCCAAGGACAGAAAAGCAGGTTCCCTATCACATCAAGTCAGAACACACAGCCTAATAAAGGCTTAGTTGGTTTATCGAACAACTAGCATGTGTCATTTTCAACACCCCACTGAGTGTAACTTCAGTATTAGTGTATGACTTTCCAGCACACAAAGTGTCACCATACAGTCATGTACTTTATGGATTTGCGCTGAGAATCTCCACTCACACCACACCGTTGTACACTTATACACCATTGGTCAACCAGTCAGGCATCATTGCTCACTGTAATATGTGTACTGCCCTGCACACTTTACTTCTTTAAAAGATGGAATGTAATTATTACCCAGCTGCTGGATGGAAGTTGTTGACTTTCAATAGATTTTGAGAGTAAATTGCTGGTGAGTGTCTCTATCAGTCAATACTGCAACTCTTGCTAATCCTGTGGTATTTCACAGCCAATAGCTTCCAATTAAGTACTGCTATCCAGGGAGATGTCACTGACAGTATCAATAACATCTATCTGACCCTCTTCTCTTCTCTTCTCTTCTCTTCTCTTCTCTTCTCTTCTCTTCTCTTCTCTTCTCTTCTCTTCTCTTCTCTTCTCTTCTCTTCTCTTCTCTTCTCTTCTCTTCTCTTCCTGTCACCACTCCCTTTCTTTCTATCACTGTTGCATTTGTGTCACTTTTAATTGTTCTTTTACTAAATTACTACTGTGACCCACAAGTATTATATTTTGCTGTTTCGTTTATTCTAAGAATCTTTTGCTAATCACCATCACCCCAATGGTTTAATTTAAAAGGTAATTCTCTCCATTGTGGTGACGTGACCCCACTGTGTACAGTTTGCTTTTGCTAATACCACTGTTGGCTCTACAGTTGCTACTAATGACAATTACCTTGTGTTTTTGTGTTCACAGTGAAGACATGTGGCAGTAATCTTCAAGGTCCATCGGGCACCTTTACATCGCCAAACTTCCCAATTCAGTATGAGAGCAACGCACAGTGTGTGTGGATAATTACTGCTTCAAATCCCAATAAGGTAAATCTATTTCTCTCCCCCATCAAATGAACACTTATGTTTAAAGGGGATCTATGCAAGCCGGTCACTTTTCCACTGTTTTGGTCGCTTTTTTACTCTACGGAGCTCCTACAGCTGCAGTTTCAGAGTGCATATTTTCACTGTCGTAGAAACTTACAGCAAACCCTCCTCCCTCCCCCCTAGCCATGTGCATTTGTTTTCAGCAAAGCCAGCAAGAAGGCAATCCGTGGAGCGATGTCTACTGAGCTGGGTAACGGTAGCAAGAGATTACAAGTCATTTAACCATCACAATAACCCCGAAGCTGTTTAATTACAGTATGGTAAAAATCTTGCATAGTTCCTCTTTAAATTATTGTTACTAATCAACACACATTGCTATTAATCATATCTAAATTTGAGTGTATACTTAAATATGACTCTTTGGTTTGTTTATTACGTAGAAACATAACTTGTGTGAAATTATTCTCTGCAAGTATACCCAGACTTAACCCTGAGAATGTGACAATAACTCTTATCAATTGGGAACTTAAATCCTACAGGTGAGAGATGGTGTAGAAGTGGAGTTTATGAAATGTTAAATAAGCAACAGCAGCACTAGCAGAGTAAGACCAGGGAGTGCATGTAATCTTGAAGTTGTCTTCCTGAACTGGCTCCCAGGCTTTGCTCCATTTGAATTTCATGCATCCAATCTAATTTTAATTGATATAACACAGCACATCTTACAGGCATTTACAAAGTTAGTTTAGCTGCATTTTTACATAATTGAACTGTGTTGATAATAATTCATGTAGGAGGTACTGTAAATGATATGCTAGTCAGGGCATATCAGTGTCTAATTCAGTGTGATTGGTTAATCCTGTGAAGGGGCAGATGATAGGCTGGAGGTCAGATGGGTAGCTGTGATTGGTTGCTCGATGTCCCAGGGGAAATCTGATTGGTATTCAGGAGACACATCCTTATTCCTCTCAGGGTCACTGTGGTGACCGCTCTGTCGTCAATGGCAACACCTGCGTCAGCACCATAGGGACACACATACATGTATGTGCACATTCACGCGCACACGAAGACACGCTTTTTCATGCGTGTGCTGAAACACACACACTCGAGGTTATTTTTTCATCCTCACAAACAAGCGCACACACTTTGTTGCTTTGATCTTGCTCAAAACTTACTTTCTCTCTCTCCCCCTCCCTCCCACACTCTCACACACAACTCTCTCTGTCACTGCCCAAGGCCTCTGGTTTATGGCCTAGAGCAATACATTCTCTGTTGAAGGCTACAATGTGTATGTGTCTGATGAAGGCTACAGCACTAATGCCCTTCTTCACCCTCTGGAGTATATGTATACAGGTGTGACGTGTGTAAGAAGTTGAAAATTAATGTGTATGTATTATGTGTAATTGTGGATGTGGCCAAACATGTTGTTTAAAATGATGACCAGATCAACATCAAGTGATTTTTATAGCCCTTTATCCTCAAGGCTTACAGGTGGCATCTGTTCATGTAATGTAATATTCCATACTATATCATGAATATGTCATGCACCGTATTGCTTCACATAAACAGTATGTCATTCACAGTACTGAATCATATGTATGCCTTTTATCACTACATCCTATATACACAATATGCCATACACATATTGGATTACATACAGTACATGGCATGTACTACACTGCAACACACACTATATATGTGAGTTTCTGACTTGAGGAATGTGGACAGCTGTACCACAGAAACCACAGACTTCTCACTTTGCACCATCAATAAAACGCAAAACTTGCCAAAACAATACTCTTAGAAAATGAATGAATAATGAATAAACACTAGAAGGGGCTATAGTGAAATCCAGTGTGCAGCGTAAGTAAAAGAGAAATGACATATCCAGCATGTATTGCTTCTGGCCAAAATCTGCGAGTTAATCCCAGTGCTGTGGCCGCGCTCATCAATTAGGCATTTATAGAAATTTTGTCCGACAGACGAGTGGAGGCTTATTAATATATAAACCCATTTAGAGCCAAATGAAGACATAAAGCAAGAGAAAGGGATGAGCGTTACAAAAAAGTGACTAATCCTCAGTTTGAAGCATCTCCCATATCATTCATTTTTCATCTGTCTTGGCAAGTTGTTGTATCTGTGCGGGACACCTGTGAAGAGGCTCATGCGAGAGCAGTCATATTAGCTAAATCGTGAGGAAAATCAACCTCCATCTTCTTCATGCTCATGGATTAACATCTCCGGTTCAATCAGACTTGACTCATTGCCATGATATCAGTGTCATTTCTTGCAAGTGGATTTTTGGCTGATTTTAAACAAAGTCTGCAAAGTCGGGAATCATTAATCAATCAGTTTGAAGACACAGTTTTCCAAAGATTGTTGAGTATTTAAAGTTAACTCAAAGTAAATTGGCATGAGGTTTTGGGAGGAGCTGTGCTTTACCCAAAATGAATAACATATAATTATGCACATATTGTTTAATTAAAGCGTGGGACTATCAGGTCTTTTGATTTATTATAAGATAAATCACATAGATGGCTTTAATATCACAATGTTGAGATTTTTAATGTTGCAAGAACACATACACAATTATTGATGATTGATTGATGTACATATTCCAGTGAACACTTTAGGAATTCACGTTCTATTATTGTTCAGTTTGAAATTTCAGATCCACATAAACATCTACAGGAGTTAAAAAAAAAGGTAATTTACTAGTTTCAAAAGCAGGCTTATACTGGGCAGGTGGCACAGGCAAACAAACAGTGGGGAATTGGCAGGTGAACAACAGGTAACAGGCAAGAATGGCTAGAACAGAATGAGAGCACTGACGATCTGGCACACTGGCAGTACAAAGCTGTCCTCAGTTAGGAGGCTGATGAGGCAATGAGGGGCGGCTTAGCAGGCAGGTGAGTGGTCAGTTCATCTCCTGAGGAGAGAAGGCAAAAAAAAAAAAAGACAAATACACTCTGGGACTCAGAGAAGAGGCAGGGAGTCTGTGGCTGAGGAGGAAGGGGGATGGGGAAGAGGGTGATGGTGCAAGCAGAGTTGGGGGAATAATCCCAACTGAGCCTGCCTCTCCCACTAGCAGAACATATCTTTTTTTTATTGCTTGTACACGTCTCCCCCTATTTCATCCTGCACTCCCTTTCTCTCATTCTCCCTGTCTCATCCTTCTTTTTCTCTCTTTTTTACACTGCCCATCCCTCCTCTCTCACTCCCAGAGGCTCTGTCCTCAGAATTACCCAGACTCTTCATTAAAGAGCTCTGCCTGAAACCATCAAATTACTATGGAGAAAGAGAGAGATGGAGGGGGGAAGTCTGTTTTTCACTGTTTCACTGGCATCACTTTGCCATACATGTTCTACAGTTCTTACCATCTCCCCCTCTTACTCTGAGGGCAAGGAGGTACAGCGTTTCTTCTCTGTGTCTCTGTCTGTCTGCCCCATTCGCTCCATCCTTCTCTTCCTCTCTCTCTGCCTACCCCTCTGCTCCCTCTCTCTCAGGTTAAGTGTTAATGGGGTTCTATAGCTCTCTGATGTTATTGCTTCATTTAGTTTTGGCAGAATGAGCCTTTAGAGCCAATTCATTCTCTCCTGTTCTCATTTAACCTTGGGGATGGCAGGACAGGAAGGCCATTACTTCTCTTCTCTTCTCTTCTCTTCTCTTCTCTTCTCTTCTCTTCTCTTCTCTTCTCTTCTCTTCTCTTCTCTTCTCTTCTCTTCTCTTCTCTTCTCTTCTCTTCTCTTCTCCTCTCTTCTCTTCCCTTCTCCTTCCTGTCATTTAGTTTCTACTTAGTTTCTTTTACTTTCTTTCTCATCCCTGTCAGTGAGCCCAAGAATTTGAAATTGTAGTGACAACTTCCTGCCTATTGTATGTGTCTCAGTATGTTCTTAGTTGATAAATATATTACACTGCAACCCAATTTTATACATTGACAGCATTAAGTTTGAACAGGCTTGGCATCAGTTAATAGGCATTTGCATGCAAAGTGCCATGCGTAACGCATGGATAAAAGAAGACTACTGCAGTGCTGCCACACTGCAGATTTAACACCACTATGACAAAGACAAGTGAAGTGGAATATCATGTCATCCAGTAAGAATACAAAGTTACAGTTGGACTCTCTTTGTACAGTCACTGAATTCAGTAATGCCCCGTGGGCCTACAGAAGTCAGATGTACACACTGAAGCCACAAGGCAGAAATCATAGGACAAAAAAGTCACTGTGCTGGCTTCCCTTGCTTGCTGTTAGTCATTAAAATGGCATGCTCCTGCATCTTCCTGACAGGATGAACAGCAAAGCACTTTTTTAGGGCTCAGGTTAAAAAATGTTAAACATTTAGTGAAAGAGAGCTGTGATTCAAATGCATTTTTCAGTAGTTGCATAGCAACAGTATAAGCCATGCATAGCCTTTTCCCACATGTTCCTGTTCAGAGCTGGTTTCTATCCTCATGGATTCAGCTCAAGAGAACAGAAGTAAGGGGAAAAACACTAAGTTGCAGCAGACTCAAGCTATCAGTCTTCATCAGCTGAAACCCGGCTCTCGTCACAATGGCACAACTTATACTGTTGAGGCAGAAGCACGTTCAAGGGGAGTGACAACTGGCACAGGGTTTACTGTAATGCTGTCACAGACAATCTGTTATTCCCCAGGCCTGTCTGCACCCGCTTTACATCACTGACTGCGTTGCTCACCAGGTGTTTCAGATATTCCTACAGTAAATGTATCTTCAAGGTATCCCTAGATCTTATTATGATATGGGGAGGGAGCCTCCCTCACCTCATTGTCTCCACGACAACCAAAAGGAAGTGCTTTATCAAGCAGAAATCCAATTCTGTCGCCTCATTGGCTAGGAGCCATAGATGGATGGAAAGAAGGAATGCAGCAGCCAATTAGAAAGAGAGAGACAGTGAGGGTGACAGCAAGAGAGAGAGAAAGACAGAGAGATGCAAGAGAAAAAGAGAGATGGATGTTTGCATGAACACCAACCAATTAGAGTAGAGGAGAAATATGTAGAGTGTTCAGTTTCATCTATTGCATGCGCGCACACACACACACACACACACTTAGTACACTAAAAGAGATATACAATGCACGCATAAACACCAGCCCACTCACTGTCAGTAATGAGGTTCCAAACGAAGTTGACTTCAGTGCAGCGTTCACTTTCATGGACACACACACAGATAGACTCGCAGTATAATGTAGTCATATCCCTGCTGTGTTTAATGCTGTGTGAACAGTGCTGATGTGGCATTAGGGTGCTCTGTAAAGGATGTATACAAGGAGATAGCTGGACCACTTCAGTGAAACACACAGACCCCTCTCTGTTTTAAACTGCATGGGCAACAGGGCTAGTTTGTTTCCTGCCACAGAACCAGAGGAAACTGGATTTTTTTTTATAACCTCACCAACTAACAGACCTTATTTCTAATGTTTAACATCACATGATACTTATTCAGTCCTTGCCCCCTTGTATAATGCTTCCACACTGGTGATAGCTGGAGTCAGAGACATGCTGTTTTGGGGATTTTAGTCCATCCCTATGTATGTACACTCCCTCCTTGTGGGCATGACATCTCAGTAATATTATGATGGAACTTCTTAATATTTGGCATAAATATTCATTATAACTCAAGGTTGAAGTGATTTAAGGGCATGATGACCTCACAAAACACAGTTTTGGCCTTGTGTATGTGATATCTCAGTAATGCCTTTAAATCTTTTTAAGATTTGGCACAAATTTCCACTTGGACTCAAGGATTATCTGATTAGATTTTAGAGAAATCCAGTGACCACACAAAATGCAAATAAAACAACAACTCTCAGATTCCACAAAATGCTAAATATTGTTTTTTTAGACTCAACATAAATGAAAGGCTTTGTTGCGCAGCATCTACTCAACACTGTGGCTTCACGCAACTCTGTAGGGTTGCTGTCAAAACTGCAGATCACACTGACAATGAAGTATGTGTCTTTGTGACAAGGTGTTGTTTTGTTGTTTGTTTTTGTGTATATTTCTTTTCATATATCATTTCATATTATATTACTGATGAACCCTAACACTAAGTTTACAAAGAGATTCTAATTTACCTCCACTTTTTAACGTGTGTCAGGAGGTTGCATCTTCTTTGCTTGTAGATTAATACTGTATATAGGAATGAGTATAAAACATCCTCTGCAAGGCTAAATCCCCACACAAACCAGCATTTTAAACCTCCAGCACATCAAGTGAGCTATTTAGAAGCTAATCTATTCTCCATGTGCATGTATTATTTGCTGCATCTGCAGAATTTCCTACGAAGGTAGCCTCACTGAGATAACTATAGAAGTAAGCTTATAAAACATAAATGTACTAAAATGATGTTGCCACAAGAAATGAGAGAAAGTATCAACATAGAATTTTAATGGGAAACGATAAAATCTTTATCTAAGATGTGATTTTACTTTATGATACTACTGTGTCTGTAAAATAAAAAACAGGTATTATATATAGTGTGCCCATTTTTTACTGTCACACTTGCTGTTGCATTGAAAAGGAATAATGTGATAAGTGTGTAAATGGTGACTGTGTAATCACAGGAATAGACGCATTAATCTCCACCAAGATGTGCCACTACAGTATATGTGGGTGTGTTTCTGTATGTGTGTCTAAGGTGTGCATGCGTGTGCTTGCCAGAGAGAGTTTAGCAGGTCTGTATGTAATGCTTTAATCCAATCTGCTGCCTCACAGGCCTGATAAGACTGAGTCAGCATTGTGAGCAATGAGCAGATCACTGCTTCATCTTCGTAGCTCTCCTCGTTTAACTCCTATCCAGTCACATCAGGTGATGTTGGTGCTGGGGCTCTCCATCTTGCTTGATTTTATTGTGGTATGGCTGCATCAGTAGTTGTATCTCATTTGGACATCAGACAAAACATTAGTCTGCCTTTGCGACATGAAGAAGCCACAGTAGCTCCCAGTTGTCAACACAATAAAAATTAACCCCATGAACAAATCAGACAACACTGGCCCAAGATAAGCTGTTAAACAGCAGGTAAGGGGGAAAAATCATGACTGCTGGTCCTCTGTGCTCAGTTTCTCATTTGTTCCCTCTTTCTTCATAGAATCAGTGATTAAGGTCATAGTGAGGATAAGCTGTTCACACCTCAGCATGCACACTGGTGAAATCATGTTTCCATGTTATTTATGATGCCTGTCTCAGACACAATGTTTGAATACAGAATACAAAGATGTCTGCTCAGTAATAAGAGGATATTGATATGCTGTGAAATATGCACTCTGTTAACACACCAGCATACAGCAGGCCACTCAGAATATTTTATCTGGAAATCTGAAATCTCCTCAGAATGAAAGAGGGAGAGGAGGGAGGAGAGGGAAAGTGAGGTTTCAGTCTCCCCCAGAGGGTCAAGTCAGAATTCTAGTTTGAAATATTCTAACACTGCACATTGCAAGTATCAAAGTTTTATTATTAACCCTCCTCCATAGTCCTCTCTGTTGGCTCCTCCTTTTCTCGCCTCCCCCTTTTTCCATCTGCCTTCATCTTCTTCTTTCTGTCTATGTACTCCCCCCTTTCTGTCTCTCTCTTGCTTTATATCTCTTCTTTTTCCTTCCTCCTCCCGTCTCCTCTTTTTCCCCTCTTCTTCTCTGCCAAATGTGTTTCTCTCTGGTCTTAGATGAAACAGAAAGTGTTGGTTTAATAATTCCTGATCAGAGTTTTGAGCTGTGTGCCGATTCTCACAGCTTCCAGTGCAGTCAAGGAGGTTCTCTTCATCTCCTCCGTGTTCCTTATGCTGTGTTGAATCAAGTCACATCACATTGTGCAGTGCATTAATGAATCCCAATGATTCACCTTTGGTCTAGTATAATTCCAGGAAAGGGAAACGTGTCTTTGATGCGGTCATAGGTGAAAGTCTAAACATAAAAACAGGTCCAGAGCATATGGTGGTTATGACTGGGGTCAGTGTAGGGCACTATCATTTTAAACATATATTTTTAACATTATTCTAATTCATTTCTTGACCGTGCGTCCTTCTTTTTAATATTTTTGTTGTTGTTTTTGTTGCTTTCATTACTTTACTCAGTTATATATATCATGGCTCACTTCTACATCCTCTAAACTGATGGTTTTTAAACTGGGATCATTAAACATATCCCCATGCACTTGTCTCAGCAGTGTTTTATTCCAGCATCTGCTTTCTTCTTTTTTCTGTTGGTTATTAATTTAGTAGCTCTAACTTTTGTAGCACCACTTTTAAATTTCAGTCTAGGATTTTGGCTGGGTTGAACTGAAAGTGGCTTGAACCTTGTGCCTTTGTTTTCTGTGTGTGAACTGTAGGTAATCCAGATCAACTTTGAGGAGTTTGACCTGGAGATTGCCTATGATACTCTGACTATAGGAGATGGAGGAGAGGTGGGAGATCCCACAACTATACTTCAAGTGTGAGTATTACACTGTCCTTTACACGCTCCAGTTCATTTCCTGTTAAAAGTTTTTTCATCTTCAAATCAAGCAGAGAGTGTGTTGAATATAATAAAGTGGAGCCCTCAGAAAAACGATTTTGGAATTTATAAATATGTAATTGCTGCATTATTCATCTGTGAATCAGAGATGACAGATCCTACACTGCATCATACCTCTATCAATGCCAACATGCGAGGTTTTTCAGAGACAAACAACTATCAGTGAGAAAAAACTAACAATGGCCATCAAATTAAAAGAGGTGGTTGATTAGAAACACACTGAAAGCACCCTTGTGATCGTTAAACTAATTTTAATGTTGTGAGATTTACTCTAAGATGAATGAGATCACTCTCAGAGAATGTGTTGTCTTTACTATTTCTTTGCATTTTCTCTCAGTTATTTCATAAAGTATATCGTGATGTGATTGTTATGTCTTTATAATGACCAGTGGGCTTCAGAAGCAGCAGCGCTGTTGTTAGTCTATATGAATTTATAAAGTCTAAGTGATCTAAGAGATAGAACATGAAAAAGCAGCAGTAGTTTGTACAACCACTGCTTCCAATCCTGGTTCTTGATGTCAGTTGCATTTGGCTCAAAATCCTCCATTGTCTTTGTTGCCGGTGGTGAGGTCGTGAAACAACAGTGGATCATCTGTGTTTCTTTGAAAAAGTTGAACAATTTGCGAGTGTGAAAAAGCTGCACTGTGCCCAAAAGGAACAGATGAGAAGCATCAACAAAATGGATGATTTCAGTTCACTTAGCATGCAGTCACTATTAGCTTTTATGTCTTAGAAACACTGGTAGTCTGAAAAAAGAAGGCCAGACAGTATGAATGAACTCTGCGAGACTTGATTTCCTGGAGCATTCTGCAAAAAGCAAACCAAAGGATTCAACTCTAGCACAGTATGCTGCAGCAATTTATTCACATTCAGAGAGGCACTTGAAATTTGATTATGGCAATGATTGCTGTGATGAAAATTATACTTTCTGTTATGGCAATTACAGTGATAATGATTTAATAATGGTATTTTTTTTCTCCAGCCTGTCAGGTAGCTTTGTTCCTGATCTGATTGTCAGTATGACCCACCAGATGTGGCTTCACCTACAGTCAGATGAGAGCGTTGGATCTATAGGATTTAAAATCAACTACAAAGGTAAGTTCTGAATATGCATTTGTGTGTAAGAGGGAAAGTAAGTTTGTTGACTCTTCTCTAATTGTGCTAATGTTCATTTCAACATGACAAACATTTCAATTATTTTATGTAAGACAGATCAACTTTCCAGTTATTTTATCACTAATATTAAACAAGAACATCAGGAAGCATGTTTTTGGTTCCTGCGGTTTCATTCCATCCTCTTAGTCAGGTTGCTTAATGATGAACTCTTTAAAGCCAGTGACTCGAGGGAAATCTTAGGGAAATTAAGGGAAATTCAGTGTGCCATTATCCTGCCATTATGACTTGTGCCCGTAGTGGCTGCTGTCCAGTAAACCTCCTGTCTTTGTCTCCCTTTGGATCTAAACTCACTGGAAAACTCCATTACATTTGGTGTAGTCAACAACTAAAGGAAATACATTAACTCAGAGCTACACAGATGCTTGCAGAGATGAAATAGGCTTGGAGCCAGTGCTGCCATCTCTTAAACCGCAGAAGGTTACCAGGTCACCACTAATCACCATCAATCAGTCAAGCAGCACAGAGGCTTTTATTTGAGGATGATTTGTTTTTCTTCTTCTTCAGCTTCAGTGGTAATGATGTAAAGTATCCGGGTGTACAGGAGCTCAGTTGCGAAGATTGGAGAGTCTTTCCCAATCAGATACAAAATACATGTTTTTCTACTAACACCTGACCTTTTTCTGAGAAAGAACTTTTTTTTTCCACCTTCGAATCAGATCCTGCCATATTAAAAACATTAACCTTTCCAAAGTTCCTTGTTTGATGGCTGTAGTGCAGATTTGATTACAGTCCATGACACACAGGGTGGGGAGCTTTGCTGCAGAAATGAACTTTGTGTGCCTCATTTGAGTGTCATCATCAGTGGATTTATCGTCATAATGAGGTCACAGTGCTGAGTCCATTAATGTAGTGAGTTCCAAGAGTGGTGGGACAATGACACTTTGTTTTGATATATTTTTGACCTTTATCTTCCCAGAGTTTCAATGTGAAGTTCAAATGATACCAGTTGTAAATGGTTAATATACAGTCTAATTAAACTGAAGGTTTTTATCTTTATCTTTATGGTGATAGTGATACCAGATATACACAATAGAATTCTGCAGTGCACAAAAGCATTCAAATAGAAAATGATAAAATACTACAATCCTCTCTTTCTTAAAGGAACTCTACCAACACAGTCTTGTTTCAGTGATTTTATTCAAGCATTATGTGCCATTATCCTCTCTAAAGTATGTAATGGTTCACAACAAATAGCCACAAAGAGAACTGCATGTTTAAAAAGGAGTCAACTTCGAATAACAAAGGGCATCTGCTCAGGGGCTCTTTGATATGCCCGCTCATTTCTCCTGATGAATTCCCCCATAGAGATCAATAGAAAAATTAATGGACAGAACTGCCATCTAAATGCAACCATGCTTATAATAATGCTCTGTTGTAGGGCCCTGATGGCCTGACAGTCAATCCCAGGGATTTATCTGTCCATATTCTCTGCAGTGGGTATATGTATGTTTAACAATGGAGAATGCATTTTTTTTGAACTCATCCTTATAGGATTATAAAAATAAAAAGATGAAGGGATTGCGGTTTCTGCCAGTATTAGCATGCCACTTGATTTTGTGTTTAAACTTATTGATCCAGTCATCAGATCAGTTTATGTCTGTTAAGTTGTATTTCAAACTGACTTCCAACTTTATAACTGTCCCCACACACTCTTTAATAACTAAACATAATGGATCCTTATTAAAAATGTGTGTTTATGTGTTACATGTTTGAAAGAAATGTTGCCTTAATGAGGCTCAGTAAGTCTGTGCTGCTTTGTCCCGTAATAATCTGTAGCTGCTTCATCAATGTATACATCACACAAGGTTACAGTAAATATTTACCTGAATGTATATATTCCTATATATGTGACTTTCTCACTTAAACCTAAATACCCTGAAAAGTTCTATCAATACACTGAGCAAGATAAATGAGTTTGCCTCAGAGTGCTGGCTCCATCACCCACAAGATTTACTGTAAAGGTTGGTGCCTGTGGTGTTAGTGGGTGTCTGTGTTTTTGAGGAATGTGGGAAAGAAAAAAATGCAAGAAAGAGTGTGTGTGTGTGTGTGTGTGTGTGTGTGTGTGTGTGTGTGCATGTGCGTGTGCATGTGCGGGTGCGCATGCGCATGCGTGCACGTGGGTGTGTGCATATGCGTATGTGGGTGTTCCTAAAGCCACATTCCATAGACCTTGTCTATGAAATATAAACATTATCAGTAACTCAGGCCTTGCTGCAAAGTCACTGAAGCACTGCACAATGTGTGTTTGTGTGTGTGTTAGATAGGTCCTCCATCAGTGAGCTAACAAAGCTTTACCAACAAGTCACTCACCCCTTTCACTCCTCACGTTCTCCCTCTCTTCCCCTTTCTCTCTGCTTTGTCTCTCCATCTGTCTCATTTTTCTTCATTAGCCATCTCTCTATCCTGCTCTCTTTCCATTCTTTCTAAAATCACAGCATTTTCTGTCAGTTACTATATAATGCACTGTTATTTGCTCTTGCTGCTTCCGCTATCATCTCTCTCAACCTATTTCCAATGAGCCACCCATCTTCTGTCTGTTGTCTTTCAGCCGACCAGTCCCTCTTCTCTTTTTCTTGTTTTCACTCATTCACTCTCCACCTGACTCAGTTTCTGCTTTTGTCTGTCTCATGGCCTCTCTCTCTCATTCTCCCGCTCTCTCGCTCTCTTGCTGTCCCTCTCTTTTTCTTGTCACCATTCATCTATTATTAAAGCCAAGGTCACCAACCTGGCAACACTTTGACTCCACTCCCTCTTGCAAGGAAAGATTACACACACACACACACACACACACACAGAGTAGTCCAGACTGTCTGCACGGCAGTCTTTCAGTTGTCCCTGAGCCGTGGCATGTCACAGCTATAGATTTAAGGGAGCACTGCAACATTATTGGCATCATTTGCATTAAAGTTTCAGTGAGTTTCTGTCTACACGGAGAATAAATAAATTCACTATAAGCTGATATATCTGTCTGCACAGTCCATAAAGAGGTGTCATTGAGGCTTTAGAGCATAATATATAAGGTTGTCTGTGATTGTGAAGTTATAGAATACCCATAATACTATGTACACGTACTTGCAAAGGATAATAATATTTGCCATGTATTTGCTCTATGGTTTGAGGTAAGCATAATAAAACAGCAGATCAGTATATTTATTTTTGTTTCCATGTGTCACTCTATGCATCCATGTCAGGTTTTTCTCACACATATATATACAGAAAATTGACATTGGATTTTGGTTTCCGAATAGAAACAGCCACTGTGTGGTCCAAACACGTCACTTACAGAGATTACAAACGTGATCTGATTTATGTTTGCATCCCAATTTGCATATACGTGTATTTTTGTAGTGTTGTGTATCCTGTGTGTCTGCTTTAAATACATAACGTAATTAAATACAGCATACAGATATCACATAAGTAGTGTTTCAGATTGTTTGTCTTTTGAACAGATAGTACATATTCAAAGTGTGAAAATGTGTCATCATTCAAAATAGATGGAGCAGGCAAATGAAATGTGCTGAATTTTCTTCTGGAAATTGGTGCAGAGAAACCTGCACAGCTTTCAGATCAATTTTTTGGTGAAGTACATCTCACGAAGTAATGTATTATTAACTTTACCAGTCAGAGGGGAGGTTTGGTGCGGCCAGAAGGGTTTATCTATCTCACTTCCTCTTCTCCTGTTTTCCCTGTTTTTTCTAATCAGTGATTTGGTTGCAAAGTCTGTTCAAATTGATTGCAAGATCACTGTGTGGCTTCAGCAGCAATCCATCACCAGCTGATCTTACTCTTGACGTTTTAAGGGCCTCCACAGAGTAGGATTTTAGAGCACCACCATCGCTTTCTATAATTTAAATGCAGCAGCTGCCCACTGGATTGATGCAGGATTCGGCACTCCACACAGAGTAAACCTTCTGTTCCTCTAAGGAGTAGCAGCTGATTCCTGCCAATTGAAAAAAGGCACAGGTGCTCATTTGCCCTGAGTCACCTTTTATTCACTGAAGCCATATTTTTGACGAAGGACGTGGCGGATAAAGACACCTGTACTTTAGTTTGATGGTACTGTCAGGTGTACTGTGAGGTGAGTTGTTTCATGTGATGCCAAACATGTGCTTTGAGTAACAACGCACAGGAACTACCACACACCGGTCAGGACTGGTCAGAACTAGAAAAGAGATAAAAATGCTTTGTAAAATATACTGCATCACCAATAATCACTTCACATGTAGTGCGCACATTAATACAGTATATGATTCCATCTGAAAGACATAAGGCATCAGGTATAATTATTTTGCCATTCATGTATTTTAATAAATGATACAGAACATTGAATGCTAAGTGGAAACATTTGCCTCACCACTTATCCATTCTCAATGAAACAAAGTGAATGGTAATTTTGAGAATTTGTTTCCGGTGATGAGTCATTATCACGAGCGCTGGCTTTTTTAAGTGCATCAGTCTGGTATTATCCCATCATTCACATGTTATATAACACTGTGCTCACAGACTACAAAATGCAGCATGGATGTCAAATCTCTGCTTCACAGCCAGTTGGGAAGATGGTACACATGTTTATCTCATGACAAATGACTTTAACCTGGTTTACTCCACATACTGGATGTTACCAGATTTATCTCAGAGCGTGGGATTAGCTAACCTGCTTTTACACTGCAGCTAAGACAAACACATGGTATCACAAGAAGAAGAAAAATGGAAGTCTCCTTACTGAATTACTACACTCTTCTTCTCTTCTCCTCTCTGATTCCATCACCTAGTCATAATGTCAGTGCTCACTTTTCAGATTTTATTTTAGATTTTTCATCTGTTTTTTTTTATGGTTTTTAATATGTGATGTATTTTATAGGAGGGAAAGATGTCAAGGTGGATTTTTACAGCACAGTTGACCCCCAGTTCAATTGATCTACTGTCTGTGTGCATGTGCGTGCATGACTGCAATATAGGTGTGGATGTGTGTCTTTGCTTCATCTCTCCTTGCATGTGTGCATCCATTTGTTTCTGTGTGTTGTGTTTTTGGTTGTACATTGATTGGTTGATTATTTTAGGGATGGAAATGTATTTAAGGATACTTTATAGATCTAACTACATAATTTGACACAATAGAAAAGAAGTTAGTGGGCTAAATTAGCTCCCAAACATAATTTATGAATGACAAAAGATTCCTAAGTTTGGGTAAACTCCCTTAAATAAGAGCAACATCTCATTTTACAGATGAAATTTTATCAAGCAATAATGATGTTGGATGCGCACTCCATCCAACATTAGTGTGAATATTGCTTAGACCAATAAAATTTGTTTTTTAGTCTCATGGGCCCTCAGACCTCTTGCAGCACTGTAGTTCGGATACAGAGCAGCACTCTGTTAATCACACAACGCTAAACAGCATTTCATTCACAGCAGCTGAAACACCATGAAATATGAATTCATGAAATATTCATTCAGAACATAACCAGAAATGTGGTTCAATTTTACAGTCAATAACCTTAGTACTGGGGTCGGGAGTCAAAGCTTCTTTTGTTGTTTTTGTGTGTGTGTTTGTGTGTATGTACTGTATATATGCATGCCTCTGTACTTCAAAAGTAATCACACTACTATAAACAACATTTCATTTTATAGTCATGAATTATTGACTCATGTGATATGTAGCTCTTTTGTAACCACCAGTATTAGTCATATTGAAATATTACCGTTGGTTCAAATTCATTGTGTTTGTCCCATAAGGGCCTAATAATAAATTCCATACATTTCAAATCACATGACAGGTAACTGGGCAGGCACAGTAACTGTGATTCCTATGTCGTCTGCTGGTTGGTCAATTGGAAACACCAGCTTCCTTTACATGGAAGTTTTCCTATGTGCTAAAATAGATTAAATGGACGGACATTAACCAAGCAATGTTGTACTTAGGAAAACATATGAGATGCCATTTTGGCCCTTAGTGGTCATGAAGTAAGTTCTAGGACTCATCAAGAAAGAGCTCCAGATGGTTGCGAGCTCGTTAGACTCGTTAGACTTTTTTTCTTTTCTTTTTTTTTACTAAGCAGAATGGAGGTTTGGAAACTACTGCTTTAACCTTAAGTATAGTCTTGATGGGCTTTTGGAGGTTTTACTTTCTGATGTTATGTGACACAGTGAAGGCAAGGGTGTATTCACTGATGTAACTCATTCAGATTCTCATACATGTTGTTCTCAGGTGGGAGGAGGAAGTGACAGGGACACCTTAGTGGATCAAAAATGACAACAAAAAGCCTCTGCAATGTGGGTGTCCTGTTCTCTCACCTGTATTTTCTGTGCATAGATGATTGCCAAAAATCTGTGTGAGGACAGGCACATCCTGAAATTCACAGATTATGTTGGAATCACAAGCCTATTACAAGGTCATAAGAGTCTGGGCGTTTTTACAGCGGAGTCTGGAGGGATGTATTTCTACACTGGGATGTGTCCAGATCAAAGAGAACAGCCCAATTACTATCTATGATCTTAAATTCCAATTTACAGAGTTCCAGGTGTTTGGGAGTTACACCACTGAGTATAAAAAAAGATTTTGTGCACTTTGTCAGAAGAGTGGGCAGAAATTGTGTGTTTTAATGAGAAGAGAAAATTGATGTCTTTCTTACACACATACCCTAGCAAATCAATCCTCAAAAGCTCCTCAGTGGCCTGGTTTGGAACCCGAGAGCGGCAGAAAAAATGTCAGTATTGCGAGAGTAATAAATGAGATCATTTTCATTCAACAGACCATCCTCGCTGATGTCTACAGTGTGAACAAGTCAATTTGAGCCACTCCCTTTAGGTCACAGATTCTCACAGTCACAAGCTAATTAGACAGGCTGGAGTTCTCATTTCTTCCTCCCACTGCAAATCTGCATGAGACTACATAATAGACTTCCCACTCCCCTCTTCTCCTACAGTGGCTACTATAGCTACCTGAGACTTTTATTTGATGTGGTTTAATATGCTTGATCCATCTGTCTTTGGTTTCTGTATTGTTAGTAAGGGATATACATAAAAAAATAGAGCCACAGCATCAACAGAAAACATACAGGAGACAGTTTTTCAGCATAAGTCATTCATCAGTCTATACATTTAGCATTCAATCACAATTAGCTTTAAAATCAATTTCATGAAACAACCAATTACCTTATTTTCTCCAGTCTCATTGTACCAACCTAAATCTATTACCACACTCACTCTCAACACACACCAGATCTTTACAGGTAGTGCGTTTATTCTTTTATGTGTGTTTGTATGCATGGTGTGAGTATATTTGTAGTCCAATGAACAAACTGTAGTGTAAACATAATGGAATATTATAGAGCAGAAAGGTGTGGGGCTCGACATGCAATCACAAGCATTATATTGAAGTTGCCCACACACACGTACACACACATACACTTTAAGGAGCACAATCTCCCTTTGTGAATCTGTCAACCTTGTTGTTACAGTACATACACAATAGGATTATTTGTCTGTGCGTGTGAATGGGGGAGACGGAAAAATGTCCATGTATGTGATGCACGAGGGGGGACTGACAACCGACGTGTGATTGTGTGGCTTTGTTTTTGTGTGTGCTTGGGTGTGTTTTGTGTGTCTACATGCATGCACAGTAGTGATATGAGTAGCATGTGAGTAGTTGTAGTATAGGAATGTTCTGACTGTATGCCTGTTTTCTCTCTAATGCAGTTTGTTCTCCATTCTTCTGCAAGGTGTTTGTGTATCTGTGTGTGTGTGTTCATGCACAAGCATGTGTGTTAGGCAGGTTGTGATTGGTTGAGTGTGTGGGTCTCATAAAGACGATGTCATGATGGAAATTAATGCAATACATCACAAACATGCACTCCGACACACACACACACACACACAACAATGTGCACACACTCACAAACACATACACTTTTGCTTCCTGCCATGGGCCACTCCTGTAAATAATACTGAAAATAGGGGAAGAGAACAAGGGGAATAAAGGAGAGGAAGGCTTGGGAAATAGAGGGTATATTTCCAGAGATACTGTACACAAGATTTTTACAGAGAGTTATGGTGGCACAGTGGCACCTTTATATAGAATCAAAGGAGCATCTTTCTAACCTTACGGTCAGAGTGAACTGGAAAAAAGGGGTGTCAGGAAGACTTGCAAACTCAGGGGGAAGGAGGCATGTAGAAAGAGATGGATACTAACTTGCTCTGGGCTACATGAACAAAGAAGTAGAAGCATTCAAGAAATTCACCTGACTCAGCACACCAAGAGCCAATCACCGTCTTGCAAGACTATTCAGTTGGCAGTATGTTTCTGTAGAAATGAATGATGAGCTCTTGTCGCATGATACAGTGCTTCACAGCCGGGAGAGATGGACACTGAGTACTTGAGGCTGATAACACTGGATGGTGTTTCACAAATGTTTTAAAAGCTTGACTCCAGGAAAACACAGGATTTGTGCAAGATCTTTATTTAAACAACAAAGAGTTTTAAGTCACCTTTGTGAAAGCAGAAGCCCTGTTTGACCAAATTTACAACATGCAAACCGTGACCTGCAACATACAGTTTTGACTTGTGTCAGATACAGTATTTGTAACCTATTCATGAGCATATGAGAAACATGCATTTACAATTCAATTTACAGTTTGCATTTGTACCTCCTCCATTGTCAATCCATATGCAAGTAGAGTTTGCAAATTGGATGTTAGTTAGCAGTGTGGACAGAGTGCTTTAGTTGTCTGTCTGTTGTTGTGACCACTGTGCCTTATTATTCATGATTTTCAAGACTATACATTTTTAATATCTCATAAATACCACATGTGCATGCGTATCACATGTCAGCTGAATCCTGACTACAGCAGCCGAAGTTTGAATCCACCCCCAGGCCTTTTGCTGCATGTCAGGCACCCTTCCTCTTTTTTTCTCTCTCTCACTGCGTTTCCTGTCACTCACTTCTGTTGCTCTCAGAAATGCCAGCAAAAACAAAAAAATAATTAAGAAAAGAAGTTATTTCTGCACCAGTTTGTGTACAGAGTCAACAGGATAGAGGACCCGATCACAGGCACTGAGGCTGAGCAGACAGATTTAAGGGGCTTTTCTTGAATGAACAGTCAAAAGCCAGGTTTAGAGATTGACCTGGGTAAGGCAGTTGCTGCAATCAAGTCCAGCAGAGCAAGGCAGGCAGATGAGGCACAGACACTAGGTTAAATACAGGGAGCAAGACACAAACAGATTCACAGGAAATTGGGAGGGGACAGTCAGGCAGGTAGACAGGTACAAGGTTCAAGGTTGGCCTGGACACAAAATCACATGGCGGCATTGAAGACAAGGCAGAGCACTGCTATTAAGTGGGCAGGTATAAATACTAGGTGGCTGGACAGGGGGGCTTAGGGCCATGTTTACTGGTGGGTGAGAATGTCAGGTAGTGGGAAAGTCCAAGGACATCTGGTGGATGAGTGGAGAATGGCAAGGACTGAAAGGTTTCATGGAAATACACAGAGGGAGTCAGGGGACAGGGACAGTGAGACAGAACATCCCATGACATGTTTACCCTGTTCTTCTGATTATTTTCCATGTTCCTTGTATTTTCTATGTAATGTGTTAATATCTCCTTTTGAAACTGTATCGTTACAGAAATAGACAAAGAGAGCTGTGGTGACCCAGGGACTCCTCTCTATGGAATAAGAGAGGGGGATAGCTTTTCAAATGGCGGGATCCTGAGATTTGAGTGCCAGTTTGGCTTCGAGCTCATTGGAGAGAAAACTATATCCTGCCAGGACAACAATCAGTGGTCGGCAAACATCCCCATTTGTATATGTAAGTAATAAAATCATCCATATGTGATTTTCATGGGTATGACTGGCTGGGATTAAAAAAAAAAAAAAAAAAGTTAGGCATGTGCTTGTGCTTTGCTGTGATGTGTTAATAACATTCAGTCTGACCTGTCACCATGGTGACAGAACAGAGTTTATTATGGCCTGGAGCGGATGATGACCGATGATGGTGGAGAATGAATATTTAACAGAAATGTCTCTCTTTGCATCTCTTTAACTTCCCTTTCATCCCTTTCTTTCATTTTATTTCTTTCTCTGTCTTTCTTTCTCTCTCTCTTTGTCTTTCTTTCTGTCTGTCTGTCTGTCTGTCTGTCTGTACATCTGTTTCTCTCAGTCCCCTGCATGTCCAACTTCACAGCTCCCTCAGGAACCGTCCTCTCCCCAGATTACCCAGAAGGCTACGGGAACAATATGAATTGTGTCTGGCTCATCCAATCAGATCCAGGCTCCAGAATCCACTTGGCATTTAATGACTTTGACCTGGAGGCACCCTACGATTCCCTGACGGTGAAAGACGGCGAGACAAATGACGCCGTCATCATTGGGAGATTCTCTGGAGCTGAGAGTCCTTCCCATCTGACGTCCAATACCAACACACTGAGGCTGGAGTTTCAGGCTGATCACTCCATGTCAGGAAGAGGATTTAATATTACTTACAGTAGTATGTACCTTTCTTTCACTCTACCACTTAAATGTGAGGAAATTACCATTTTTATTTGCTGTGCTGCAAAATAAGATGCAATGTGGCAATAATGTATTGACAATATACTATATATGAGCAAAATCACGAGGTTGACACATGGTTGCAGCAGGTAAAAGATAATTTAGGGTTATATTTCTTTATGTTTTTTTTTCCTTTGCAGCTGAAAGACTTGGACTCAGAGGCTGAGGAATTGTTTTGAAGCTATAAGGCGGCATTTCTCATCAAACTTTATATAAATTTTATGCATGACTTTCAGCCTAGACCAAAAGTTCCTGTATGGGAAGTGAGGTGTATTTATTCTGAAGCTCTATATCCGTCCATAACTGAACCATTTTATGGCCCAGTATTCATACGTGACAGTCATAACTATTTTTAGTGAAAAGTGTTTCAATGTCTGAGAAACTGAGTCTTATAATCTTTATTTTCAAATGAACAGTTACTTTGAAAATACAATTTCCCTGCATATATTAGACATAGAAGGATGTTTCATTTTAGGTAGAGGCTCTTTTAATTCACTAATAGTTAGATCAGACAGGCAGCTTCAAAAAAACAAAGAGTCGTTTCAAAAAATACAAAAGACAAACTGTATTGATTCAAGAGGGGTCATGTGGTCATTCACTGCAGCTAAGAATAGAGGTGTAGGTTGCTGATTAAAGAGGAAAATAAGAAGAGGAATGAATAAAAGAAACACTTTTTAGGAACTTTTTGGCTTCTTTGTTGTTGTATCCAGAGTCAGTAGAAAGAACTAATATCATTTTCATCTCTGCACGTCCAGTACAGAGAGAGGTCCAGCACGTGTTTAGCCTTACTTAGCATAAACACTTGAAGTAAGAGGAAGCTGTTACCCTAGTTCCATCAAAAGTGAAATAATACAGCTTCCATATTGGCTGTTTTGTAACCGCATATTTTGTGTCTTTAATCCATGTCAAAATAGAATCTAAAATAGAAGACATTAGGCTTTTAGGAGCAGTTAGCATCTCAGAAGTTCTGTCTTCATTGTAAAGTTGTCATCTGTGCAAACTTTTGTAATTGATCAAAACCCAGGTGACTCTCAGAAGTATTGACGAGTGTCTTGCTTGACAACAGGATCCAACATGTACAGTAAATACGACAGTTTTGGATTTGTTGGAAGGCATATTTGTTCATTTGTGATGCAGGTGAACCGTTTGCCCCTGCTTGCAGTCTTTGAGCTAATTTAAGCTCCATACTGGACAGACAGAGATGGAAATTGATATTGATCTTCTCTTCTTCTGACTGTGACTGTTTTGATAGCAAACAGACATACTTCCCAACATGCCCACTAGATTTGTCCACAAGTTTCTTCACAGTGTTACCGTGATTTCAGCTCATACTCTTCTGTGTATTTTATTTTATTTTATTTTACGTCATGTTACTTTTTTGGGGTCACAACATTTGTAATAATTAATCTCTATATCACACGAACAGCAGATTGCTTCAACTGGCAAAGTACAGGCATTTTAAAGTTTGACTTTATAGCCTTCTAATCTGGTGAGCCTGATCATATCCTGAAGCAGACAAGCTCAGAGAAATTTTATCAGAAGATTTTCAGAGCCCAAATCCAAGCACAGTGCAAATACAGTGTAGCATGAGAAATGAGCATATGAGTAAGGACAGAGCAGGAATATACAACAGATGGATTACAGGAGACATTTATAGATGTTTCCCAGGCTAGGTCTGAATGTTACATCGCTGCAATAGATCTATATGATTGGTTCTCAGAAATTTCATCAAAACGATGAGCAAAATGTCGCCTGTGACTATCCATAAAGTATAGATCTCGTATTTTTTAATAACATTTTTCATGCACATGTCTGTCTCCCTCTGTGGGCGTCTAGTGTCCAATATCTCCCTCATCATATTTCTGCCTCCTTGTAACTTTTTACTCCCAGCATTTGGCCATAATGAGTGTCCAGACCCTGGCATTCCTATCAACGCTCGCCGCTTCGGAGACAGCTTCCAGCTTGGCAGCTCCATCTCCGTAGTCTGTGAGGACGGTTTTATCAAGACCCAAGGAACCGAGACCATCTCCTGTCAGTTAGAAAGAGGGAAAGTCATGTGGAGTGGCCCCATCCCTAAATGTGAAGGTAAATATTGACTAGATTGCTGATTAAACTATTAACTTGGGAACAATGTGTCATCCAAGATATCATCATTACCACAGCTTAAATGGAATTTATCTGCTGTCAGTTTGACAAAGAGGAAAAAATGGAGGTGGCCAGTTAACCTGCGATATAACTTTTAATACACTGCTACTACAGATACAGCTACACATATTCTGACTAAGAATATGAAACTAAGGTATAAGTATGAAGTAATCTATTGAATAACCTGTCTGAAGTTAATGACACACATATGAATATGTTAGATTTAATGGGATGTAATTATCATAGTGGCATGTTATAAAAACCACAGGAAACTGTAACCACTTCCTTTAGAAGGTAACTTAAGTCCTCATATTAGTCATTATGCCACTCCACTATAATTTTCATGTCCATTTCACAGTATTAACACTGGCATTTATTATCCATACTGGTTAAAGTCAGTAATTATGTTTAAATTTAAATATGGGGTCATTTTTCAAAGTAGTATTAGCGCCAGATCTAATAAAAAAAAGACTGTTAAGAGCTTGTGTGGAAGTATACGGGACAATAGGACTGACAGTGTGGAAGTGTTTTAGTTATAATTCCAACAGCAGATATAATTAACTTTCAGTATTTCTGACACAGCTACTCTTGATTGAGCTGATGATAGTACAAAGAAAGTTCATGTTAATTGTGCTCCAGGTCAATTAATGTCCCCATATCCATTGTAGCTAATAGCGTGTGTGTCTGTAACTACTTGGATGGTGAATTCACTTGCCTGTATTCAGGAGGTACCAACCAGAACCAATTGAAGTTAAATGCTAAACATTATCAAATTTAAAAGAAGTGTGGGACAGAATGGCTTCTGGTCAGTGCAGCATGGTGATAACAGTGAACTTCCTCATCTAAATCTCATTTAATGTTGTGAAGGATGTTGCTGAATATTCTTGATTGTTCATATTCATTTAGGGTGTTACTGTATGTATATTTTAATGCTAAATTTACAGTCTACAGTATATTGAAAGAAAATACTTGGTGTGATTTTAATGAATGTAATGGAAATGGAAATATCTAATGATGCAGAAGAAGTGTTCATCGAGGTCACGCTTTGACTTGATTTTTGCATATAAAGTTGTTTTAGGTATGTTGAAGACTTTCCCTGACAGCACATTTGAAGCTGCTCTGTCAATATTTTATCTAACAGTGGATTAACTGTCTACATGTAATGTGGAAGATGTTACTCATGCCAAATCCATATATGATTATCACCAAAGTGTTCTACAAAATGTTTTTGCATATTTGAGCTGTTTATTTGGGTTTTGCAGCCAGCATCTTGTTTCACTTCACTTAGAGCAAAAATGTGTGCTAAACCCACTATATGCTGTCCGTGCCGACCAGCAGAGGGACAGAGTCAGTAACTAGGTGAACTTGATGGAGCCCTTAAGAAAGCTTTCTTCTCTCAGGAGGTGGTGGAGACCAAAGCAGTGATATAAGGATGGAAAGTATTAGATGTAGATGAATCAGGTGTTTGAAAATCACCCAACATCCAACAGATGTCTCATCAGAAAACCACATTTCAGAAAGAGGAATGTGTGAATGAAAGGTTTATTCATGTCGCCTTAATGTCAGATGTTCACGGAACTAACCACTTCAACTACACATCATCTTTTTCGGTATATTTTTGTCCACTACATCTCTCTTTCTCTCCTCCTCCAGCTCCGTGTGGAGGCCACTATTCAGCCCCAAGTGGAGTGATTTTGTCTCCTGGTTGGCCTGGTTACTATAAAGACTCACTCAGCTGTGAGTGGGTGATTGAATCAGAACCTGGGCGCTCCATCAAAATCACATTTGACAGGTGGGTGGTTTAATTCTTTGATTCTGCATATTATAAAGGCTCCCAGAGCTTTGAGCGGGCAGAACTGTGCAGATTCATCAGAATCATCATCGATTATTTCTGAGAAGCAAAGATTTACACGACTTAAAGTTCATTGGGATTTACCACAATTAAAATTATGATCTCTTGAATATTATAGGCTGTATTATCAGCACTGGGAGCTGCATGTTGATCAGGAAGGCTGGTTAATATTTTGGTTTATGTTATGTCCTCTCTGAGCTGCACTCTGAACTGGCGACTTTAGAGAATCCTTTCAATTAATTTTTCATGGGTTGGAGCTTCTGTTTCAACTTTATTTCATTGTAAAGTGTGTTCAACAAAATTGGCTCAACATCCTTTAAGAGGACTTGGGAGACTGGAACTTTTCTTCCTCTGCCCCTGCAGCATGTTAACTCAATTAAAAAGGATTTTCAGTGAAGTTTACAAAAATTCTTATCACCATAAAGGTAATGATCAAGAAAATGAAATGTTTTATGATTTCTGTCTTACAGGTTTCAGACAGAGCTGGGTTATGACTTCCTGGAGATCCATGATGGGCCAAACCTCCTGTCTCCTCTGATTGGCTCCTTTAATGGCACCCAGGTGCCTCAGTTCCTGTTCAGCAGCAGCAACTTTCTGTATCTGCTGTTTACCACTGATAACAGCCGTTCAAACGCTGGCTTCAAAATATTATATGAAAGTAAGTAAGAAACAAATGCAGTATATGTGTGCACCTTCCCTGTAGGATTTCACTCATGATTGCAAAGCTGACTTAAAGATAATGTCCTTTCTCTTTTACATATCTGAAAAGTACACATGCAGTTAATGTGTGTAAAACTGATCCATATGAGTAAATAAGAAAATAATGAGAATATGTTTTGCAGAAATGTATTTTCACAGTGTCTCTGTAAACACACACTCAGTGGGGTGCAACATCACGGTCGTCCACACACAGTTTCACAAGCTGGCCACACATGAAGTCATCACCTGCAAAAACCACACAACCATGATTGCACAGCATGGTACTGAATGTGGAGACTCGTGCCATCTGTGAGATTTAGAGCCTGCAGATCATGCAGAAAGACTTCATATGGTTCCTTTTGTCTTTCTTTAGGTGTTACAGTGGACAGCTACTCATGTCTGGACCCTGGTATTCCTGTCAATGGTATCCGGTATGGACAGGATTTCTCCATTGGGTCCACGGTGTCATTTGGTTGTGATTCTGGCTACAGACTCAGCCATGAGGAGCCACTAGTGTGTGAGAAGAACCACTGGTGGAGCCACCCTTTGCCTACATGTGATGGTAAATATGTCAGAAAAGCTCATTTACATTGTGACACTGTAGATGCTGAGATCTTAACAGAATAAATAAGAGAAAGAGGTTTCTTTGAATATGACATGTCCTCTGTCATCATCAGGTCACATTTGTTATTACCTGCTCTACATTGGACATTGTACACTGATCTGAGAGTCTGTTTCATCATGAACTATACAAGAGTTTCCAGATTAAAAGGGTACCTTAAGTGAAACAGAACATTTCCTCTTGACCTTGGTGCAGATACAGAGCACACAAGATGCAGTGTGGGAAGACACGCTGACATGGCATGGCCCAACTTGACTGCAGTCCTACTGATGGTAGTACACTGATAAATTACAAATGAGCAGCTTTGTTCTGACATGAAATATCCACCACTGAAAAATGACATTCATTCTCATCAGTGGAAACAAATTCTGAAGATGAAAGGTAAAAGCAGTTCACAGAAATAAATTTTATTTCTAAAGACTTCACCCAAAACACATTGGAGACTAATACAGATTATCAAGCTTATCTACTACAGTAGCCTCAGAGAAGCCGGGTGTGTGAGAAAGATCAGGAGTGCAGCCACCATCCCTATATTGGGAGCTGAGTCACTTAGAACATGCTGTTCTGCGACAAAACCACTGGTTGAATTCCACACACTGACTCACACGCACGTGCAAATGCATATACACACATAGCCACATGCACTTACACTATGGTGTACGCAGGGGCAATTTGCAGTGAAGGCTGCTGTGGCTGATAGGGGATGATTTGAGGGGAAGATTAGAGATCCCTGGGCACCTACACTGTGTGTGTGTGCGTGCATGTGTGTGTGGGTGTGCGTGCACGCAAGCATGTGTACTGTATGTCAAAAAATATATGTGTGATTGTGCCTGCATGTGTGTGTGGGGCTTTAATCCAAGGGCTTCCTGTCACCACCTCTCCTGTGTGAACTGTGAACACAGGAAGGTTTAAGGTAAGGGTGACGAGAGTCTGTGTTGGTTGTCACTTCCTCCCTCTACTTTCTGAAATCAAGGAGTGAGGGGGTGGGGTGTGCATGAGTGGAGGAGAAGGTTCTTGCCCCCCTCCCCTCCCTCTCTCTCTCCCTGTTGTTCCAATCATGGTGGAGCAGAAGAGGAGAAAGGCAGTAGAGATGCGACACTGCTGCATCAGTTTTTGGGTGGCTTGCTTGGTTCAGCTTGTTGGCTCAATGGCTTGTTACCTCATTTGAATTTCACATTTCCTGGGACTGGCAGAACTTTTTTTTTTTTTTTTTGAGGGGGCTGTTTGAGCATATAAACATCAAGCAAACTGCCTGGAATTTACAGGCCGAATGCCATTAGACTGTGTTTACACTGTATGCACCATCCAGATATTGGAAATATTTGCTGCTGTGGTTGGTGAGAAATGGTCTATGCTGATGATTGACAACTTGTACACAATGAACAGCGCCAAAGGCAGCTGAGTCAGCTGTGGAAAATGTAGCAGAATTCAAATGTTGTACATACTGTATATTCAGAGGGATGAAAAGGGGTAACATCCCCTACAGTATTTAATGTCCTAGTCCATATAAAATGAACAAAACAATGGCAAAATTAACAGGGGTCATAGCTGGGGGATTGTTTTACCACTTGTATGAATTTGAATATAATTTAATCATAATTGAAATCATTTTGTATTTTGAAGAGCAAAAATTGGTGTTGAAGTGGAGTCACTCAGCAGCACTTGATTCAGTCTCAAAAAGAAGAAAATGAAAGAGAGAACAGATAGAGAGACCTCCCAACAACAGTGGTGGAGGCAAAGCTAGATGAGAGGACATGAAAAGGAAAAATGGACAGATAGAGCGAGAGAAAGAGGCTGGCAGAGATGTAATGCAGTGTATCAAATTTCTCACATTGCTCAGTGTTTAACATTAAGAGCTTCCTGGCAGAGAAGTATTCATAATTAATAGAACTGTGTGTGCATGCAAGCTTTTGTGCATGAGTCACTGTGTCAGGGCGTGCATGCGTGCGTGTGTGTGTGCGTGTGTGCCTGTGTATTTGTGTAGTTAGCTATTTTATAGCTGTAGGGCCAGTGCCTCGGTGCGTTGCCCCGAGGCACTATTGTTATACTGCGTGTTTTTCTTATTATTATTATTATTATTTTTCATCTTCCTCCCAAATTTCGTCCCTTAACTCGTCCTACAGCTTGAGGAGTTGTAGGACAAATTATATATCAAAACGTGCGGTTCGATCGGGATCGGTGTGCTATTGGTTTTCTCTATGAAATATGAATTTTTCGCTGAAAAAAAAAACTGAGAAAAATTCTCCATTGGAATGAATGGAACGGGCGAAAAAAAACGAGCCAAAAAGAAAAATCATTGGAGTTTTTCAAACATCTACTGCTCAGGCATACTTTCACCTACAGACTTCATTTAAACTTTAAACTGTAGACATAAGTCTTGTGTGTTGGTGTATTAATCCACGTTTTGATAGGTCATATAGTTTTGATCAATCACTGTTCAATGACCATGATCATTTTTGGAGAAATTTTGAGTTTATAATGGGTGTGTATTGCACGGAATGTTCGTGTTAGAGTGGGTGACATCATCAGCTAGAGTGGGAGAAGTTGTCTGAAATTATCTAAAACTTTTCTCTTTCTCTCGTCCTCCTGGCCACAAATTACACTCTACGCACATGATTTTTTCCACAGTTGTAGACAAACTTGTTCTGTTTCTGACAATGTGCTCATCAAAGCAGAGAGACTTACAGAATTTAAATTCTGAGCCTCTTAATGTGGTCATGTCTCTCTCTACTCCTCATTGACTCTAATACAAAGATTTTCCGAGGGAGGCAGAAGAGACCCTTGTTTGAAACTCGCCCGTGACTCCAAAATATTTACTGTAGAAACGCCAAAAGCATATCAAAGTGTTCAGGAAGTCCTTACGCCGCCCAGGATCTGCTTTTTTTTCTGATAGGAGCTACCGTTTTGTCGCTCTAAGCCCAAATGTGAGACCAGCGCAGAGGGAGAAAATCACCCTTTTTCTCCACATTTCTGTCTGTCTCTGGCTAGGGTGCCTCTGTCGTCATTGGCAACCACCAGTTGGTTACAGGTGGAGCTCGTTAAAATCAGACTGACACATGCAGCTCGTTATAGATCTCTGTGTATCAAGTCAGTCACATGCAACACACAGACACATACACACAGACCTATCTATGTATCTATGTATGTATGTATGTATGTATGTATCTATCTATCTATCTATTTCTTACAATGTGCTTCTGCTGTCAATTTCCAATGTATTTGAGTGAACTTAAAATTTTTCCCCAGTGTATTGCAGCAGACTTCCACTCTTCAAATTATTACACTTAAATTTACGATTTTACTACATGGTATTCTGCCTTTTTAACTAACACACACACACACACACCAACACATATGCGTGCGTATGCGCGCACACTCCTCACTCACACACACACCTGACGCACAATAACACACATGCGCGCATATGCGTGCACTCCACTCTCACACACACACACACACCACAGGTAACTTCATGTGATTACAGTTACACAGACACACAGGTGACTTAATGTGATTATGGCTCCTCAATATCAGTGCTCAGTACAAGATGATGATGTGTCTGTCTGATTAGTTTGGTGGTGGGTTTGATTCCCATGTTGACAGAGATGGTACCCCCGGCAGTAGCCCCCCGTGGCCCTTTCAAAATTTCCCAGAGGGAATTTTCTAGTTTGGAAATGCTCTCACTCCTAACTCTTGTTTTGGGGGATGCTGATTTTGTAAGAACCATGGAGGTCGGTGTGAAGATGCTGATGTTCTGCTGTGGTGTGAACACACTGTGTCTGACACATCTATTTTATGTGGTCAGCAGTGGAAATGCATGGAAGTGAAATACATACTTTAGTCTGGGTTGCAGTTGTCAGAGTTGGAGGTGTCCAGCTTCCATGCGCAAGGGTTGAACGTCCTGCTCAAGGAAACTTTAGCAGGTTTGACCTTCTCCTTGCTGTACTGCCACCATTGCACTTTTGAGGTAATGTTATGGCATTTTATCGGCACATTGTTAGAGAAAATGACAGGCCAGTCGGCTAACTGTAAGATGAAGCAACCAGAGCAAGTGGAAATGAAGCACCTTGCAATACATGCATGCATTAGTATGCATAGAATCAGCAACAGATTTTTACAAACTTTACTGAAGACCTGGTCTCAACTCTGAGCATCTCTGTGCAGCTCAACTCTCATCCTGCATAACAATGTGCACTGCTGAACCGTGTGCAGAACTTGCAGGGTTATCCCGAGGCCATACTGAGCGGTTCCAAAAGTTTGAAGCAGTCCCAAAGAAACATCTGTATCGCTTCGCTGCTTTGAATATGACTGCTTTGAATCACCGCAAATTAAATTGTATTAATAGAAAAAGATCTCAGAAACAAAAGATATTTACAGTTTTTGCACACTATGCTGCTGCAGTATCACAAGCACTGATATTGATATCAAAGTTTTTGTCTTAGCTCAATTTTCGGCTGAAACCCAAGGCAACAAAATCTTATAGACAAATTTCAGATCTCCCACCTGTCAGCAAAATATATACTTATTGTCCAGAGAGTTACTTGTTACATAACGAACAACTTTGCAGTAACTCATTCCTGTTTTCATGCAAACTTGTCACTGTTATTTCTTCTAACAAACTTTTTAAATTTAAAAACAATCAACACCTCACAAAATTAAAACATGTCTAATTTGATAGTTGTTATCAATGTAGTTGAAGACATATAAGTCATTAGTATGGAAGGTGTTACATTTACATCAAGGATTTTTGAAACTTGAGCTCATTATAGCTAAACATAGAAGCTGAATTGTAGATACCCTTTGTCCTGCTGCAGACAGGTGCTATCACACAATATCATTGTCATTATATAGTCATCATTATCTGTTAACACTCACAGAGCATGCCTACGTGTTATCGTGCTCTTTATAGACTTTTACACTAATTATGTGAAAGCTTTTTGCTGTCCACTGAGCATGCTACAACTGAAAACCAAAAAACAAGTTTGTATAGCCTAATTCACATACCAGCAGTTAAAGGGAAGAGTTTGTTTAAACAGAAAGCGCTGGTTCAGGGACATTGAACTACTTCAGATAAACAGAAAATAATCCATTATTTATATTTAAACCCAGTGTTTGGCAGATTTTCCACCATTACAGTAATATCATAATTCTGGTTTGTCGGGGGACTAAATAATAAAATTCAACTCAAACATTCAAAGTACAGCTATTAGGGAGCACACACTGATCCAACAGTGTTTTAACATCTCCTAATGTGTGACATGACACAAATTTTGCAGTTGTCATTGCACGAAGAACCCTTAGAGGATGACTTTGTGTGTGTGTGTCGCTGTCACTGTCTATCTCTCCACTCTTGTAGCATTTATGTGTGGGTGTGCTTGTGTGTACGTGCTGTAAGTACTATTAGAGGTCCACAGGGAAACATTATCTGTTTGAGCTATCAACAATCTGATGCTAACCTTCTCTCTGCCTCTGCCCCCTGTCTCTGCATCTCTCTCTCCCTCTCTCTCCCTCTCCCTGTCTCTCTGCCTCTCTCTCTTTCACTCTGTCTCTCTCAATCTATCCAGCTCTCTGTGGCGGAGATGTTAGAGGTCCCTGGGGAACCATCCTTAGTCCCGGCTATCCAGACAGCTACCCTTCATCTCTCAACTGTACCTGGACTGTTGAAGTCAGCCACGGGAAAGGCAAGACACACACACACACACACAGATTCACACTACTTGATAGAGAGAGACAGAGTGAAAGACAGTAACAAGTAGCACACAGAGTCGTGCAGTTATACTTCACCCACATACTTGGATAACATGAACTTATTTTTAGTATTTTCTAACTTTCATGGGATGTTAAAACATAATGTCCCTTTGTTATTCAGTTATTATGATATTAGAATATTCTGTTGTAGGTTTCTTACATCATAGTATTCTTTTACCATAATAATTATATCATTATCTTGTAACATACATAGTAACTGCAAGTACAGTATATAAGCCCATTCAGAAAATGAAGGCAACTTCTGGTTCTACCCCCACCAAATCTATTTTTCAACTTGCATGTGTGTGTGTGTGTGTGTATGGGGGTGCCTGTGTGGGTGTGGGTGTCTCCAACAGGAGTCCAGTTTCAGTTCAATTCTTTTCATCTGGAGGACCAACACGATTACCTCTTGGTAACTGAGAACGGGAGTTTCCTGCAACCACTGGCTCGCCTGACTGGCAACGAGTTGCCTAGCAACATCAATGCTGGTCT
Organism: Caranx ignobilis; assembly: GCA_021432705.1. NCBI lineage: Eukaryota > Metazoa > Chordata > Actinopteri > Carangiformes > Carangidae > Caranx > Caranx ignobilis. The sequence goes on along the minus strand of MU269991.1, from coordinate 5,330,366 downwards.
CTATGGCAACTTCAAAGCCCAGCTTCGGTTCATCTCTGACTTTTCCATTTCATATGAGGGCTTCAACATAACTTTCTCTGGTAATTTGCTTTCCTGTATTCATCCTGTGCCACTATACTCAACAGGATGTCGATTTAATTTACCATCACTTTAGTCGAATCAAGGAGTTGACTCTCCTCTTGGTTCTCATACTGAGAAAACAGTGTGATTATGTAGAACAATGTGTTTTTCTTTTTAAATCCAAACCAGGGATTGTGAAACACAGTCATGTAATAACACCCATTATGAATTTTGCACAGGATCGGCCTAGAAACCCACGCAAAGAGGATCCAAGACACCACAGTGAAATAATAGCCTCCCTTCTCTTTAAAAGCCTCTCTTTCAAGAGAAGAAAACAGAGCAGTGTTTCTACTTAGACAGAGACAGTTGCAGTCTCTTAATGTGCAGTGATCAGTGATAGCTTTGTGCTCTGAGATTTTGAGAAGTACTGTTTCAGTGGAGTGGAACCAGCAGCAAATCCGCACACACCGTGTGTCCACAAAGCTTAGTACTGAAACCAGTGTCTCACCTGCCATTATGTCAAATTCAAATCCAGACCGACCTGAAGTTTCACAATCCAATCCAACACATAAAGTCAATCATTGTCCATCCGGGTTGTATTTAACTGGGGTTTGCATGATGGCTGGTCTGAGGTTACTGGCTGTGTGGTGTGATGCACTGTTAGTTTCAGATGTGTGAAACAGTCTCAGTTAGCTCCAGCTTGATGTTGACATAAAGAGAGTGACACAACAATACTGAAGATGCAGCAAACCATCTGTCCTCCTTCCCAAAGTGGCTTCTTGTTGCTATCACTTAGTATTTTGATTGGTTTTCTTATTATTTTAATTTCTTTATTCTGATTTTTTGTCAGTCTCATGTTTATTTATCTACACCTGTGAATTAATATAAATTTATTTTTGACCCATTGCACAACATGTTTGTGCAAAGTTGTTAAAATAAGCAGGAGCACAGACAGATTTTACATATCAACCTGGAATTTGGCACCGCACACCCATTAAAAATAAAAATGTTTTTAGTTTTAAATGTTAAATATAAAAGTAAAATGTTTTACATTTTTCATGCGATGCCAACACAAAACTTTTACTGTGTAACTTTTCCTTTAGAGATGTTTCACCACTAGCCTCAAGGACTACCAGTAAACCCTTTTCTTGAACAGCTTAAGAAAAAAAAGCTGAGGTAACATGAAAAAACAACACAAAAGAAGAAAAATAGAGATATAGATGGATTCCTTTCAGTCTAACTTGTGGTATTTTGAGATTGTACAGAAGTCACATCTGTTATCCTGATCCAAGGCCGTGTTAAGGAGAATATTTAAGACAAAGACCAAGGCTACATGGGCCCTTCATAACTCACAATCCTTTGCCTGACTCTCCTTTCAATACTTACTTATTGACTCTGAAAGGAAGGAGCACTTGAGTCATATATACACACTATATCTGTATGTCAGTATATGCTGAAGGATGTTGTAGCACCTCCCAGATGGCATAGGCCAATACTCCAGAAGGTCACACATGTTAGATGTCACCATAGATGTGACTCACCAGTCATGAGATGCTGTGTGAAACTGCAGCACACACACATCACACACACATCACATCAGTCTTTGCCCACTGACAGTAGATCTCACTCAACACAATCAACAAGTTTAGTTGCGGCTGACATGATGGAGTCCGTTGTTCACCGTTGCTCTTAATCTCTTATGCAAAGGTTATATTTTAATGGACTGCATTAGTTTTTAATCATAAGAATTTCTGAATTATTGAAAGAGGTTAGTCTGCTTCACACTGAAAGAAAATGTTTGCAGCTTTCAGTTAATATTTAATGGCTGTGATGTCAGTTTTATTGTAGTTATTAAAGTGGATTTTTCTGAACTTTTCTTGGAGAGTGATAGGTATCGATTTGATGATTGAACACTATTTGTAGAAAATGATGTTATAACACACATTTAGAAAATTCAATAAGATATGTATTCTAAAGGCTTGTTTTCATAGTGCCATTTAAAATGCTGATTCTCATATTTGTTAAGTACTCAATCTCCATTTGTTTTCTGTAGAATATACGTTGGAGCCATGTGAGGACCCTGGCATGCCGCGGTTCGGCAGGAGAAATGGCTACAGTTTCGGCGTTGGTGACACGCTGTCTTTTTCCTGCAATATGGGCTACCGCCTAGAGGGGGCGCCAGAGTTAGTCTGTCTGGGAGGTGGGCGGAGAATGTGGAGCGCCCCTCTACCAAGATGTGTTGGTATGTGGTTTTATCACTGATGTGGTTATTATCTTTTACCACAGTATCACACTTGGTGGAAACACAACACAAATTGCTTGTCGAGTTTTGTGGCGAGTCACCAGAACAGTTCTAGATATGTAAAGCTATTTTACATTTGGAATAGTACAATTAGTTTTTTAGCCTCCAAGCAGGGTGTAAATTGTTAGTCCTTCACATTTACTGCAGATGAATTTGTGGGTTAAAAGTAATTCCCTCACTATAAGAAAATAATAACTCATTTGTTTCCATTACTATTATTTCAGTGATACAAAGGCAAATAAGAGTTGAATAATGTAACTAATAATGGAAACGGAGCTTAGCTGCAGTGGTCAGAGAACATGATGAGCTGTTCTGCTGCTGATAGGTTTCTCTCTCAGGTTCTTGGTAGTCATAGAAATTCTGTGTGAACCTGCACAGCCTCAGTTCAAAAGCCAGCAGCCACACAAGGTCGGCTTTGTTTGCTTTTACAAGACAGTGAGGGAGACGGTGCAGCACAAAGGTAAAGTTAAGTGACTGAAAAACATTTTTAGAATAATTTAGAACACAAACAGAGCATGTCAAATCTCTCTGCTTCCACTTTGGAAGGAGGTTTTCAAGTTTAATGTGCCCCGTCCTTGTTCTTTTTTAATCTGTTCCAAAAATATCATAAATACAGTAAACTACAATGACTTTAACCTGGATAGGACTTCCTCAGACAGCAGTCTGTGTAAAAGCCACAGATATTCAAGCCACATTTGAGTTACTAGATGAACAGTAAATGTCAGTGATATTTCTTAAAGTGGGCAATGAGATTTGGCATGATCACAGCTCTGCGCCATCCTTATAATTATGACTTTTACAATTAAGGACATCAGACATAAGACTGCATTTTTTAATGCAACACAGAAATATTTTAGTATTTCTTTTTTTATTGTATGCTGTTTTCAAAAGTGATAAAGACAGAATGCAAAATACACCATGAAAACACATAATGCCTGGGAAGAACACAAAGACAAAAAAGGCCAGAGTTGGGTTTAGTCATCATGAGCAGGTGTTGTCTTAAGTGTTTCCTATCTCTTGTAACTTGTGAGAAATGTACATTTTCTCTAATTCCCACATGAGTCTGAACACAGTAGATACAAACTCCAAATTCAACTCTAATCCAAAGTGAGGTAACTGAAGCACCCACAGTACAAATGGAGCAGTACAAGAAGCAAAAAAAAAAAAAAAAAAGGTGCATATAGCTACAACATGAAGTTAAATTCAGTGGTGGTATGAATACATTCAAATTGTTAACTGAACCATGAACACAGTTTGCAGTGAAGATGTGTTCATTAGACTTAAAAATGTCTCACCTGGGGTGGAAAATGTGAATATTCTTGGGTGCACCACTAATTCATTAATGTACAAAATCAAATGCCAAACAAATCTAATGGGAATGTAAGTGCAATAAAGGATTTCTCAGTTCTCAGTAAGTTCTACAAATGTGTAACTACAATCATTTTACACGCAAGCCCTCATCCAAACAAGTCTTTCATTGGTAGGGAGCAAAAGAACACTGCAACACTAGACACTTCAACTTTGTGCCAATAAAAAAGATGAGAGTAACAGTAGTGGCAGCTGTATAAACAGATATATCATATATATTTGTTCATTGTCCATGACCAAAGCAATTGCTCCATGGATGCCACAGATGGTCATGTGTAATGTGTAATGTCTGATGCCAAACATGAGTTTACCCATGAGGATCAATAACGTGTTCTCATAACTTCAGGGTCTTTGTAATTAAGAAATGTAAAATGAGATTTGATTTGGGTGAAAATGATGAATCAATACCTTGCGATAATAGAATAGTCATTTTCAGCAATACTGAAACAAGCATGGGGGTTGTACATGTGTAGAGGGAGAGACATTAATGTCCAGTCAAAGAGCAGACTCAGGAGGGAGAATGTTGTGCAAAACCACATTTATTTTCAGCACTGCACGATATTTGCAGTGCCAGGTTTTTACGTCTTTGGCTCTTTGTCATCAACATGCAAAGACTGATAACGCAAAGAGGTGGGAGTGGAGTTGTGTGCCGGTGTTCTATGCTGTTGAGCAGTTTGCTATATTTAGTACCTGTGTGTTTTGTTGCATTGCTACATGATGTGCTGAAGAGCAAAGAGGAGAGGAAAGGGAAGATTAGAACACCAGCCATGTGCTGGTTTTTATTACCATAGCTGGAAACTTTAACTAAGTCTGTTTTTTTTCTGTTGCTGTCACCTGAGTAAAGTGGAGGACACTAAACACTGTAAGACAAGAACCTAAAAAGTGTATTTTGGTGTGATTTTACCTAAAAGATGTACCTCACAGCTTTAATGTGTTGCTTTGGTGGCCTTTGTGATTTTACATGAGGCTGGACCTACCCTAGCAGCTCCAACATATTGTCTTCATAAGGTGCTGTGCAGAAGGCAGTAGGAGTGGTACCAACTTCCTTCTGGCATCTTTTCTTTCTCGGGCTCGTCATGCTTGTGTACAATTTTTGGAAATTACCTCCCATGTAGCTCTTTTGTTAAGGTAAAGGAGGCTGAAATGGGAGAGAAAATAGAAAATAAAGAAAAGTGAAGTGAGCAGGATAGGGAAAGAAGGAACTTGTGAGAAGCAGATGAAGGTTGATTGAAGTAGAGGAGGGTAAAGGGAGCACTATTCATATAGAAGGAAAGAGAGAGAGCGCAAGAGCGAGGGAGTTAAAGAGGGAGAGGGTGGAGAGGTAATTTTCTAAATGGAAAGGGTAGCAGCGTGATTTATTGACGATATGACAGCTGTAATATGACTATTACACCAGTAGTGACAAAGAGAGGGAGAGAAGAGAGAAAAAGAGGAGGAGAGGGACAGAGATACTGTAGATAGAAGGCACACGTGAAAGGGTGCAGAGAGCGGGTCTCTTTAGGTAAATTAGTTTATGTATTTTACTACCTGCCCATTCTCTGTGACAGAAGTAGATAGCTGACAATACAGCTGTTTAAAAGGGCTGTTAAATTACTGTCACACACACTCCCTCTCTCTCTGTCTCACACACACACACATGCTCACACACACACCAGAGGTATTCACTTGTTTATCAGGAAAAAAGAATCAACATCTTTTCATTCTCAACACAACCTGTTTATATTCAGAAGCACCAAACAACTTGGGTCATTATGTGACATAACAAATGTTTCTCCATATGGTCACATCACAATCTTATAACACTACTGCTGTATATAGTTTAATTGCATAGTTTCTGTCTTTGTCCTCAGCGGAGTGTGGTTCTTCAGTTATAAACAATGAAGGGATCCTTCTCTCGCCAAACTACCCGATGAACTACGACAACAACCACGAGTGCATCTATAGCATCCAGGTAGTAAATCAATGTTTTTAAAGAATAAAAGCAAGAGGCTTTTTGAAAAAGTTAAAATACCTTATTTCATTATCTTTGCTTGCATTAAATCTGATTTGGATTGGATGTGGACTTCAGGTGCAGGCTGGGAAAGGCATCAACATCTCTGCTAGAACCTTTCATCTCGCCCAAGGAGATATACTGAAGGTAAACACACAACACACACCTTTGTTGATACTTCTGTCATTCTCCTTGTCTGGTTTTTGTGTCAGTAATGATCTACGAGTGCATTGTGCTGTTGTGTTTTTTTTTACAGATTTATGATGGCAAAGACAACACAGCCCATGTTCTTGGAGCCTTCACGGGATCGTCTATGTTGGGCCTAACTCTAATTTCCACATCAAACCATCTCTGGCTAGAATTTTACAGTGATGCAGAAAGTACAGGAGAAGGATTCAAACTGGTGTATTCCAGTAAGTTCACACAAAACATAGTTACCTTTTACAAACTTTTGTACATTTACACACATGATGTTGTTAAAGCACTTTAAATAAGGAAAATAAATAGTTACAATTTGAAATAAGAATATGAACTTAAATTTATTATGTGTAATAAAAACAAATCTTCATTCTACAAAAAATTGTTGTGCTCCAACGTAAGTGGCTGATTATAATGTATAATGACGTAAGAAATAGCATAAAAAAAATATTAACACATGCTGTGATTTGGTAGGTGGACCAATCAGGTGCTAGCTTGTAGACTGCGCCATATGTTGTACAAGGTGTGGTGGGTGATAGACGTAAAGCCAAACTGGTAAATATTTATATGGGTGATTATGACCCAGTTCTCATGGGAGGCTGGTTCTTAAGAAACACTAAATTATTATTTAGAATTAATTATTATAAAGGCCTGGCACATCCTTAAGAGGATGAGTGTACTGTACATGACTTTAAGCTTTCTGCTGTTGGTGGAAAAAGACGGCACATGAGCCTAAAACTAGTCATTATAAGAATCATATTCATTCAGCAATTAAATCACATATATACTACACTAATTCCTGACAAAATGTAATATACTTTGTTGAATCTACTTAACTCCAAATGGTGCTAATTTGTGAAACCATTAAAGAACTGATTAAGAACTGATTAATTGGAGCACTGAAAAGAAACATGTCAAGTTTGATTAACAAAGCTCTGAGAGAGCTCTGATGTAAGCATAGCATGGGTGTTAAAAGGTGCACTGTGATGTTTGTACATTTGACAGTGTCCTTTTACTTTAGATGCAGAACTGGAATGAAACAATATCATTGTTTAAATAAAGTCCTACAGGATCATTAGCAAAGTGTTTTGAAGTTGTATTGTCTGGATACAAAATGCACGCCAACCTTACTTCTCTGCAACACGACTTTCTCATCATGAAAGGTTCCCTGCACTAACAAACAAGTAACACTCAGCAATTTTGGTTTGTTTATTATCTTATGTTTTATATATATATATATATGTCAAACACACACAACAATTTGAGATGGGCAAACATTCACACTATATGTCAGGGTGATGGCAAACGTGTTCAGACTGTAGAGTGGTAAAAGTACAGCTTTGCAAATGGCCATTTTGAGGATTTAGACATGCACCCACTGCAGTCTTCCAGGAGATGACTCAAATCCTGGCACGCCTCGTCTTCCAGGTAATACTGAAGATCAAATCCTGGTTAAAGTCTTATAAGGATAAGCTATTTATATACCTCTTCATATCCTTCTCTTCAAAATTGTGCACATGAATAAACAGAATAATCTGAATATTACCATGGAAACTGAGCTTAGAGAGGCTGTGCAAAACAACTTAAATTGGATAAGATGTATACATGCAACAGTATCACTCCTAATATGAGTATGTTTCACATGTCTTTTTGTTTCTTTTTATTAAATCAGGATGCGAGCTTAACAGGATCTGCGATATCTGCAAGCTCATAAACAGAATACTTCAGTGTGCCAGATATTAAGGGAATATTGCTGTGCATCTAAATAACACTAATTCTGTTTTCTCCAGTGGGTGCTAGATGTCCCTAAGCAACTATTTTAAAAAGTACACACTCTAAAGATCTTTCTCTTTCTTTTTATTTCCAGGTTTTGAATTGTCTCATTGTGAGGACCCAGGTGTGCCTCAGTTTGGCTTCAAGGTCAACGACCAAGGCCATTTCTCCGGGAGCAGCATCACATACAGATGTGAGCCTGGATACACTCTGCATGGGGCTTCCACACTGAAGTGTATGACGGGAGAGAGGAGAGCCTGGGATAACCCCCTGCCCTCTTGTATCGGTATGTCTTTTGCTGTTAAGTAGCCGTTTACACTGTGAAAAGAGGTTTTGCTGAAAAGATACACACAGATGTTTACCCCTGTACAAAGAGACACACACTTACAGGCTGAACCTTGAGTTAAACTCTTGAATAGGTTTTCTCGTTGCCTTTTCTTTCCCTGGTATTGCAGCATTTTATGGTGTGTGGTGTGTTGTCCACATCACCTCTCAGCATCTACAAGCAATACATCACTGGAATGATTTTAAAACAGATGCTTTTATATTTGCACATTGAAAAAAAACAAGAAAAACATACAGTGAATGGATATCCACATAATTAGATTCCTTTTCTCCTTAGAGTTTTTTTCTTACAAAATTGATTAAAGTTTTTAAGTAGCAGGAAGCACTGGTGGAGGAGGTGCTCTACAATACACCACGGACTTTATGCAAACTCTGCTTACATGACATTCATTCAGTAATCTGGAAAGAAAACAGATGGAAGCCAATTTCCTGTGAAATCACTCTTGCCATTTGTTGTGATAGCTCACACTACACTAGTTTTAAAGTCTCAATGAAAAGTCTGTTTGTTTCAGGAGGTTTCATCACCTGGACTCTCAGTACCCAATTGACCCATTCCTTTTTCTGCAGAGGGGCATTTGCTCTCTGCTCCTGGAGACTGCCCTCACTCGCCCAATGCTCTGCTATATGCTCAAACACACCCAGACACTTAGACACAGACACAATTCCAACCTTGTTTCATCTTTTTCGTACCTTTGCTCATTTATAACTAGGGCTCAACCGATTAATTGGCCAGCTATAGCCCTTCGAGAGTTATCATCAATCAGTCAAATGTTGGATGTAATTTAATCGGCTAATATATTGGTTATCTGAATTGTTTATTCCCTAATATCGACATCAGCATCAGCCCCAAAAAATCCATATCTAACCCTATTTATAACTTCCATTTATGTTCCTTAGTTCTCTCTAAAGGGATAAATGGCAAACCTGTTTGCTAGAACTGCTTCATAAACATATTTTAATCAATTTGGTCTTGCTACAGACTGGTATTATCAAAACATGTGCTATTTTAGGGAAACAATAAAATCTACTGGGAAGCAGCTCCCCTTTGAGTATTGACATATTTCTAAATATTCCATTATAACATCATTGCCTTTCTAATTCATTTTTCAGGGTGTCATACTGATGGGAAATTATAGCCACAACACATTCCCAAATATTGATGTCAACAAGTCAATAATGGTCTTTTACTGGCAGTGCAATTTCAGGCCTCCAGAACTTACACACACTCTCATAAACACACACACACACACATGCTAACGCATCCTTCAGTGAATTAGTTTGTAGTGCCTGAAATGCTTTGATTTGTATGTTATTTTAAGCCCATTTGGAGAAAATTTCATTTCCTCCTAGTAGGTATTTGGTTGAATAATGATTACATTCTCTAATTAAACCCAAACAAATGCTAAGCCTGTGCCGAGTGACACACAAAATGGCTGCTGCAGCTGTGCCCCAGATGGGGACTATAAGCATAACAGCAAGCCCAGTGTTTTAAGCACCTTTCTTCCTTCATTGCTGCCTCTGAACTTCCTGATTTTGGATTCAGCTTAATAAGTCTCTTTCCCTCTCACTATCAATAATGAAAGACTCATAAAACCACTGGCTGATATTCTCCCGACTTTATATTTTAGCAGTGACACACTATGACCTCAGCTAACCTCCAGTCTTAATATTATATTGCCTCTTATTATTACTTGTAGTGTTTCCTCTTTACCCCCTTTGGTTCCTGACTTTCTCCTTTGCCTTGTCTCCTCTCTCTTTTCCTCATCCCAACTTTTCATATTGCTCCTATTACTGAAGATAATATATTTCAGTGATGAAGGGAGGAGAGCCTGGGGAGGGACGAACATGGGGAGGGAAGAGAGGCAGAGAGGGGAGGAAGATTGTGAAAATATATAACCAAGAGAGACAAAGAGAGAAAGGGGGGATTATTTTCTGTTATATAATGTGTGGAGATTTCTTCAGGGAGAATGCAGCATCAGCACTTTGCTTCGTCTTCCTCCTCTTCTCTTTTCTGTGAGCAAGACACACAGAGGGACATGGAGGAAGAGAGTTCTTGTCCTTCCAAATCCATTTGTCTCTGCAGTGATCATTGAATCACTGCCCAGTGGCTACTGAGGTGAACCTAGTGGATCTGATTACCTTGAGAAACAATTGCCTTGGACAGATGAATGGCTGACTTGTGATAACTCACATGCTACACACCTAAATCCACACATGGACACCTTTCAGTGGTTGGTATTGGTAAACTGTGACTATTGTGCTAATCAGACACATGGAGGCACACTATAAAAGCGGGACCTTTGTGTGGGTTTGTGTGTTTGATACAGTTTGTAATGTCTTTTTTCTCTGTGCTGTGCTACCTGCAGCGGAGTGTGGAGGTCGTTTTAAGGGTGAGTCTTCAGGGAGGATTCTTTCTCCTGGATACCCGTTTCCCTACGACAACAATCTACGCTGCACCTGGACCATTGAGGTGGACTCAGGAAATATTGTGAGGTAAAGTTTACTGTCCACTTCAGTACCTTCATTGCAATATAACATTAATTTGTTTGAGTTGGAGTGTTCAAAGCTACTCTGAAAATGTGATGATTGAATGATTGATGTAAAATTGACAATGCATTTTTTATATGATATGCATATTGTAAGCAATGGCAATAAAAATATATCAAAATAAAGGCAGTCCTAGTCTGTCTTTAGCTGTTTGTCCTCCACAACAAAGACTGTTTTGACAGTCTAAAGCAGACATTAAGAGGAGGTCATGTTTATATTGTTTGTGATCTTTTATTTTTTTATCTTTCTCGTCATCTGCAGTCTTCAGTTCTTGGCCTTTGACACAGAAGCCAGCCATGACATGCTCAAGGTCTGGGACGGACCACCTGAAAATGAGATGTCTTTGGCAGAGCTCAGCGGGTCTCTGCTTCCTGAGGGAATTCACTCCACGCTGAATACTGTCACTGTTCAGTTTGAGACTGATTTCTACATCAGCAAGTCAGGATTTGCCATTCAGTTCTCCAGTAAGTGATGCAACTAATGGACTAAGTATTCTGAATATGAGAGATTGTGGTAGGCGTTTCCCTCCTACTGTTGGTCATTTTATTATTTTGCTCTGAAGTTCCCTGTGTCAAGTAAAAAAATAAGTGTAAAACTGGACCAGCTTTTCAGATCCATACTTTTGTTTTGTTTGTTTTTCAGTGAATCTGAATGTTTCTTTCTAGTGAATGTTCATTTGACTAAAAAATTACAACATAAACAGAATCCAAATCTCCACACTGTTTTTTTTATAGAAAATCTCACTTGACCAGTCACAACTGATGTTAGCAGATAAACATGATAGTAAATATTTACTTTAATTAGCACCGGTTACATGAGTTAATGCATTAGTTTTATAACTACCCAGTGTGACAGATTTGTATTATTCCTCTCCCCTATCTCTTCCATTCCCTCTTCTTTCTTCCTGCCCCTATCTCCTACTCCCTCTCTGTCCAGGCTCAGTAGCAACAGCCTGCAGAGACCCAGGCGTACCAATGAATGGCAGTCGAAGTGGAGATGGCCGGGAGCCGGGGGATTCAGTGTCCTTTCAGTGTGACCCAGGTTACGAGCTCCAGGGAGATGACAAAATCACCTGTATACAAGTGGATAACAGATACTACTGGCAGCCTAGCCCGCCTGTCTGCATAGGTGAAAAGTCCAGCTTGTATATGTTTATGGTGGCATACAATATATGTTCAGCATAGAAAACTGGAGTTGTTCAGAGTTCATTACCAAGCACAGTGACATCTGTATTTGATTTTTTTTGTATAAAGAAGATAATGTTAAATGGTTTGAACTTGCTACTTAATACATACATCATAGTACTATTTCATTATCCTACCCATCTCCCTGCAAACCACTAGTGCCTTTGAATGAGAATCATGTAACTTAGATTCCCTGTAAAATGAAATTTAAAAAAAACATTGTGCTGAGTGAATTGAAATTATTTTTTCATTCTGCATGGTTGCGCTTGAGAGAATATTTAAATTTTATGATATTTTAAGACTTATCTTTGCTTGTGTTCCCATGATAGCTCCTTGTGGAGGAAACCTAACAGGCTCCAGTGGATTTATTCTCTCTCCTAACTACCCTCATCCCTACCCTCACTCCAAGGACTGCGATTGGCTCATTGCTGTCAACTCTGACTATGTCTTGTCCCTGGCCTTCATCAGGTAACTTTGCATGTCAGCTGAAGCTTTAACATCAAAGCCCGTGTTAATCCTGAGATGGTTCACTGAGCACGAATGTTCTTCTATATCAACTTTTGTTGTTTTTCTTAACCAAATCTATAATGAAATGTAAAAAAAAAAGAAGAAAAAAGTGATGGAAATGTACAAAGAAAAGGGACTGAAGACAATTGGGCAAGTGGTAATTTGACCCTGCAACACAACAGTAAACAAGAAAAATTATAGAACCATGAAAAACGAGCCCACTTTCTGGTATCGTTTCTCTTTTCTCTTGTAAATGCTTCTTTTTGTCCACCCTGCAACATACTGTACATTGTAAATACATGCTCTTATTTCTTATGAATGAAAAAAAACGCACTCTACAAACCCCCATGTTCCTGATGATTAAATTAAATATCAGCACTGGCTCTATTTTGTACTTCCATTCTCACCATCTCTTTCCCACCTCTTTTCTCTAGTTTCAACATTGAGCCAAACTACGATTTCCTGTATATCTACGATGGTCCAGATAGCAACAGTCCCCTCATTGGTAGCTTCCAGGACAGCAAACTCCCAGAGAGGATTGAGAGCAGCTCAAATACCATGCATTTGGCATTTCGCAGTGATGGGTCTGTTTCTTACACTGGTTTTCACCTGGAATACAAAGGTAAAATATTCTGTCAAAAGCACCAACCCCCTTAAGTCAATACCAATTAAGTAGCTTGTAAAATAGTCAAACAAGTGAAACTACAAACTACAAACCTTTTAATACAGTGGCACATACATGGTTGAGTACAGTGTAGTTAGTAAATGCACCAAAAATACGATCCTGATTATGAAAATTAAAGCAGCATCCCATCATTTATTCTACATTAAGTATCTGATGGTTTATATTTTGAATGAGAACACCTGGGAATTGACTGAACACATGTATGTCTGATGTTTCTGATGAAAATAAATACTCATTCCAGCTGGCACTGTTTTTATAGCCACTTTGTAACTGTCAGTTGTTGGAAAATCATCTTAATATACAGTGTTTGATGTAATTGCATCAGGGACTGTTTTCTGTCCTGTTTGTTTTTCATATCTAAGGTAACATGGGAATTAACTCTTTTAGGTTTTCATAGTGAAGGTGACAGTATGTTTCAGATCTCTCCCATGATAACACAATGTGTTCAGAAATATTCAATTTTCACATTATACAGAGGACCACCACATTACTCCTTAACACTCAGTACACATGTACATGCAGTAAAGTCTCCCACACTAATAACAGTGTGCATCATGCTGAATGTAGGATGAAGAGCAAGGAGTGCTCTCCCTACAAAGTCCCCACTGAATTGACGTCTGTTGCAATAGTCCGTCAGAGGGATGAGTTTGATTCACATGCACAAAAGAATCAACACTATCTTCAGGTGGACTCAGGAATTAACTTTTAAGTTGATACAGGGTGGCTGCTAATCTTTTGGGAAGTGAGCCAAAGCCATAATTTACAAGGTTCATGTACCATACTAAAGCCAGGGGATGAAGTTATCCTTCTTGCTCCATCTTTGGCAAAGACAGCTAAGTCAAACAGACTATTAAAAAGGCCAACGGAGTGCCTGCCTGATTTGATTATGGCTTGGGACATAGTTATTATTAATTTTACTTGGTTTTGAATTTGATTATTCATGTGTGCCTGTCTCTTTTTCTTTGCTTCATCCTCTCTCTCACTCACTCACTCGTTCTCTTTGTTTCTGTCCAGCTAAACTGAGGGAATCGTGTTTTGACCCAGGTGTGGTCCTGAATGGGACCAGGCTGGGATCTGATTATAAGCTAGGCTCTACTGTCACCTTCTACTGTGAAGCAGGATATGTCTTGCAGGTACAAACAGATATGAATGCGTGGAGGAAAGGTTGATTGGTTGCTTGGATGGTTGGTTGGTTGGTTTGGTTGGTGAAATGGGGTAAGATGTTTTTACATTGGTTTGTTGGTTTGCTTCATTGTGGAAGGTTGATTGTTGAGGATTTTCTTTAAAGTATGCTGTATTTCCTTCAGGGCTACTCTACTTTAACCTGCAGTATGGGAGATGATGGCCGACCTGGGTGGAACAGGGCGTTGCCTAGCTGTCAAGGTAACACACACCAAAACACCATATGGTAAAATCTGTGTTCACAGTGTGTATATGTTGCTGTGTATGTATTTTATGCCTCACATGTGTATGTTATTTGTGCAGCACCCTGTGGAAGTCGTTCTACAGGAACAGAAGGGACTGTTTTATCTCCTAATTTCCCCAGAAACTACACCTCCGGTCAGATGTGTGTCTACTCTATATCTGTACCTAGAGAGTTCGGTAAGTTTATTCATTCATACAAAGCTTAGCTTCACACAGCATCACATTTCATTGCAACAAGAAGTAGTCATTTCTCTGTAAAATAAATGCATTTTTTATTTTAGAAAAAAGAATCAAAGGCAAGTGAATAGCACTCCATAAAAGTCAGAAATGAAACCTGTGATCACAGTTTTCTTTGACATGAATTGTCTTATTGTTCTTTTGTTCGGTGAAAGAAAGTGACATTAAAACTTGTATTACTTTTAATAGGGACACCATGGAACCCCCAGAAGGACACTGATCTTTAAACTGACAGGAAAAGCCAGTAGAGATATTGTGATGATCAAAAAACGCTCTCTGGCGATATATATTTTAATGCAGGTCAGGGTTTCATCATTGAGATGACATTTAAATATGAGGCTAGATTTATCTTGCCACGTGTGATCAGTGGTCCTTAAGCCAGACATAACCACCACATTATGAAGATATGAATATTGTAAAGGATTCTTCACATCAACTGAGCCTGTGCTGGGAATCTGGGGTCATTTGAGAAAAGGGAAGGGTAGTGAATATTTGATGTCAGTATGAAATTATTAAAATTAACTACAGTCATATTAAATGTCCTTCAAAACGTGTTGTATACCGAGCTAAATTTACAGTTTAATCTGATGTAGATTAGATTTGAGTTGTTATCAGTGCAGACACAATCAATATGGAGTGAAACATTTAACACCTCTCTTGACCTTAGATATAGTGGTTTGGTGAAACAATCCCATTGGAGATCCACACTTAATAGCCTTTTCTGGATCTTTGAACTATATCATATGTCTTCATGTGACATAGCAATTGGGAGTTTGCTCAGTAGTAATTGAGATCGATTGGTAGACATAGAAGCTCAGAAGCTTTTATGAGATTGTAGTGGTTGAAAGACTTAATTGGTATTTTGGACCTTGGAAATAGTTTGACATTGTTTTGTTAGAAAATATGGTTGGAGGTGGGGTTATCAATGTCATTTAATTTTCAAGATGTGGAAATTTACATGTGCCCCCAATCACAGTAATACATATTGACATCTAAATTATTGGTTTACTCATAGGGTCTGACTTGAGCTTTTATCAGTAATTGGTGGATATAATGTTCAATTATACCCTGTGGTATTATGAATAAATCGCAGCTTTCCCCAAGGCTGTTGATGGTTGCTGTCTCATTATATTTGCATAGCAACTTTTGGAGTGTCAGCTCCATGTAGACGTTTTGACTGAAGGGAGCTAACATTTGTTGGCCTACATATTGTAAAAGGCACACAGACGGGCTCCCTGAACCTCCCACGCAGGGTAAGAGACAGATTGTTTTGTTAAGTTGCAGTGCCGGAGCTTTTACAACATGCCCACATTTTTTTTTTTTAAGCAGCCGTCAATCTCATAAAAAATAATACATCTATAACTCGCAATCTTACAACAATCAAAGGTTACGGGCTCAATGATGCGGTAACTATGCTATCAAAACCGTGTGATGATCAGAGAAGCTGAAACAAATGATTGATGTCTCACTGCTCATACAAATGACTCCGTCAGTTTCAACACCAGGTGGGGAAAACCCTTGGCATTTATCCCTGTGGAGATACCACACCTCCTGTTGAATGAGGACATGGCTGAGGACACCCACTCAGGCAGCTCATCAGGAGGCATGGCAGCTCCACAGGGATCGATGCCCAGGTTTTCTCCATCTGATGTCAAGAGCCGACAAAGCCTTTCAAATGAGCAGTGAAACATTTTCAGTCATTTGATAACAAGTCTATTTGAGTCGACTGATTCAAACTTTGCTGTGATCATTCATCTCTGTGTGTATGGCTTTGTTTTGCGGTGGCAGATCCTCCATGATGCCTTGACAGTGTATAAACTTCTTCCCATGTGCTTATCTGTGTGTGTGAATGTTGGTGCATGTGTGTCTTCATGCCTGAAGTCTGTGCTGCTCTGAACAGATTTCAGCTGTAATGTCTTCCACCTTGCTCAGCAGTATGTCGATAATACAGCAGAGAATGATGGAAACCTTAATCACTCTGATTTCCTTAAAATCTATACACAGGGGGAGCTTTTAAGGATTTCTGCTGACTGGCAGAATCTTGTCATTCTTTATGTCCACCAAACACCCCACTGCTATACACATCCTTATGTACAACCATGACAGGGCTATAAGATATATATAGAGGTTAGATTCATCCACCGTACAGGGCTAACCAGCTTTTTTGATCATTTGTTTTCTAGTTAGATTCTCCTCTAAACCTGTTGGGACAATGCCAGTTGAAAATCCAGTGTTTTATTTCTGTTCTCCATTGCTTCGCATTATTTTAATGTAAAACAAGTTTTCACATGAAAGCAGACTAGGTGTTGTTTGTGAGTTACAGGAGTGTGTTTGTAAAATGCAGGTCATGCTTTAGAAGAACTCCACAGAGAGAAACAACCTTGTACAAAATGACCAGTGACCTTCTTTTGGCATAATATCCTCGACAAATATACAGATTTAATTTTTTACAGCTCAGCCTTTGGGGCCTCAGAGAGAGATGTTTGAAATACAGTAGAGAATACAGAAAAACATCTCGCCTTACTGGCATAAGTAAATGAAAGTAAGTTTTTGCAGACCCCAGCGTTTCACACAAGCAGCTGAACACTGATATACACCAAATGGAGGGGTCGGGGTAGGGGGTACGCTGGACTTGCACAATGAAAATAAGGTGATATTTTGATTATTAAGTGTTCTGATGTGTAATTTTGTGCCAGTAGTTGGCTTCAAACAGAGGCTGACACTGCAGCTTAATAAAATTTAAATTGGGTATTACAGGTTAATTTTATCATTGGAAGGTCAGGTGCAGACAGTGGCCTAGAATAATAATTTGTCACCTTTGAGTGTAGCTAACTCATCTCTTTATCTGTCCTTTTTCTCTTTTTTTATCCCCAGTCCTCTTTGGTCAGTTTGTGTTGTTCCAGACATCACTCAATGATGTGGTGGAGATCTATGATGGACCCACTCAACAAAACACACTATTATCTTCTCTTTCTGGATCCCACTCTGGTAAGGATGGATGGCTGGAGGGAATGAGAAATGGAGAGACGGATTATTTGACAGGCCTCATGGTTTCTCCAACTTTTATGACTCTGTCTCATTCTGACTAGGTGAGTCTCTTCCTCTGAGTTCGGGAAACCAGATCACCATCAAGTTTACCACAGTCGGACCAGAAACTGCTAAGGGATTCCACTTTGTCTACCAAGGTCAGAAAATAAGTTTAAGACTTTTTACACCACAGGGTTTGCAGAACTGACCTGTATACTTATTATTTAAGATGGCATACAAATTTTCCCATTCTAGCAGTGAGGGGTTGTGTGTGTTGAAGTAGTTTAGACCCCTTAAAGTCTGAAGGCTGGGGGATGTCCAGCCTCTGGGCCACTTTTGGCCCTCGAGACCATTTGATCCGGCCCTGGAGGTAATTCATAAATACAGAATTGTTCCAAAGTGTCAGTTCATCTTAAAAAAGTCACAGAGGGGATTTCTGATACGGCATGACATATTGAAAAAGTACTGAAATACAATTTCCAGTTTTCCTCTCTGGCCACCAATGAAACAACAGGCATAACAGATACTGTCCAACTAGCTGTTTTTGTGCATGGGATTACTGCTGAGTTTGATATGAGGGGAGAATTGCTTTGCAAGCCAAGCATGGAGCATTAGAGAGGTTAGTGTGATATATGTGTTCAATAATTTAATATTGGCCTTGGAGGATGTTATAAAAATTGAAATGGCCCTTGATAGGAAAAGGGTTCCCCACCCTTGGCTTTCCGGGGCTGTGTGGTATAATGAGTTATCTCTTGTTTTGTATGTGGCCCTCTGTATAAAACGCAACATTTAAATTTTTATTTTCTATGCATTTAATGAGAAAATCGATGTTGAGAGAAGAAAAATGTCTTATTCAGTGTCCTGGTCAAGATAGGCAACAACATTAACAGTACATTTGGCATTCCCATTGATATTAACACTTGATTAATGGTTGTGCAATCTTCCTTTTTTTCCCCCAGCTGTACCAAGGACCAGCTCCACCCAGTGCAGCTCAGTCCCTGAGCCACGGTTTGGGAAACGTCTTGGTAATGACTTTGCAGTCGGATCCTTGGTTCAGTTTGAGTGCAACCCCGGTTACGTCCTGCACGGCTCTACTGCCATACGGTGTGAGAGTGTCCCAGACAACCTGGCACAGTGGAATGACACACTACCAACATGTATAGGTAAACACAAATGCAGGACAGATATGTTCTTTGTTGATTAACATACCTATACCAAAGCTGTCACACAGGACTTCAGCTCTTTGGACCCCTCTCCTTCACTGGGCCCCCACCCCTTCTCTTTCTCCTTTTTTTCCCATTACCTGCAGACAAAGTGTTATTTCAACCTCTAATTTCCCCTCCTTTCTCTTCTCTTCTGTTCCGTGTGTCAACACTCTGCTGTCTCACAGTTCCCTGTGGGGGTGTGTTGACCTCCCGCCGTGGCACAATCCTGTCACCTGGCTATCCAGAGCCATACGACAACAACCAGAACTGTGTATGGAAAGTCTCCGTTCCAGAAGGGGCTGGGATTCAGGTAGTATCTGTTACACAGTGTTTCTTGGCTGACCTATGTAACATTGGTTTAAAAGCTGATCTGCAGGATGTCATGGAAGATAAGATATTATTAGAACAATAAATGGATTGATGTTTTCTGAGAGAGGGTCCGTCCTGAGATAACTAGAAAGGATCTAATCTGGAGAGATAATGCCTGATTACATTCTCACGGACAAATACAAAGGCCAAGATCCCCCAGATACAAAATGAGTTGGCACCTTGCCTTTAATTTTTCCTTAAATTTTGCAGTACATCACATCACAACAAGGGCAGGTTTGTTTTATACCATGTGACTTGATACACATTTTCTGTGTTTTACTCACTTCTGAGTGTTTCTGAACTGTTTCTATCCTCTTCTTTTTTATCATCTTTCCCAGATACAAGTTGTGAGTTTTGCCACAGAGCACAATTGGGACTCTCTGGATTTCTACGATGGTGCTGACAACCATGCACCAAGACTGGGCAGCTATTCTGGTAAACAGTTTTTTTCAGTATTTTTTTTTAGTGTTACTCAAAACACCACATAGGTCATTGACATTCTGTCCATGTAGTTTGTCAAATGGAAATTACTGTAAGATAAGAAGGAAACAGACAGTATAGAGTTAACTAAGTAATATTTCAGCACTTGTGCAGTTTGCTGCCAGCTAACATTATAGTTATTTTCCCTTAGTAAATCATACAGTTTAGAATTGAATGGGGAAAATTTTGAAAGCTGTAATTAAGTTGATAGCGAGACTGAATAACCAAGAGGGCACCAATGAGAAACGTTCAGCACTTTTTAATCAGAGAAAGTGTGTTACAGCTTATTAGTATTAAGGGACAAGACACCTGCATTCCTGCTCTATGTCACATAATCAAAAGGAACTCTGCTGTAATATAAGAAAAAACATGGTAAGTCATGAAATGTACATGATGCTCCCCATGTGCCCTCCCTGCTATGAGTGCAATTAGAGCTAAACTGGTTCCACTGTGACTCTCCCAGCAGGTCGGAGGTAAACACCCACTGACACCTGCTTGTTTATCTGTGATTCCATGAAAGACATGTGAAAAATGTCTGTCGCATAAATAATTGACTCACTAATGCTCTATTAGATATTAGGTATTTCCTCAGCAGTGTATACCATGATATATTAAACACATCAAGTTCAAAACAAAACAGTTAACATATGAGAGGTATAAAACCTAATTACTTTGAGTTATTACCATAATAAAGTGCAATAGCACACATAAATACATCAAAAACAATTGACTACATCTGTTCAGGCATGACTGGTTTACTGTTTGGTTTTACCTACAGCAGCAATGTATGTATGTCTGTTGTGGCAGGGGAAACTCTGACACAGCAGCAGCATACATGCTCTGTTAATATCTAGTTAATTGGTACCGAACCAATTTTATGTGAGTGTAGTTTTCAGTGATTACTGAAACTGAGGTGCATAAAAAATTCATAGCTAATTATATCACACTGCATATTGTCTGTGTTAAATTTCTATATTACACTTCCACCCACATTTGTCTTCTCATCTATGCCTGTAGGAGAAAAAGCTGAACTTGGTAGAGTACCAAAAAGAGTAGTGTACATTAGTGTGCCATGCCTGGTCTGAAGGTCTCCAGTGACCTCAATAGAAATGTCTCTGCTCCAGCGCTGCCACAGCTTACATTCAGTCAAAAGCATGTGTTTAGTCTGGGTAAAGCATTCCTCTGGGCTCAGTTGTCCAATCTGGAAGCCAGCATCATGTGTGGATTCTAATATTGCTGCTGGCTGTGTTAAATAATCATGAAAGTGTTTAACATCTTTCATTGTAAAAGATCATGTTACATGCAGTGAAATGACCACAACAGCGGTTCTGTGTCTATGAAAACAGTAAATACACAGCAACGATGAAACTTTTTTACGGTTAATTGCAAACATCAATTAATATTGTCAAACATCCAGATATGACTGGTGCGGTTAAATGTACACAGTTAATTATTCATAATTTATTCATAATTTATCATTGAGGGGAAAAAAAAAAGATATTTTCTGTGATGCTAATGAATGAGATTTCCTCAGGAATGTGAACATGACCAGCAGGGGGGTGGCAGACTGCTCAAAAACCATCCAATTAATTCCCCTCACAGCGGGCAACCAATCACATCCTTTGGCCTAACTCGCTGTTATACGTTTTGCTGACACACCTGCCACTGAACAAAGAGCAACATGTGAATCGAAACAAAGTAATGCTGTGTTTGACGGCCTCGGGGAAAATATTAAACTGCATCAGCAGCTAATATTAGAATATACTGTTACCAATGTTACATCCTGAAGAAAGACAGGATGATGACATAGCCAGTGAGTGAGATTAGAGTAGTTTAATGTTCCTTTACATTTACCTACACCATCTAATATGTTTTTGTGAAGGAGCTTGACAGACCGAGACTGTTGCAGTGCAATACCGGTTTTTACTCTGTACCTTCCCTCCCCACACTAAGTAGGTCAAGCTAACATTTGAAAAGCAGTTTCAAATAAAACAGATGTCTCAAATAAAAGTAATTCCCCTCTCCTCCCTTTGAGAACACTTCACAAACAAAAAAGTGAGAATGTATGTTAGGGGGGCCTTTGTTGTTTCCTTTGCTGTCAGATGACTAAGATCTGCTCGCTTTTAAGCCTCAGTTGAAAAATGAAAAAATGTGATCATGGTCCTCTGTTGCTCTTTCTTCCTCTCTGCTTTCAGGCACCACCATCCCCCCTCTCTTGAATAGTACATCTAACAACCTCTATCTCAGCTTCAGCTCTGATATTAGTGTCTCGGCTGCTGGTTTTCACCTGGAATATACAGGTAACATTATCTATTATACAGCGCTGTCTGTAGTTTCTGCAGTATATACATATATAATCATGACATAATTTTTTTACAACAATGTTATTTCTTATCAGCTATTGGTCTGGAGTCATGTCCAGAGCCTCAGACTCCAAACTATGGAATAAGACAAGGAGACAGATTTATGGTCGGAGATGTCGTGCAGTTTTCATGTGAACAAGGATACTCCCTTCAGGTACAAATACAAGCTTTGTACTGTTTGTCCTTCTGCACATGTAAGAAAACTAGATACAGAGGGGCTGAGCAGAATTGGAGCAATTTCACACCTAAAGTACCTTAAGGAGCACATGCAGTTGTTTCATGCAAACTGACTGCCAGATACAGTACATATGTGAAATCATGAAAGGCTGCTCAGATTCTCTGATGTGCTGCCATTCACTCCTTTTTATCCCCTCGCTGCACACACCAAGAACTATTTAGACCATGAATCAGAAGGAAAACCCCACTCCCAGGTGGTTTCCCCAGTTCTTACTAAACATACAACTCTGTGGTTTGTACAACTCCTGAATAATGTATATCTCTGGTGTGGTCTGTCCAACTTCTCAGCAGTTTACTGTACAGCTCTAATGAAGGGTTGCCTTTCCTCGTCCTTAATATACAGCTCTGCATTATTAATATGAGTTCCTTGTCAATGCAAAGAATGAATATTGTTGCAGATGAAACTGCACTTTTAAACCAAATTATAAGTTTGTCTGTCGTGATTTACCCAACTTTTGTATGATGACATTTTGTGGTTGCTTTTGTATTTCTAGGGCAATGCACATATTACCTGCATGCCTGGACCTGTCAGAAGATGGAACTACCCTGTACCACTCTGTCTTGGTAGGAGTTGTCCTCCAGTACATACATGCACACACATACACACATGAGTTCATTCTGGCCTGGATATGCTGAGATACATGCAAAACTTCAGTGCTGCAGAAATGATGTGAACAGTCTCCATTGCCTTTCTCCAACTCTCTGGAAAATGAGCTGTTTTATCAATTTACTTTTTTGTGATGAGCTGATTATTTAGTATTCTGTGCAGAATATGATTAGGCTTTGCACAGTGAAGTCAGAATCTGCCATAAACACGTGCACTGTGCCAACGCATCAGCATGCACTGAGGCAAATTAGAGGAAACAAGCCCTGGACACATTTCTACTTGCACAATGCTAATTTATTCAAGAAGAGTATTTATTAAAGACTCTGAATATTAATGTTTTATTCAAAATGATTCAAAATGTCAGGGTGAAGATACTCAAGTGTCCAGTCAGTAGTAACGTCTTGAAAAAGTAGAAGGATGTCAGCTGTGCTCAGTGAGGTTATCTCTTGCTTTCTACACTGACCCACCTTTTTGCCTCTCTTTTTGTGGTCTGCCCATGTGTGACTCCAGCCCAGTGTGGTGGGTCTATGACAGATGTAAGTGGAGTGATTCTAAGTCCTGGTTACCCTGGCAACTACCCCAGTGGACTAGACTGCACATGGACAGTCAACTTACCTGTCGGCTTTGGTAAAAAAAAAAAAAAAAAACACTGTCAACTTTCCACTTGAGCATGAAATATGTGTGGTTCTTCTCAGTTTGTTTGAGTGTCTGCTTTCTCTGGGTTATGTTTTGTCTCTCCTTTTCTTATATCTCTGTTATTTATTGTTTGATGCGCTCACTTATTCATTACACACACACACACACACACACACACACACATAGATGCTTTTCAGTTTGCATGCATTTGGTTGCACTCCTGTTCCCTCTGTCACTCAGGTTTTGTTGATTGCTGTAAATGTCATAAGCTGTATATCTTTCTCAGGTATCCATCTCCAGTTCCTGAATTTCTCCACTGAAGCAATCCATGATTACTTAGAGATCCGCAGCGGAACGCTGGAAACTGGCTCGGTCATTGACCGGTTCAGCGGTCCAGTCATCCCCAAGCCTCTGTTCAGCACCACCCACCAGACCAGCTTTTTCTTCCACAGTGACTATTCACAAAACAAACCAGGCTTCCACATCACCTATCAAGGTATTTGTTATTTCAGTAATCTCCCCTCCAACCTCTTGTTTACACTGATTTGCTAAGCAACGAAAATAAGAGCAGACATCTGACAGTGGTTCTTACTTTACTAAAACCAGCAACTGTAAGCCAAAGTGGTTATTAGATTTAAAACCTGTCTGCAGCATTATTTCTCAGGACTAACTAAAACCAAAATGGTTTACTTTTCAGACAACAGGGAAAGTGCTTCTGGACTATCATGCGGCATACATGTTTTAGATTAATTTCAGTGATTCGTTGAGCTTTATTTTGTCAGGCAATAAAAAGGTTTTGAGCAGTCTTTTATTTATCATGGCATCTCTCACAGGTAGATGAATTTGTTACAGCTAATTCCATTAATGTGGAAATTAGAGTGGCTGATGGGTACAACCTTTTATCTCATCACATCAAAGCTGTCAAAGTGGTGTGAAGCAGAATAATGTGAATCCTGGCAGTTGTATTATTTTCACAACTATAATTGTTACTACTAAGTTTGTCAAACCTTTTGACTGTACTGACTTTGACTATGAAAAGTCACACACTGTTATGTTTAAATGAGTATTTTAGCAACATTAGAAGTGCAGTGCTTATTTTGTGCAAGACACCCTTGTCAAAACGTGAGTAACCTAAGTTCATATGTACAAGTCTGCATTGTGTTTCTCCACAGTATTTCATATGTCAAGGTTATTTTAGATTTCAGCTGCAGATTGTGCTGCCATTTTTTTTTTTTAGCCAAGCCTGAGGAATTATGAGTTACTCTTTTGAACTCTGAAAAAGTTATTCCTGATAAACAACTTTAGAAGTAGAATGAATGAATTTGCAGGATGTTTAAAATGTTTCTTTTAAACTTAGAAAAATTAATTTCATTGTTGGAATGGCTACATTTACTGTCTTTTCTGTGACTGACTTCATTGTACAAGCACAACTCACCCTGCTGTTCTTGGTCATTTGCAAAATGTTTCTGAATAATTACCATTTTCCTTGACTAATTTGCTATGGGTTATGGTCTCTTCTAGCCTACCAGCTCCAGAGCTGCCCGGACCCTCGTCCATTTCGAAATGGAATCGTAATTGGCACCGATTTCAGTGTTGGGATGACAGTGTCATTTGAATGTCTGCCTGGATATTCTCTGATTGGAGAGGCTTCGCTCACATGTTTACATGGAATCAGCCGGAACTGGAACCACCCACTACCACGTTGTGAAGGTAATTCACATGTTAAATGTTTGATGTGTATATAAGTAGAACAACAGTTATTAGTTAGTTATGCTTATCTATATATCTATATCTATATATGCTTTATATGGGGTGCAAAATGGAACCATTTACTGAGATCCCAAGGAAATGAAGAAGTACATACATATTGGCAAAGAATTCTTTCAATCCAAAAGATATTTTTTACAGAAGCTCTGTATTCCCCTGCCCATCAGGAAAAAGCCTCACTTGTAAGTGCTTTCCAATAGCATTTGGATATTGGGATCATTGCTGTTCTAGATATTCTTCATTTTATTGCTTTCCTGACAAGAATATAATTCCATCCATGCTAACACTTTTATTTATCTTACTCCCAGCTGCAGCTTTAATGTGTGCATTATTTTTATGCTTACCTGCCAAGACAGCTTTCTGATAGTGAGCACTACATAGGCCTTAATATTTCTTCTACTGTATAGCCAGTTATTGATCACTGCATCAAGAGCAAAGTGGAAAGAACATAATTTGTGCAATTACAAGCAACTTGTAATTCAACAAAATTAACTAGAACTATTCTTCAGTTTATGGAATCAACAGGAAAAAGTTCATTACCACAAAACGTATAAAATAAATCTGAACATAATTAGAAACATGGCAGCCGTGTTGTTCTTTTACATTTACAGCTAATTGTGGTGGTGAAATTATATCATGAAGTTATTTTATTTAACTTTATGACCAGTAACTGCACATTAATCCAATTATTATTCCTTTTAACGGTAGGCTTTCGAGTGTTAACACTTATTCAAGGACTCTTAAATTAGAAAACTGTAAATGTGCAGTTTTATAGCTCACAGTAGTGGTAACACTGCAGCACTGATACACAGCACCCTACACTCCCAAGGAATACCTGAGCTGCAGAGGTGGGAAAAAAACTGTAATGACAATTTATTAGAGGTATTAAGGTGTTATCTAATGGGCATTACATGACTGATAGCCATGTCTGTTCTCAATCATCCAGACAATTACTAAAACTTCACAATGGTAATACTAATTTGTTGGTAATTTATTAAACTTATTTCTGCTAATATTCTGTCTCATAGCTCTCTGTGGTGGTAACATCACATCATTAAATGGAACCATTTACTCTCCTGGTCACCCTGAGGAATACCCCAACTTCCAGGACTGTGTGTGGAGCGTGAGAGTTCCTCCTGGACACGGGATTTACATTAACTTCACTGTACTGAGCACTGAGCCCATATATGACTACATCACAGTCTGGTAGGTGCTATTTAGTTAAAGTTTTTTCTTGCTTTTCCACTAAGTCATATCTGACATGATTCATTCTCATTATCTGACACTTCTTACCAATCTTTTTTCATCATTTTCGGCTTCATCAAGGTTCATTTCACTAAAAAATTGTCTTTTTCTACTTGATCAAATAGCCATTTAACTTGTCCCAGAACTTCTGTTATAAAGACTCACACATACACACTTTCTCTCTGTCTCTCACAGGATCATGCTCTTTAACATCTTTTCAGAGCTGGCTACTAATTGGCTAAACTCCTGCAAGCTTTACTACAGACATGTCTCACTGAATATAAAGTTATTCTGACATAATTTCCCTCTTGTCATGTTTCCTCATCTCTCTTCGCACATAGGTCTTTCTTTCCCTCTCCATGTGCTAGTTGGTTTTATATAGTATATACAATACATCTTTCCCTCCTGCCTGCCCAGCCATGAGTTCTTCCTTCATTATTCTTGTGAAGGAGAGCAGCCATTGGCAACAGCAGACATTTTGTCAATGCAGGTGTTTAAATGGTGCTTAGATACAATGTTACATAGATATCTGCAGGTACAAAGTGGCAGCAGAATCATAAAGAGTACTGCCCAATTCTATGGCTGCCATGTTTTTGCACCTTCTCTATAGCTAAAGCCTGTTTTCTATAAATAGACAGCTGGATGCAAGGTCAGTACTTTCAAAATGTCACCTGGTACACAGACATAAGATCATCACAGAAGGACCGAAGCCTATCATGTAGCTCACTCAGCTTGTCATATCGACCTCATGGATTCCCAGTTCTGACTTTTTCTGCAGCCCTCAGCAAAACTGAAAAATATTATTGCTAAAAACCCTGTTATTATTTTGAGAAGTGCCAGTGCACACTAGCTTTAATTGACATTACCTGAATAACTCATAAGTGATGTATTATACAAACTGTAAAATTGCAGGCATTAACAAAGGGTCTTTATTCTTCTATCTGTATAAATTGTCTATTCTATCTACTACTACTTGCCCAAGTCTCCAGTTGAGTCTAGTTCACCTACAGGAAAGCGTCACCTTAGAAAGTACTGATTTAATTGCAAAAATGCAGGACTTGGCTCAGTGTACCACTTTAATATTTCAGGACTCAGTTAAGTAACATAAACAACAATCTGAATGTTAAGATGTCTGACCTTAGCCTCTGCCAGATTCGCAGCATACTGTTGATTTTTTTTTTCTTTTTTATGTGAAGTAGAAAGATCTGAAAGTCTTCAAACTAACGTCCTTCATCTGGAGCTGCAGTTCATCTTTATTTTAATTATGGATACCTACTGGTTGTCATTTGACTAATTGATTAGTCCCAATTTAGAATATTTTCAACACAAGGTTTAGTTTCATGTTAACTTACTGGGTCAAGTTTGCCCTTTCATAACAATGAATCATTTAGCTTCCAAAGGTAAAGGTATGAAAGCCTTACAAATTTAACCATTTCCAAGATGACATATTTGAGAGGTTTAAGAAACGTAATGATTGACTCTAATGATTAATCAGTAATCACAATTGTTCCCAATTGTTTCCCTTAGAATGATGCCACTGGACAGTGTAGGCTACAACACAGTCACATCCTCAAATGTGAAAGCTCACTTTTTATTATTGTGTTGTTATTAGTTGACTTACTTGATACTGCAGAGATGCCTCTTCTAGCTGTACATAACAGGAACATGACTTGTTTGATGTATGTCTTTAGTAAAATATCTTATAACTGCAATATGTAGCCTTCATGGGGCCACACACAACAACAACACCACTGAGCCATGTGCTGTCCACTCACAGCCGATTCTGTGTATTCCACGAATTGGTTGCGCAGCATGTGCCTGACCCCGCTGTCGGTTGGAAAAAGTGGACAAACTGCTGAACTCACATGAAGCAAAGACAGCAAACCGCACACAAACGCACTAAAAACTCACAATCTCACTGCCACAACACCGACTCCCTGTGGAGAGCACAGTGTCAGTGGTAAAGGTGTGATTTTCACAGCGGTCTCCTCGGTCCAGAGCCAGCCAACCTGACAGTCAGTTAGTCTGCTAATTGGCCTCATGCTGGGAAGCTTACTACAGGTCTTCATTGTAAGAATTATCATAGATGTCACAGAAGTTACTTTGGTATTGTGCTACCTCGCACAGTAAAGCCTTCTATGTTGTCCATAACACACTCATAATGGTTAGCGAGTGCAAGTATCAGCAGCAATCATTGGAAAACAGTGAATTAAACTACACTGACGACCCTGAAGCAGCCGACATGAATCAGAGAAGCGGATGATTCCTCATATAACCTGACAGGTATAATTGGCTTCATCCAAAAACCACTTAACAGCAGGAAATAATCATTTCATTTAACTTCACGACGATGCTTTTTAATCACTGATAATGAGCCCACTATTGGTTGGTTCGCGTCTGACAGCTGGTGGGGCCATCATTAAAGGTGAAATATGCTCATGACATTGCACTAAGAGCCAGACCTACTGTTTGAAAGATAACTCTCTGTCTGCTGTGTGTGTAACTTTTCATGAACACCGAGCTGATTAGTGACAAAACTAAAGCCAAAGTCTAACTCAAATTCTACACCAGGATTCGCATTTGTTATTCTTATGATCTGTCGACAGTTCAATCAATATTTATGAACTTGAGCATCCCAAAGCAGAATAAGAGAGCCAGAGCTTTGAACTGTGTTGTTGTCAAGAGAACAAAGCCGCTGCTCTCTCATAAGTTCACTGGAATCTGAGATTGTGGAGGTTTTTATATCTAAATGAGCTTTGTGACATTGTAGTTTAGAGTGTTTTTAGAGGGAAGATGGGCCGTATTCATGCACAATCACTCTGAGCACTGGCACTTTGTCATACAAAGTTCATTTCCATTCGCAGTCAATGGAGCAGCTCCAGGTTTTGTCTCATAAATAATTGTCAAGTCTCTTCTATCTGTGTTTCTAGCCTCGGAGAAACCATTTCCTGGTCACAAATAGCCATTTAACTGTCACAGATGACTGCAGTAACTTATTCAAATGATGTCTTAGGTTGACTTCTCCCTCCCGTTGTTCTATAAAGATGGAGCAAGTCAATTCATTTATGGGTCTTTAGTCTCTGGGCCACACTCTTTGTAAATCAGGTTTTCTCTTTTTCTTTTCACAGGGATGGTCCAGACCAGTCTTCTCCTCAGATCGGACAGTTTAGTGGGAACACAGCTTTGGAGTCGGTCTACTCCACCTCCAACATTATCCTCATCAAATTCCACTCCGACTTCTCTGGAGCTGGCTTCTTTGTCTTAAGTTACCACGGTAAGACTGTATAAACATTGCCAAAGTTTTCACTGATTACTGGTATATAGTGTAAGTTGAACGCATCATTTGATTGCTACTCAGTTACAAATTTCAGTCTCATTAACTGTCTTTTCTGCAGTCGGCTCTGTTTTCCTGAAGAAAAACTATTCCACAATTATTAGTTGTAGTGAAGGCGTGAAGGCATTGATCTGTTTGTGTTCGCTTCTCCTCACCTTCATCCTCATTAAGTTCCACTTAGATTTGCTTCCTTCGACTCACAAAGTTTTCGGTCTGATTGAAGCTGATGTCTTTGTCACATCATACCACAGTAATAATACATTGGTCACAGCAGTGCTATTGATAGTTAGCACAACATAAATGGAGTTGATACTTGCAGCAATGCACAGAGGTTCTCCTCAGTGTTACTGTTCAATGACGACTTCAACACTCCATAGCTTTTAATGCTTTTTGAACGGCTATTTAGATGTCACTCTTCCTGCTATGTATATTCAGTCATTTTTAATGATGGTTACAAATGATACTTTAGATACTTAAACAAAGTGTGGGATGTGTGATTCACTTTTTGTTAGTATTGAAGCCTTACTTCAGGTCTCTCTCTCTTGGTTAAGTGGAACAGTTGTTAAACTAACATGTTAATGAAACACGTTAATGAAACACTACAAAGATCTTTGACCTCACACTGATTATTATGCCAAGAACTTTAAAATAGCCACCATCAACTAAACCAAGGCCACGTACGACAAAAGTGATGTTGTTGCTGGAGGGAAAAGTTTCACAAAGTTGGCTCAGAGAGGGTGTCACTGCTCCGCTGAAGGTTTGTATGATGAAGGCGTGGGCCATGAACAGCTGGCTAGGTGTTGGTTTATCACTGGCTTTATGCCTTTTGTTAGGTTTCTTTATTCTAGCACCAGTAGCATTTGAATTTTGTGCTGTCTTTGGAGGAAATGTGTGACTGACAAACATGGTTCGTTCAAACATTCAACAACTTTTCAACAACTGAAAAGTTTAGTCATCTCTCAACTGAACAGTTGTGGGTGAACATCAGCTTTGTCTCGTCATCACTGTTTACAGCCAATCACGACTTCCTTTGTTGTCAACAATTGCTTTGAGATGAGAAGAAAAGGCATTCACAGCTTTAACTTTGAAGAAACCACACAATCAGAAAAACAAACTTTTAAATGTTCCTCTATAAGGAAGGAACAAACCTGCAGTCTATTTAACAAAAAACAATTAGACGTATGAAATTAGGAGATTTTTGTGACACAATGCCCTCAGGGAAGGTTTGTTTATTGGTGGGTTTCTCCTTTGTCTTTTATATATTATAATATATTAATATTATCTGTATGTCTGTCTAACACACACACACAAACAAGCACACACACCTCCATTTACAGAGTTGAGAATATTTTATTTTCAGCTCTTTCTCGTGTCAAAACTGTCAGTGCCAATCAAGTTTTCCATTTCATTTAAACCTTTTGCTGTGGTCCATCAGTGAACTTTGTTTTCTGCCAGTATTTAAGATGAAAACCTCCCTCATCGACCTCTTTCTTGTTTCGCCTGACTGCCTACAAATATCAATCTGTAGACTCTTTAGCCTCCGTTGTTTTTGGATTTCTGTCATGTGAACTGTTTAGCTCCATGTTTTTCTGTTTGTTTTAACTTGAAGGTTTGAGGGATTACACGACCACATGAACTGGATTATTTCAAGAAAAGTGCTCACTATCCACGTTATAATGTGGGATTACATTTAAATGGTGTTTCTCTTAGATTTAATGCATCTATGTACACAGTCTAGTGTATTTAGTAGGACATACCGTATATCATTAGAGTATGTCTCTAAAGCCAGATTTTGTGTTATACATTGAAATTGTCATTAAGATAAAAATTTTTTTTCCAAAGCCACAAAGCAGTGAGTATAAACTGTGTGGCTAATGATGGATGGATGATGGATTTTAGCAGTGCAAGGTTTTTCCCAAATTTCTTTTATTTTCTTATACTGTAGATTCCTCGTCAAAATAGTTTAGTGCCTCAAAAGTTGCCCTTTTGGATGAAGCTGTTATCTGACAGTATAACTTCTAATGGAGTCTAATTCACTTCAGAGAACATTTCATCTCCCTTGACACACGCAACCATATGTATACTGTATATACCTGCATCCTCCCTCACAAGGCTCATATTTGTTCCTCCTCTGTTCACTGCTCTTTAGTGAAAGCGTCACGGCTTCCCCCTTTGCAGACAGATGACATATTGTTAATGAGTTTCTGTTGGCAGGTTTAACTGTCAGCTGTCACACTCCTGCAAGAACAGTACCATCTGATGGATTCAACTTTACTTTCAATTTCTTTTTTACTGGAGGATGTACAGCAGAGAATGACATGTGAGATGGATAAGAGGGAGACTGGATGATGCATATGGCAGTGGCTGTTAGCATTATTTTGTCACTTCAATTTTCTCTGACAATATCACAAAAACAAAACAAGGTAGACAAGAGTGAAAGGCAGGTAGCCACAATACAAGCGGGTAGTACATCCTATTTGTGAGACACATATTCTTGGTTAATAAAGGCAAAAGCAATAAGCATCACTCCTGAGAGATTTCCCACACCTGGCAGGAACTCATCACAATAAAGGACACGTTTTGTACATTTTTCCCTCAGTGTCCTTTAGTGACCCAGTTGAAAGAGTTTCATAATTTGCATCTGAGACAGCTGCTAAAGTGCAGTTTTGGTCTGAAATGTCAAATAAACCCCAAAGGAAGGATCAATCCACTGTTTGGGGTTGTTTGTCAACGTCATTGTCCATCTATTTACTTATCTCTGGGTCGAGGTTTTGAATGCCAGCACCTTCTGTACAGAGATGAGGGACATACAGCGGTGGATAATGTTGTCATGGACCTGAGAGTGAGAAAGCCGATGTGATGTGACATGAATGTGGAAGTGGCTATAAAAAATGCTCTCGGAGCTTAGTGAGATCAATGAGTGCTCACAGTGATCCTCTCTGCACATACACAAACAAGCACGTGCACACACTCAGACATGCACACACATACTAGCACACACACACACACACACACCACAGGGCTTTGATATGCATGAGAGCAGCAGATACTATTGGCAGGTCTCATTTTCATAGTCAATTTCATCCTGACTTATAGCCCTCAGCCCTCTCTGCCTCCCTCTCCCTTAGTCCTCCTCTCTCTCTTTGTCGGTATTTTCTGTCTCTCTCTCCCTCACTCTCTCTCCCTCTGTTAGTGAGTGATCTATGGTCATGCAGTAATATTGATTACAGCCCTCAGCTGAGTGGCTACGAAGTCAGTTGCTTTTTATGATTCAAGGCAGTGCTGTATCTGTGTAGCCATGGTCTAGAAGAGCTTTGCTGACTAGACCATCTGCAATTGGAAAGTGAAGTTAAACTGATACAACCAAAATTAAACAGAAGTAAACAGAAAACAGGTTGTACCATTATTTGAATCATTAGCTCTGGGCAGTTGTTACAGGCACAGACAACACAAAAGCTCACACAGACGTGCAGGAGGACTGGCAGGTCGCATTGAAAACATTTTCCGGTCTCAAGGCATTGCATGATTTACAATTTTTCCCTTTCCTTGATAAGCCAGGTTAGACTGACCGACAACAATTCTTTTCA
The DNA here is from genome assembly GCA_021432705.1 of Caranx ignobilis. NCBI lineage: Eukaryota > Metazoa > Chordata > Actinopteri > Carangiformes > Carangidae > Caranx > Caranx ignobilis. The sequence goes on along the minus strand of MU269991.1, from coordinate 5,296,888 downwards.
CGCATTCTTCTGTTTGCCACCCCCCCCCCCCACCCCCCCACCCTCCCCTCTTTGTCCTCTCTCCTCTCCTGTGGTGCGTCCTTTCTCCTAGCCTACCAATTAAGGGTTTGCCAGCCTCCTCCAGAAGTGCCCAATGCAGACATACTGATGGAAGACGGAGAGCTGGAGATAGGTGAGTTGTCTGGGCCGACTGTCATGCCTCCAGACATGTCAGTGTGACAGAGGATGCGGGCTTTTCAGTTGCCAACAGGATAAGAAGTGTTCTGTGTTTGTATGATGAAATTGTGGTAATGGCAATGACATACTGTATGCAGGGGAGGAGGAAACAAACAACACAACAGAATACTCAAACTGCAAAGTGAAACCATGTGCCATCTTTTTAAACTGCTGAGATATTTTCTAATTAAAATCTTAATCTGTCAAATAATTAGTAACTAAAGCTGTCTATCATGTGTAGCAGAGGTAAATAAAGAGACTTTCAAAAAACAAACAACAAAAAAAATGTTGTTACATCTGTGTCTTGATCTCTTGGCCTACAAACATGTTTCTCATATAGTGATTTTGTGCCTCCAGGTGACATCATCAGGTACAGATGCCATCCTGGATTCTCATTGGTTGGCAGTGAGATTCTTACGTGTCGCCTTGGAGAAAGACTACAGATGGATGCACAGCCTCCAACATGCCAAGGTGTGTGTATGTCACGACATCTGCTCAGTGTTACGTTAATTTCAAATAGCTGATAATAACTATAACTGATGTCATCACTCTCCTCTGATTTTCTACCTGTAGTCCAATGCCCTGCACATGATGTGCGGTATGACTCCTCAGGTGTCATCCTGAGCCCTGGTTGGCCAGAAAGTTATCCCAACCTCCAGATGTGTTCATGGAGCGTTACAGTAGAGAAAGGATACAACGTCACCATTACCTTTGAAAGTTTCCACACTGAAAAAGAGTTTGACATGTTGGAGATTTTTGATGGTAAAAACAAAACGCACACAACACACACACACACACACACACACACACACTCAAAGCTATAAACATGTTAAGATGAAACTGTTATTAACATTTTCATCTTAACAGTTATTGCCACAAAAATACAAAGTACCAACACAAAACAAATCACAATTTATTTTTCCCTGTCTGATTCATTTGTTTTGTCTATTCCCCCCCTCCCCCTCCCTGTTTTCCACTCACTTTATCTTGATCTCCCTCAGGTCCTACAGCCAGCAGTCCCTCTCTGGCAACGCTGAGCGGTGACCTGCCAACGCCCTTTAACCTCACCACCTCTGGCCACCAGTTCCTGGTCCGCTGGTCCTCAGACCATGGCACAAACAAGAAAGGCTTCAAAATTCGTTATGTTGGTGAGTACCAAAGTATGTATCCCAACTTTATTTTACTACTACTTTATACTATTATAATGCATGGAAAATAAGGACGGGGGTAGACAGAGACAGACAGAAGGATGGAGGGACAATCTCACTAGCAGTACACTTGTAGGGGTTGTTCAAAAATCTGAATGTTTCTCAATTTTGTGGGGAAACAGACAATATACAAGGAAGTTGATGAAAAAAGTAAATGAAGTATTTGCAGTGTCATTAACTTCATCACAGCTATACAGTTTGTTTGTTCATCATCAGCATACTTTTCCACCTCACTTCTGTCTGTCTCCTAGAGCAGATTTCTAAATTGTATTATGGGTTAGTTTTTAACTTTTATTCATTCAAGGAAAAGCTTGATGGGCACAGATGATGTTTTACAGCAAACTTTGCATTTAGACAGTCTTGCACCTGGTCCTGCTGAGTATAACTTTAGACTGTTGTGCATTAAGCACCTTCACTGGGGTAATGGGATTTGAGAGCTTTATTCAAGGCCATTTTTTGACAGTTAAGGGGGAGGAGACAGTATCACCTGTTTAATTTGCTTATTCATTCCATACCTTCTACTCAGGAGGCTGCGTCTATAACCTTTGAAAAAAAAAAACACTCCACTGTATGATGAATGATATGCTGAATAATAACAGAGAACTCTCCCAGGACGCTCACACTCAGTAACCTTCTCTGGTAGCTGTGATTAATGTGAGCATCTGCAAGGATTATTAAACATATGTTGTAAGCCTACTAATATCAGGGTTCAACTTCAACAGTGTTTTTTTCATCAACTTGAACGATCAGGTTGGTATAGAAAAAAACATTTCCTCTAAAAAATAAAATGTGCCTATATTTTATACTGTATAGATTGAACTCTAGTGTTAGGATATTTTTCTGTTAATTTTTCAGATTATTTCAACCAATTTATGTTATGTCTGTTATGTTTTGCTTTGAGAAGAAGGTTTGTCATCACAATAAGATAAGTGGGTATATAATGTCATTACAAGAATCATGTGTAATTAAGATCATCATCTAATGACATATTGTGGTGTGGCTGCTTTTCCAATATCCCGATTCCCCTTCGATGGCTACCAGCTTTAAATTTTTAAAGCCTGAAAAGTACACTGTGTCAGAAAGCTCAAGTTAGAAATCACTGACAAACTGAGAAAGACATTGCTGGCACTCATTCCGTGTTTTCAACATGACGAAAACAGAGTAATAGGAACAAAACTCCCTCACTAACTTTTAAGTGGTGCTTGATCATTTTGGTTCAAAAACCAACCACACAGATGATACTGGGCTAGTGGCAGACCACAGGGACATATAAAACAGACTTATCACTAATAAATAAGGCCAGTTAAGAACTTAATTTTGGGCCCTTGCCCAATTTGGAGAGTTACAGACCAGGCACACTGCCCAAATCAACATCTTACTGGACCCAAGCCTGGGTAATCTTTATAAGCTATGACTGAGGAACATAATAGAATTGCTACTGCTGCCTTACCATATTAGATACTGACATCAAATGGACCTTCATCTTCTGCCATAGATACTTAGACAGACAGCATGTCAATAATATAAATATTCAAACTCAGACAATGTTTTCCAGTACATATTGTCAGGTTGCAGCAGGATTACCTTGTTATGCTCATAGCTGTCAATATTGTCTGGAGTAAAGAATTAACTTTGTTGGTTGTAGAACAGTTCATAAAATTGCATAAAGCCACTGACGAGTTTGTGGGCAGCCTGTTTGGTAACATCATCCATCTACTGTAACTCTTCTCATCAATTGCCAGGCCATCATTGAATTTGTTCTTAATGTCTTGCCAGGAAAAACAAAGGTTAAATTAAGAAAATAATAACAAATGTTCAATCAAAGAGCTCCAACAGGAGAGCTGCCTAGTTTATTCTGCATTGATTCAGCTTGTCAGGTAGACACTAATTGGCTAAAAAACACTTTACTTTAAAGATGTGCCAGAAAGATATAATCACCATTATGAACGTGGTCATTAAAATTTCTTCTCATTTTTTTTTGTCCAGTTTAGCACAACTATTGATTTCATATTGTACTTTGAACAATGATATCATTTGCCTTCTCATCACTCTAATAGCAAAGTTTAAAATACACAATTAAAACCATAACTGTGTAAACAAAAAAGTGCTTATAGTCAGTGTTGTCCCTTGTTTGGTATAAACACAGTAGTGATGGCTGTTAATCAAAGTTAAAACTATTGTCTTGTTTCTACGATATCATGACACCAGACTGTGATGTTAGTAACAGTGACAAGAAACCGTTCCTCACGAAGTCGTTTCAAATCTCTGTTCTGTCACTTTGTTTCTTCTACTCCAGCCGTGTACTGCTCCACACCTGACTCTCCGCTCCACGGCTCCATCTCCTCTCAGAGTGGTGGCCATGTCAACAGCGTAGTTCGGTGGGCTTGTGACCGTGGTTACCGTCTCATTGGCAACGCCACAGCAACCTGCCGCCGCACACAACTCGGTTACCACACGTGGGATTCTCCTGTACCTGCGTGTCAAGGTGTGTATGTTTTGTGCTGAAGTGACCTGTGTATGTGACATTCATTTGTATGAAAATATTTTAATTGACAGACTTGTTTAATTAAAAGTGTTCAATAGGCCAAAAATACTGCAAATGGCCATGTGAAGCTAAATAATTCTTTTGTTATATTAGCAGAAAGTATATTTGTGCATTCCTTGTGCATATCCCTGACATTGAAGCATCTCTGCAACAAAAATTGAGCTGCCTATAATTTTATTCACCAAAATAAAAATCTAAGTTTGTTGCCAGCTCGTAGCTAATGTAGCTAACATCTGTAGAATTGCTTAAACAGAAGCATACCTCCGAGCTAACAATCTGATTTAGTAAAATGCCAGATGCTTAATGTTTGTAAGGAAGGGCTTTAATATGTGTCTGCCACATGTTATTCATATCAATGAAACGAAGGTGTATGATCAAAACAAGTAGTATTTTTGCGTAACTCAGATATTTTTCCTCCTTTTTCTATCTCTGTATTTTCTGTGCATGTAGCAGTAGTTGTTTTTTTTTACACAGACTCAATGACATTTTCAAATTGCACCAACTATTAATTAATCCCATATATCAAATGACCATAGAAAGGCACAGGTCGTAGCAGACATCATCAAATGAGGGATGAATGGTAGATTGTGAACACTGTGTAATAACATGGTGCATTGCTTTGCAGCCAGTCTATTTAAAACCACTGTAGAGCAGAATTTTCTGCAAGTTGGATGTGTTTTGTTAGAGCTGGAGATCAAGCACGTCTTGATTGTATATTTTTAGTCAGATGGAAATACATAAGATTGTTTACAAATACATAATAAATTCAGTGGCTTTGAATCTCCAGAAATATTTCAAACAAAGTACACATCAAATCTGCCTGACAGACACAAGTGTGCATTAGGGCTTCTGTGTGTGTCTGTTTGCATGTTGTCTTCTTAACCACTGTGTGCATATGTCCTCCCCTAGCTGTCTCATGCGGCGCACCCAAGGCTCCTATAAACGGCGGCATTTTAACAGCTGACTACTCCGTGGGAACAAGAGTTTCCTATTTTTGTAATGACGGATACAGACTCTCCAGCAAAGAACTGACGTCAGCCATCTGTCAACATGACGGGACATGGAGCAACCACAATAAAATACCACGATGTTCTGGTTAGTAACATATAGATCACACATGGTTTAGCAGTTTAATATGAGTAATGTGAGTAATGAGGCCAAATGTAAGCAATATATACTTACCACAGTGTGTGACAGGCATTTCTGAGTTTGGCATTGTTCTGTAATTTGAGACAGTTTTATGCTTGTGAGATATTTTGGCCCTACTCTATTATCTGACTCTGTATTTTTTCGTCGCACTCTGTCCATCTCTGTAGTGGTCGTATGTCCCAGCATCGGGTCGTTCTCTTTAGAACACGGCCGCTGGAGGATTGTCAACGGGTCACACTATGAATACAGAACACGCATCGTGTTCACCTGTGACCCGGGTTACTACAGATTAGGCCCTGCCCATATTGAATGCTTACCCAATGGCGTCTGGAGTTGGAGAAATGAGAGACCGCACTGCCAGGGTGAGTAATGGTTTAATGATCAATGAAATTTGAACAACAATTTGTAGGAATCATTGCACTGAGATATATCATATTGTATTTCTGCCCTCAGATCCTGTATTTATTTGCTGAGCAGTGACTCCCTCTGGGCTTTTTTTATGCCACATTTTATTGACAGTCCTCCCATCTCACACCTTCCCAAAAAGGAATGAGTGTATTTTCCAAAATATCAAACTATTCCTTGAAATCAAACCAAGTTATGTGACAATATTAATTAAAATAGCTTTGGAGTAATTGTGACGGTTACATACATGACTTGTAACGTGTTGCGAGGGAGAATAGAGGCTCCCTGCCCTCCACCTGGCGTCTCTGGGCTGAAAACCTACCTTGCAATATCTGTGCAGCACTTGCCCTCCTCCCCGGTGTCCCAGCTCTCGTCTTTGTGCACCGCAACACAAACGTGCTTTGTAACGCATAATCATTCGTTTATGACGGTTAAGACTACACAAATATAAACGTTGTGTCATTGTAACGTTATCTAGCGCTTTTTTCACTGGCTTCATTAAAAACAAATGCACATGGCCCGGAGGGGGGTTAGTAAAACAGCGGAAAAGCAACCAGACTTGCATACTTTGTCTTTAAGGCAACTGTCTGTATTTGTTAATGTTTTTCGTCTGCAAGTTTGTGAGCGATGTCATGAAGAAATTACAATGATTATATGGTCTGACATTACCATTGTCATTAAAGAGCAGTTTGGATAACAGATTTCAACACATCAGTAACAACCAAAAATCTCTGAAGTATAAAAACACAAATGGCACAAATGATACATGGCTGTTAAAGTTTGTCATTAAAATTCTGCTGATATAAAAGGCTAGAGGTGTGTTCAATGATAACTGAGTCTCTAATAATTTGATTTCACCTCTTTCATTTAATTTGATCTTAATTGTAATGCAAAGAATCTTTTTCCCTCCAATGTGCTAAACTAAAGGAGGTGTGTTGACATTTTTAAAGTGTCATCTGCGATTTTTCTCTTGAGGATTCCTTGGCATTTTGAAACAGTGTTATTTCTCCTTAAAGAGTTGTGTGACATTTGAATATTTACTGTTATTTTATTCACTGGGCATCTCTGAGTGTTTGAAAAAAAAAGAAAGAAAGAAAGAAAGAAACTGGCACCAAATTTGCATGATAACAGTTTGCCAGGACCGGTAGCATCTCACACTGGAACCAGCGAGCTCATCCAGTGTGATGGTGCCAAATTTGTACACAGCTGCTTTTAAATTGCTTGTGTCTGACTGTGTGTCTCAGTTATCTCCTGTGGTGAGCTGCCATCTCCACCCAATGGGAAGAAGATTGGTACTCAGACAACATTTGGTGCTACGGCCATCTTTACCTGCGATCCCGGTTTCATGCTGGTGGGGTCAGCTGTCAGAGAGTGCCTGTCATCTGGGCTTTGGAGTGGAACAGAAACGCGATGTTTAGGTATGTAGCTACTCCAACTTTTTATGTATTCAGACACACACCATCTATAGACACTGTATGGGATTTCATGGCTTAAATGTAAAGCATTGGACATACAGGACACACCAGCATAATGTACATGCACTGAACCATCCACCATTACAGAGAGAGTTTGAAAGATGTGATTTTTCAAGTCAGTTTAATGAGACCAGGTAGCAAATATAGGCTTGTGCCCTGCACCTCTCATTTGGCTGCACAGCTGCTTCCCTCTGGCCTCGTCCACCTCACAATCAAAAGTATCACGAGGAAGCTTCTGCCACACACTCACTAAATTCATTCTGAAGGTTCTTTTTTTATAGAAGCCTGAAAAAAATAGGTCCTTTCTTCTGTCAGTGTGCCAGCCAGAGGTAACAGATGTTATGACATGGTGCTGTCACTTCTCCACGAAGCCTGTGCAGAAACAGCGCTTCCCAGAATACTTCACAGGCAGAAGGAGATATGAGATTCAAGTTAGAAAGAAAAAGTTCAATGTAACTAAACCTAGACTGATGAGGAGGCATGATTCTGTCAAAAAAATAAATAGATTGAGTCCTAAAAAAGTGCTATAAACAGCATTTTTATTCACTAACTTTTCTTATTATCCTTCAAAACAAAACTGACTTCACTGTACTTGTTTTGCTTCTTTAGAATATTAGACTGTGCAGTTATTTTGCTGTTTCCAATCATCATGTTAATCAAAGCTGATGTATGTATGATTCTTTTTATAATCCTTAAACAGTTGGTATTAAAAAAAATTGAAAATGTCATTAAAAATGTTTTTAAAAAAAATCCCCTGTAGAAGTGGCCACTTTAATACTGTGTTACAAGATTTCTTATCAAAACTAAAACACAACACATTTTTATTTCCCTATATTTAATATAGGTATAAGCACACTTAAATGTATTTTAATTTATTGCATTTATTTTAATATTCTGTTGATGTTCCAGTCTTAAGTGAGTTAGTTTGTAAGATACCTTGATGTTTTTTTCCCTTATTCAACACATACAGTAACTCTCTGCAACATATTCAAGAAAGTAAAGTGGGGCTTGAGTCAAAGGGCATTACAGTACCTTTGACTCTATTAATTAACACCTCAGTGATAATATAAAAAGACAGGTGATATGAGGCAAACATATTTTTCTTCTCATTCTCTTCCCACTTCCCTGATTGTCTTTGAATTGTTAGCACTCGCTGACACTAGGGACCCGGTGCAGCTTTTTATCTACAGCAAAGAATGAAATCAATACTCAATCCAGACTCTGTGAAAAGAAAATACTTGTTCCCACTCTTTGTAAAATGCCTTTTATAACATCTTGCATTTACACTCTGCATCAATTAGACCTGTGGGAATGAATCTGATCAGGGTAGTAAAGAGTATCTGTATCTGCCTGGTTATAGTCTGATCCTTTAAAAGCACTAGGACAGATTCATTTAAATGTTAGACACTTTTGAAGATACAGCAAAGAGCAGTGACGCAACTGTGGAGATGTTGCAGGAGGTGATTGACCATCTGACCCTTCATTGTAACTGAGAGGTGATTTAATTTGTGACGAAGCCTCTAATATTCTTTTTTGAAGACAGAGTCTTTTTTTGCCACTTTTAATGGGGTGTGTTTGCTCACACTCAGATGTCTTAGATCAAGGATAAAACGGCTTCCGATCTTGGATCGCCTATTTTTACAGTGTTTCTGCAGGTGTTAAAATTTTTAATGTCCCACATAGCATACCTCTTGAACCAAGGGGAAGTTACATCATCATGGTGTGTTTAAAACTCCCATTTCTGTTTTTGCTGATATTGTTTCTGCATTCCTAAAGCTAATCCAGACAAACCATCTCAGGGGTACAATAAGATGGTAAAATGCAATATCATTTTGAAATATTTGCACATCTGCAGGATAACAAGCCCTATCTTAGTCCCAACAAAAGTAAGTAAAAGCAAGTACATGAAAAAACACAAGTAAACCAGAACAGTTTGGGTTTGAAAATTCAAGTAGCGCTACAACAGCAAAACTTTTTTGTTATTGTTTTGTCAGTAGGTCTGTTGGCTGGTATTTATAGCTAGATGATACAGATTGTTAGCACATCAACAATTGTATCTGTACATTAGTACATTTCTGAGTTTCAAGGTCAGTATCATCCTTTATCTGAGTCTCTTGTGTTTCTGTGTGTCGCTCTCTTTCAGCTGGCCACTGTGGAATCCCAGAAGGCATTGTGAATGGCCAGGTGATTGGCGAGAACTTTGGTTACCGTGATACAGTCGTGTATCAGTGTCTACCTGGCTTTCGACTAATAGGCTCATCGGTTCGAATCTGTCTCCAAGACAACCAGTGGTCTGGACAGCTTCCCGTCTGTATACGTAAGAAAAACACACAAAGCACAGATTCACCTCCGATGAATTTATGATTCTCTTCAACTAATGTGTTAAACCAGAACCCCAGAAGACTGCTGCCGGTCTGTTCACCAAAATACAAACACAGAATGACTGCAGAGTTCTCCCACATTGTATTAAATGTAGACAAAGGATGATCTCACACCAATAGTCACAGTAACTAGTTCTGAAAGACAGTTGTACTGTATGTCTTAAAGTGTTGGATCTTCTGATCTGACTAAAGAATATTCTCTGGTGCAGTAACACACGCATTCACCATGTACATGTAGCCCAGAGATAAAAAAAAAAATGAGAGTTAAGGAAATAAAGACAAAATTAACCTCTGATTTCAGCAGATACAGTATGTGTATGCACATTTAGAGAGGATCAATAGCAGCACAGAAAATGGAGCATGTGGAGTTTTGTGGTGAGGATTTGCAAATGTGCTCATCAGACACAGCGATGGGTTAGCAGAGGAAAAAAAAAAAGAAAAGCACAAATTAAAAAGAAAAGCATAAAAGGCAGCCAAATTCATTAAGGCTTCTGAAAGGTTTATGAAAATGTTTGTTAGATACCAAATGGAGAAATCAAAGCCTGCTCAAAGACAGGCAATATGAAAATACAGTGTTGATAAAGTGTTCTGCACTTTTCTTTGGTTTGGTTGGTCTTTTGGTTTTACATATGTTATTTGCCTTTGGGCTTGTAGAATCGATATCATACATCTTGCAAATCACTTTGGAGGCATACGAATGAAGAACACTTTATGTCTGATAAATTAAGACCTTCTATGAGATATTGTATTTCTGATGTGTTGTAGGAGAATTGGCACTGGATTTAACAAGTCCTGATTGAATATCAAGGTGAAACAGCCAAAATATAAATATGGTGAAAAAAAGAGTTTATAGTCTTAAAGTCCCACAGTTAAACTCCACAAACTAGCAAGTGGAGTTCAATAAAATCCATTTGTTATTGTGGTTACAAGTTAAACATTGTCACTGATCGAGGAAGGACCGTCGATATTTATCTATAGATATTTATCTTAAGTGAAAACTGAATAAAAAAAAACATATTGATGGTCATTAACAGAAAGGTACTTTATAGCAGGACATGTCAGACTCCGTCAACGGAAAAAATGAAATCAGGATAGTAGCTTTGGATGTAATGTGATCTACAGTAGCACATCATTAAAAAAAACACCTGCAGTCATATCTTTGTTGTGGCTCAGTGATAAGAAAAATAAGAATTCAGTGAATGCTAACAGGAAACTACCCTGTGGGATTTGTGTTCTTGTGTGTGTATGTGTGTGTGCCATGAAAATGTTTAATTAATTTAAAAATTGTTTTCTGTCTATTAATCACAACCTGGAGCACTGAACAAAGGGGAGAGATGATGGAAACACAACCTGCAATGTCAACTTTACAATCAAAATGTGAACTTTGAATAAATGTGTATTTTAAGGCAGTTGCTTCCTGGTCATCACACACTCACAGGAGGTATCGTTATGGCAGGATAGGCTTCATGTTTAAAACAAGTAAAAGAAATGAACAAGAAAAACATCACTGATTAAGCATTTTAACAACACTGACAGTTTGGTCAAAGCAGAGTTAGAAGCAAAATTCACAACTTCACCCCCTCCCATACTTGCTGACTCGAGTGACTTCACTTGAGCCATCTTTGATTAGATTTCATAGTGTTCCCCCTGGAGCCAGAAAAAAGGCTCTATCCAGCTCTTTTTTACATGTGCACTAGTGCTCCCCAAGACCTGTAAACATACTTTTATGTATAAAATCACAGTGCTCCCCTGCCATGAATTTTTTTGAGTTGTGCTTACCACTGAAGTGACAGCTTTAGATGCTTGATAAGAGTAGCAAAAAAAAAAAAAAGTGCGTTTGGGGTTAAAATTGGTATAATCAAAAAAATATATATGATTCTTACATATTCAGCAGCAGCAGTGTAACTACCTTCAATATTGTTTGTGAACGCGGCACTGAGGTCTTCAACAGGGGAATTTTCTGGTGTAGCTGATAAACCCCATTCTAGGGTGTAAAAGTCCAAATTGGAAAAGAGAAGTAAAATATAGAGTAAACTTCTTGTTCAAGAGGGATTCCATACGAAGAAAAGTGAGCAGAAGGTCTTTGTTTTGAGAAATAACACTTTCTTTTTGTATTCACCCAGTAGTCCTTATACAGTATAAAGGGCCAGAGGGCCAACTGCTAGCACGGTCTGGATGAGATAAATAGCTGGGCTCTAGGATAAAACAGACAGCTCTGACGTGTCCAGGCTACTGTGAAAATCTTCTAAAATTGGTGACTTGCTGTGGGCATCATAAATGTTTTCAGGCAGCATCTGGGCATGGTGGCGATGATGGGTGCCAGCTCAAGCCAATTACAAACACCTTTTCTCAAAAGAGACAGCCTGTTCGTTCAGTAAATTAGAACCATATTCAGAAGACAGAGGTGGTGATGTAGTGTCTGCATTTCTAGAATAGAAGGCACATGAAAGGGAGTTTATTTTCAATAAGAAATTGACCATGACCCTTAAAACAAAAAGAAATGTTCAGTATAGAGACTGTTTGGGTGATGCATGCATCTGTGTCTGTGTGGTTACAATGGTGTGTGTATCCATCAATGTATCAGAGAGTGTTTCTGTGCTTTGCTCTTTTTATTGAGGTTATTCATGCAGGAGTTATTGAGGGAAATCATTTTACAGCCAAATTATACTGTAATTATGGAGATGAGAGGCTCTTGTTTAGAGACACAAACACAGAATGATGATGAGTGTGAGTGTGTGTGTGTGTGTGTGTGTGTGTGTGTGTGTGTGTGTGTGTGTGTGTGCGCGCGTGCTTGTACCTGCAGGGCATGCTGACGGTGTCAGATAAATTTGTATCTTAGATATGCAAACAAACTTCTGATTCTCAGTGATCAATTGAAAAGAAGACCTAGCCTTCCTCTCCCCTCCACCCCATCTTCTCTTATCCTCATCATTTCTTGTTGGCTTTCTTCTCCTCTTCTTATGCACTCTCTTCCTCTTTGCTGTTTGGTTTTCTCCCCTTTCACCCACCAAGTATGTGTCTTTCCTGATTTCTTTCCCAATCGTGAGACGCCTCTGCTTCTTGTTGAGCTACACATGTAAAAGTCCAGAGTGTGAGAGGCAGATGAGAGAGGGGCTGGGAGTAACTGTACAACTGTCTGTTTGCACAAACAGCAGAGCACATTGCCAGTACAATGAGGAAAGGAGCACACACAAACCTTTGTGTAGCCCTGGTGAACAAAGTTAACTGGGTGAAAAATTATAATGCAGAATGTCAAACAGCGGATACTCACAGCTAACTCCTAATGTTTCCAAAATAATGACCTTAAATCTGGATACCAGCTATCTCTTTTCTACCATCTGACATTCTCATGAATATTAATGAATTACTGTAGAAAAAGCAGATATAATTGGTGTGAATCTGTTCTTTCTCTTGACAGTGAACTTCATGGCCTCTGATTTTCAGGTCCTGGCTCAGATCATATGTTTCTGTGGGTCCTCTCGCGTCAAGAGGAAATGTTATGGGATTGGATTTTTTCAAATTAATTGAGAGAATGAGGCAATGGGTTACAAAAAGTCAAAACATTTACAAAACAGACTTGCAGCTAAATCACATTAGTGGTCAGTTACAAGTACATGGCATTGATTTCAGAAATAGCACCCCTGGACATGACTACACAAACATTCACCCAGCACAAAAATAACACAGTCACAGCCACGTCTACATTGACTCACCCTTTCGGTGCAGCTCAACTATATATGATGAAGTGTGCGAGTGACCAGTGTCAAGTTTTGTAGCCAAAGCCAAATGTCTTTTGTTAAGAAGTGTTAAAAACTCATCAGTTGGTTGATGAACACCGCTTTTTCACTTGATGGCATGATCGATTATAAGAAATAAACATGGGCACTGTAGTATGTGAATATTATTGATATAAGTGATCAAACCATGTTTATCCTATAGCTTGTGTTCATTTGTTATTCACAATTAAATTTAGAATAAATGTAATAATTCATGGTTATGATATGACCATGATTCACACTTTCTTCCTTGTAGCGATCAGCTGTGGCCACCCAGGAAGTCCCATATATGGTCGCACAGTGGGAAATGGCTTCAACCTCAACGATGTGGTCAGCTTCGTTTGTAATCGGGGTTATGAAATGGAGGGGCCTGCACGGGCTCAGTGCCAGGCCAACCGCCAGTGGAGCCACCCGCCCCCAACGTGTAAAGGTGGGGAGAAAAGTTAAGTGTATTCACCCCTAACCTTATTTATCCCTAATTTTTAATACCACCGCAACTCTTATCTTTATTTACACTTACTGCCTGTTCCCATGGAAACCATCTTTATTTACCACAACCCTTGTCATTACAATTCATCTCTACCTCTGACTTCATTGGATGTTAATATCTCTGTTGTTATAACTGTGGAACCTATTACAACCAAGATGGTTCACAAAGTTCACATTCCCTATTTTGATGTTTTCCTCAGTGTAACGAAGTTTTGAGGTAGATTAAATGCTCCACTTCCCTCTAACTCTTTCCTGGCTCCAGCCTCAAGAATGGATTTTTTTTTGTCTTCTTTGAAACATTGGATGCTGGATCCAGGACATAAACTTGCCACCACCGATCATCACCTACCATTCACCATATTTTACTTATTAAACACCAGCTCTTGTCATTTCCTCCAGCTTCACTTCATCCTCATAATTACGCCCCATATTATTTTACAGAGCTCTAATCCTGGTTCAAAACACTGGGAAAAGGAAGAGGGGGAAGAGAAATGGCCCTCTCTGGTTCATGCCAAATAACACATACCTCTCTATCTGTTTATTTGTGTGTGTCCGTCTTTGTGTCTCTCTGTGTATAGTGGTCAATTGCTCTGATCCAGGCATCCCAGCCAACTCCATTCGGCAGAGTAAAATAGAGCATGGCAACTTCACCTTTGGCACAGTAGTTTTCTACGACTGTAACCCAGGCTATTACCTCTTTGGGTCACCTGTACTGACCTGTCAACCTACTGGACAATGGGACAAACCCCTTCCCGAATGTATAGGTTAGTGTGATTCTTCTCTCTTGTCTTTTTAACCTTACGATCTGGGAGACACGCAACAGTGGACTCGGATTGTATCTAGAATATATTAGAAATACCCTGACATTGTTTCTTTTGATTAACCTTCATGTCTTATTCTCAAGAGTGTTATAAATTTTAGCAAGCAGTGTTTCTCTCTGTCTCTCTCTGTTGTGTATTTTTTTTATCCCATAATCCTACTAGTGTCTTTTTGTTTCTGAATCTGTGTCTTTAGTTCTTGACAGTGGTCACTGCAGATATCCTTGCAAAGCTCTGTTGAGTCAAAATAAGCTGCCTATCCCTCCCTCATTTCTTTCCCTCTCTCGCTCTCTCTGGGTCTCCAGTTGTAGACTGTGGTCATCCAGGCTCTCCCCCTAACGGTGTGCTGAACGGAGATAAGTTTACATTTGGTTCAACAGTCCGGTACTCCTGTCTGGGCGGTAGACAGCTGAAAGGAGAATCATCCAGGACTTGTCAGCTCAATGGGATGTGGAGTGCCCCTATGCCCTTCTGCTCTGGTAACCATTTTAACCTCTACTGAATATACAGACATTAAAGTGCACACTATCCAAAGAAAGATACTGTAGATAGATAGGGGGTGCAGATGAAAGGCAAGATGTCTTAAAACATGTGGAGTCAACAGAGTGTGGAGTATTTCATGCGTTAAGTCCTGCAGGCACACTTTCTTAACCCTTTTGCTCTTGATCGGAGGGATAATGAGAGGCATGGATAGACAGATAGAGGACAGGGTTGCTGCATGAAAAGAGAATATATTAGTAGCTGTCTGTTATAAGAGCTGTGGAGCATAACCTCTCCCTAAAGACACACACACCACAGCCCTGGACATTTAACCGTATGGAGAGACTTTGAATTTTTTGATCATATAAAAAAACGGCTTAACATCTCCATTTTGATCTTTTTACATTTAAAAACAAGGTCATTTATATACAAATGCTGTTTGAATAATTTTCCTATAGCACTCAAGCACAGTGTTTATTTTGGGTTTTTTCAGACATGATAAAATATGGGAAAATAATTTAGAACTGCTGTATCCTACCACTGCAAGCTGTCATATGCTCTGCTTACTTATTTATACAAGTTTTGTGCACTGCCACAGAGTGTAGTGACTGTCACTGCCTGTTCTACCAACATAAGTTCACTGTTTGTGACTGTGTGTGTGTTTGAGTGTGACTGTGTGTGTGTGTGTATGTATGCATACCCATGTGTGTTCATGCACCTTGTGATATTGTCACCGCCATGGCTCAGTGAGTCATTTTGCCCCACTGTTCCTGCTCTGCTCATATTCTGGGACTTTGACAGTCTGTAATTCAGGTCTCTCTCACAACAGCAGGTGTGTCACGTATGTTACATGAATGAACTGTAGAGCTTTCAACCTGACTGGGTTGAAACGAGAGAAAGCTACAGCACAATCTGTGTAATTTAATCTTTAAATGAGTAAACAGTGAAGCCAATCTGACCTGCTTATCGTCATCTAACAAATATTTATACAGATCAGTTTGACCATAGCAGATGTGTTCATTTTCTCCAGCATTGGCTGTATTGTCTGGATGGTGGGAATATTGTGTACTGTAGATCCGCTACTGTTCTGTAAACTGCTTTACACAAGCTTATTTCCTCCCTGCTGGATACACTGTATCTGCATATCTAAACTCTTATTTAGCTGGATTCTCTCCAGACAGAGAGCCACCTCACCTTCCATGATGTCTAAACAAATGCTATATGGTTCTCAGTTGGCTTGGGGGCATGATTTTGGTTCTCCAGAATAACAGGTCCCCCACTTACCTAACTGACTGAAAACACATTACAGATGATTTGACCAAGAATAAATTGTTATTTACAGCAATGGCCCTGGGGAGACAGAAGGTGAGCAAGGGTAATAGTCGGAGAAGCAGTGATTCATGCTTTTACCTGGTAGCTCTGTGCCAGAGCCCTGCAGAAACGAGTATTCAGCCTTTGGCGGCAGTGTTAGCTCTGCAATTATGCTCAATAACTGCTGATAAGAAAATGATGTTTCTGATGTGATACTGGTTATGTTACCCACTGGCATTTAAGGAGTCATTAGATATGTTCTGATTAACTGAGTAGAGTTGAAGCCTCAAATCCACTTCCTCTCATGTTTTCTTTGTTGAGCATTAGTTGTTCTGACACTTTTGTGTTCATTGTTTTTTTCTAGGTTTTAAAAATAGAATGATTTAGAGAGACTGGGCAGTCTGCATTTCACTTGTATTTCAGTGTTAAATATTGTGCCTTGGCCTTCCTGAGACCTTCCGGTCCAAAAAATTGAGATTTTAAAGCAGAAACATTCATTCAAGTTTTTTTATGGTTAAATGAAAAGAATAAACAAGATAAACAAGTGTGCCTTGTAAAGACACACATCTTGAATATTTATTTATCAGGCCCGTGCAGTGGATGACCTTGGTTCTGTCTACACAGCTTCAAAAGAGCAAAATGTTCAAATTCTGTGTCTGTATATTTATATATATATATAAAAGAACTACAGGGCTACAACCAGGAGATGGTAAGCAGAGTTTCTAAACAGCTAGTCCTGCTCAACAAAGGGAAAAAAGTGATCCACCCACTTGCACCTGTAAAACCCAACAATAAATAAGAAAGAAACAAGTGTAAAAACAACACGATGTGGTTTTATGGGGGTTGTGTGCAGGACTTCTTCGTAGGGTGCAGTCTTTTCTTGTCCATGAGAGCAGGCAAATGGAGGGCACTTCAGAAAAGAAATTAAATTTTTATTACTTAGACATGAATGGGGATTCAACAAATGAGAAATAATATGTTAATAAATGACCTTTAAAGGTGCTGGTTGTTGGATTTTTTTTTACCTTTGGAAGGAACCATATTAATTCTTAACCAGATCCTGGCTGTAGCCTCATGTTTAAAGGAGAGTGGTAAGTGAATAGGCATATTTCCTGAAATGTCAAAGCATTACTTTAATCTGTAGTTACTGAACACTGGGTGGCTGCTGCTTAAAAAAACATTTGATAAGGAATTACATCATGTACCAACTGTTTCCTTAGTCTTCCCACACCTCCCTACTCAACTTCCTGCAGTAAGTCCTTGAAGCAGACGAGTGAAAATGTTATCACCTAGTCATTTTTTCTCATCCACCATTATGGGAACATCTGCAGGCCAGGGCAAAGTAGCTTCAGCTCAGTAACACATGAATTTATCCAAGACAGAGTGCAGCCAAATCTTTCTATCGGATAGATGTTGCTGTGTGAGCGTGCAGATGAATGTGTGTGTCCGATTAGTGGTTGTTCCAAAGTCACCTGAGGGAAACAACAGATTAGTTTTCACACTTTGTCCCACAGAAACTTACACATATACATTTGCACACATTTATACACACGCGCACACACACACACAGGCATGCACCAGTAACATCAGGTAGATTGATTGTGTGTCCTGTTGAGACCTGATACACCTGAGGCTACATGGTGACTTTGGGTCGGTGTGCAGGCTTCCCATAGGAGTTGTGTAGATGGTTATGTTTTGTCTCTGAAGGTGTGTCTGTGTGTGTGTGTGTACAAGTGTGTGACTGGTGGAGCATTTTGCAATCTGTTCTTCTATTCGGAAAAAAAAAAATTGTCTTGTTATCGATAATTTCCCCTCTTTTCTAAGCTTTTAAAGACAAATAACAGAGGCACAATGTGGTAAACGCATATTTATTTATCTGTGAGACACTGAAATCCCGAGGCTTTACTAAAGATGTTAAGTCATTATGTGTTGTGCCTGTGTGTATGTGTAAGCTCAATTTAGCAACAGGCCTCTAGATATTTGCAGTGTAGTACAAAGAGAGCCAATCTGAAATTAGGTTATTTGTCAAAAGTATGAAAAAAAAATCACAAAAACATTGCAGGTACATTTGGGAAATTTTTAAGGTAGTTGTTCATCACACATAGCAGCATGCTTTGTGTGATGTAATGGTCGATTGTTGTTAGTAAATCTAAAACATCCACCCTGTGTTGCTATATCCAGAGCTAATTAATCAGGTTGCAACAATAATTATATGCACACATAAGTCAATGCAAATTTTGTACCATTAGCAAAATAGGCAATAGTGACCAGAAATGTGTGAGCACCATATATTTATCTGAGTTGACAGTTTGTGCTTCTCTGTGTGTGTGTGTGTGTGTGTGTGTGTGTGTGTGTGCGTGCGCTCTCAGAAGCGTGCTCTGACTGTCAGGCAGAATTTGCTGACCAGGCGGCTCTGCAAGGGCAGAGCGAGGATCACACATACTCACTGCCACCCATCTACCCATCAGCACACTTACACACACACACACACACTCTTAAAGCAAGCATGTACCCCCTGTCGCCAACATATGTAAGACTATCTGTAAGCAGCCATGAGCACCATCAGAACGTATTTTATTTAACATCGGATTAAATATTTAGCTCATATTGGTGGTTTTGCTCAGAAATGCAAGTTTGATGTTTAAGTAATCAATTACAATTATTGTTTTGATCATTTTAGATTTGTCTCCTTATCCGCTTCTGTATTCAGGTATTAATTTTAGCAATTGCAAGTGAAGCAATATGAAGGTTCGAAGTTCACTGTGTGTTTGTAGAAGATGCAGCTGGTTGTGACGATTCTAGTTTTGGAGGGAGGGATTTAACCCTGTCGTCTCATTTCTGTCTCTGTAGGCGACACAGCTGGTTCCTGTGGCGATCCCGGGATTCCCTCCCATGGGTCAAGGGAACAAACGGATTTCAGGATCCGTTCCAAGGTTTACTTCAGCTGCTCAGAGGGCTACGATTTGATTGGTTCTGCTGAGAGGATGTGCTTCCCTAATGGGACCTGGTCCGGCACGCAGCCCTTCTGTAAACGTAGGAAGATACTTAATACCACTTAATTTCAACCTATCCAAACCCAGGACCTTGACAATGACCCAGTTATAGATGAACTGCACAGTCTAAGTATAGTCATAGAGCTGAAGCTCATTGAAATGCACACAGCCTTCTCTCACTCATTCTCTCCTTTTATCCACCCCAGCTGTCCAGTGTGGTAACCCTGGCACGCCCAGTAATGGCAGAGTCTTTCGTTTGGATGGAACAACGTTTTCTCACTCAGTCATCTACTCCTGCATGGACGGCTACCTGCTCACTGGCGCCACCACCAGGCAGTGTCAGGCCAATGGGACGTGGTCAGGAGTACAACCTAACTGTACCAGTAAGTCACCTGATGTATACTGAAAAGTCCTTTACAGACTAATACATTGATTTATACATAGTTTAACAATATGTGATGCTCTAAAAGTAAATTTAGTCCTCTGCAGTGTATTTCTGTTGTAGCTTTATTACTTTGAGTGTGAACACAGGAGGTGACTTGGAAGCTGAAGAGCCGACTGTCAGCTTTATGTATCACGTACTATATATAATCAGTATTAAATCCTTGCTTTGCGAGTCTGTAACCCATAAACATCACTAAACTCTGATGTGTGATTGTAAGGTTTCCTTTCCAGCCTTTTGCGACCCTATTTTATGTCCTGTTTTAAATTAGACTGTGACAGCGGAGGGTCTGAGTAATGAAATCAGCCTCAAATCTTCATCCTCCTGCTCCAGACTTTATAGAGTGACATGAATAACCTTGATC
Source organism: Caranx ignobilis (assembly GCA_021432705.1). Classification (NCBI taxonomy): domain Eukaryota; kingdom Metazoa; phylum Chordata; class Actinopteri; order Carangiformes; family Carangidae; genus Caranx; species Caranx ignobilis. The sequence continues at coordinate 5,276,836 of MU269991.1, read as the reverse complement.
GTTGTTTACTTTAGCTAATTTGCTTTTTGAACTCTAGGAGAAAATTCCCAAGAGTAAATAACCATAAAATATTATGCATCGTTCTTATATGAAATGTGACCAAAGCTGTGGTTGGAATGAATGTTAATCAGTGCTGTGTGTTTCCATGACTAAAAAGATCAGCTTGTGTACATGCCTGTAAAGAAAACTACAAGAGCTGGTGACTGCTCTTGTGACACTGTGACTGGCACTGACAATTTACATACTCACAGTGCCATTTAAACATTGTGTCCCAAAGTGAACTTAAACTGTCTTGGGTCTCACATGAAGACAGTCTTTAATAGTATTTAAATGTCTTCCAGTTATCAGTGGCATTTCTGACTTTAATGCGCTATGCAAAGAAATACCATTTCGAATTTTCAGCAGTACAGGACACAGAAACAGAAATGCTGAGAAACCCAAATTTTTAAATACGAAAAGAAATAAGTTTATAGCAATCCCTGACTTAAAGGAAATGGCTTTTACAGTAGATTACGCTACATCTATTAACAGGCATGACAGTATCTGGGGTGGCTTTAAAAGCATTTAAACTGCCTATTAGACTATGAAGGACAGTGCTTTTTAAGTACAGTCAGGGGAATCCTAATGTGCCTTAAAAGAGTCCCAGGACAACCTCAGCCATTTTTGATATCACTGTTGTTTCATTCATGAGAAGTGAAACCCATAAAGGAATGCAAAGAGATCACACAGTTCGATCACAGAGTCACTATCCACAGCAGCAGGTACTTGTCAAAGTTTCATGACTAAAATTTAGACCCAGTGCCCATACACTGTTCTAGTTAGGTCATCTCTCACAGCAACTTTGGGATTCCCAAGACAAAATCTTCCCACTTCCAGACTTTGCCATTCTGATGTTTATTTATCAGATGGTCCTCTCTCTGGTCTAGCACATTTAAGAACTACCACAACCATTCTCTCACCTTCATTGACCCTTTGTCTTCTTCTAATGCTGTCCTTCATCATTCAATACCATATTCTATTGCCTATCCCAAAGAATATGTATGCAGGAGTAATATTTTCAAATATCTTGTGCGGTAGCATGAGCGTTATGTGAGCAGCAATCTTAATCTTAGTTCCATCTCTTCAACTCCAATCTTATTCAACTTCTCTCTATAGTGATAAACTGTGGGGATCCAGGTGTGCCAGCTAATGGCCTCCGCTACGGAGAGGACTTCACAATTGGCCAAAATGTCTCCTTCCAGTGCCAGCCTGGATACAGAATGGAGGAGGACGGGTCCCCTCAGAGGACATGCACCCAAAATGGGACTTGGAGTGGGAATATGCCCATATGTACAGGTAACTGAATTGTCAAAACATCCAACTCTGCTTCAGCTCTAAACAACACTGAAACTGTGCTGTAAAACCAGAGGTAAAGTATTATTGCCATGTTTACAGTACAGTTAATGTATTCATGAGTGAACTCTACATCCAACTAAGACTGATCCATCAGATTCTGCTCTCAGTTGGCTATCAGTGCCTCTGTGGGGAAAACTATAAATACAAACAAATCCCATAATAGAGTCTGAGTCACATGTAACAGCTTGTAAGTGCTGTAATTAGTTTAAACTGTTTCTATAACTGGACTTGATTAAAAGTCTTCCCAGACAAGACAATCTCGCAGCTATTTAGAAAATTTGTGCGGCAATAAAATTATAAACAAATTTTCCAATCACTGTTTGAAATCCCCCTCACCACAGCTGTGAGCAGCACAGGGCAGAGATGTTAGCTGCACCACATAAAGCTGCTAAAAATTTGACGTGTGCATTTTTTCCCCCTCACCCTCTTTCCTAACCTCTCTCTCTCCATCCCAGCGGTGACCTGCCCGACTCCCCCTTCCATCAGTAATGGGGTACTGCAGGGCAGCGACTTTGAATGGGGCAGCAGCGTGAGTTACAGTTGCTCACCTGGATATGAGCTCTCATTCCCTGCTGTCCTGACCTGCGTTGCCAATGGCACCTGGAGCGGCATGCTGCCACAGTGCTTACGTAAGTGCTTACGTAAGCACAAACACATCCACAAATGCGGTACATGTACATTCAACCCGGCCAAGGCATGTTTATCAAACATCAATTACAGTTGGAGGCAAAAATCAAAAGTTGTCCTTGAGATACACCAAGAATGGGTGTGCCTGTCAATATGTTAGCACTGTATACTCAAATAGGATTGTGTATGGCTGCATGTGTGTGTTTGTGTGCAGCCAAGTTTTGCGGTGACCCAGGTACTCCAGTCGGTGGTTTCAGAGAGGGACGAAGTTTCATCTATCAATCAGAAGTGTCCTTCACCTGTGCTCCACCTCTTATTCTGGTCGGCACAGCAACCAGGCTCTGTGAAAGTGACGGTGACTGGAGTGGGACGCAGCCACGCTGTATTGGTAATTTAATTCATTTATTCTCACTTAGTATCTTTATTGGTCATGCAGTTTGTTTTAACCTGCTCGAAAATCTGATTAGAGTGTTAAACAAGTAACAAGTTTTGAAAAAACTTGTTTTGCTACTGTATATTCACCAATAGAAATCAATTCTCGCTCCCCCTCATTCTTAATGTTCAGTCAATCACATGCAAGAAGTCATCGTTACTCTAAGCTACAGGTAAATTTTGGTCAGTACCAAGAAAGTATTGATTTATTGATACCCACAGGTCTTAGTCAAAGCACTGTAAATCTGAATAAATCTATGAGTTAAGAAAGTTCCTCAGTATTATGTGTTTCCAGTAACTCCCCAACTCTGCCTTTAACCCCCACCAAAAATTGATTTAAGATTTTACTGATTATTTTTTAAAAGTTCCTGACTTTATCATCAATCATCACCCCCACATGAGCTGGAGCACAGCCTGGTATCCTCAGGCAGGGGTGTCTTACCCACTTCAAAGTCTGGGTTTAAAATTAAAGGGCTGTGATGGTTGGTCACTGGAGCCCCCAGACCTTTGAATGATATTTCTCATGAGGTAAAATAAGTATCTTCTTTTAAATAACATATCAAAGCAGAGTTTTACAGACTTTCTTTTAATGTCATCCCATTGCTGCACATAGGTTTTCTTTTGATTAATATTATTTTTGTTTGTTTTTTATGTGTTTACTTTCCTGAATGACAATTTGTGTGGGCTCGTAACCTGTGAAACGCAGTGCTTGCTCACTAGGGGGCCTGGACTGGTGTTTGATAATTCCCCTGCCTAATGATCGTGGCAATTAATGACCCATCATTATGGATTTGATGGCCACATTTCAGTTTACTCAGGGGTTTGCTGTGTAGAGCAACTACTGCTCTGTCAAAGTTTAGGTTATGGAGACTTACTGGAATAATAATAAGCAGTGACTGGAGGATCTTCTGAGACAATCTTGTTAATGAAAAGACAGCCTTAGGAGGAAGGCGCCTGAAAGGATTCCTGTGATGTGAGTGAAAGTATAATTTCCAGATTGACAACTCCTCCTTGTAAAACTGCTGCTTTTTTTCACCGCAAGAAAGAATCAGTATCTCACCCAATTATTCTAACTCTGTGCGTGTGAATGAAGATTACAACCTTGTGTGTCTTTAGTTTCGGCTTCAAATAATCTAGGGAATGAGCTGAGTGTTTAAGTTGGTTTTACTGTTCCCCAAGATGGATCTTTCTGTGTCACTTTTCACTTGTATGATGGCTCATTTTCTGTTCCAGCACCCACTAAAAGCATTTCAGTGGCCTGTTTCACAAAGTCCATTTGGAGAGAGTGCTTACACGCACATCACAAATGATGGCAGAGTGACATTTCACAAGTGATTGTCTCCAACAAATTGCAGACATTGTTGTAAGTCTTACATGGTGTTTACATCCCCCAGAGCCACACGCATGTGATTTGTTTTTATTAGTGAAATGTGCAGAGCTCTCACCAGGCACTTTGATGCAGCTGGGGTTTTCGCTCAAAACAACATCAGTTTCTTTGAGAAATGGATTCTACAGGATGTTGGAAATATTATTTTATCTTGGTCTGTGTGGACCTTATTGCATCACATACTTCCTGCAGGTTTGTCAGCTGCACATTATGGCTGCCAATCACCTGTTATACCACAGCCCAAAGGTGATATTGTTATTGTTATTGGATTCAGAACTTGCGAGGGTATCTGATATAAAAAAAAATCAGGGTCTTGCATGGGTAGAAGTAGAGATAGCAGAAAATGTGGCTGCTCATAAGCAAGACAACACCAGTACACACTGTAACTTGCAGCATTTAGTAAAAGGCTTCCGGAAATGGGAATCCACATCCAACTTCAAACAAACTGCTGCTATCTGGGGATTAAGAAGAAAATGAGAGGGGATATTCAGCACACATTACAAATGGTCCCACTGGGTCAACTCAACACCACATGTGATGTTTCGAGCACCACTTCACATGTCTGATTCAGAGCAGGTGCTTAAACAGCAGGTATGGTGATGAATTGTAATAAATGAGAGCTTTTGTAATGAGAACAGACACTTGACTCTTTGTTCCTTCATAGCACTAGATAAGGCTCGCATCCAGGACTTTTAGAGCTGCAGTAAAGTCAAGCATTCCTTGTGAAACAGATGATCTAAAAATAGAAGCTACCCTCTGAAATGTTACTTCATTGATGTAAGGACTTCATCTATACCCACTGAGAACAAAGTACTTATAAGTGCAAGGATGCTGCTTGTGAGGGGAAATCTTTCAGTTCTGTAACATGATTGTTTTTTTTAGGACGGGAACACACACACACAGACACTCAGATACAAACATAAAGTGACTCTCACTGCTGCTTTGTGTTTTTTTCTCTGATGGAAGTGACGTGAGAATGTGGTGTTGAGTGTTGGCTTCTGTGTGCGTGTGTTTGGGTGATTTATTAGTGTGTGATTGCAGCTGTATGTTAGTGTGTGATGTGTATTACTATGTGACTGAAACAGAATGAGTTTTGAGGCGAAGCAGCCTGCTCTTTAAATAAGACAGACGAGGGAGGAGGGGTTGGGTGGGCAGAGCGAGATACAGTGGCATGGAAAGATAGAAGGAGAGAGGAAGAGAGCAGTTAGAGAAAGAGGGAGAGAGAGTTAAAGGAGACAGCAGCAAGAGAGAGAGAGAGAGGAGGGCAGTTAGATAGGTACAGGAAGAGAGAAGGAGAGGTAGGGGTGGGGTGGAGCGGGGGTGGAGGGGGGGGGGGTGGAGAGTGAATCTGTCATTTCGGAAGCTGTATTGAATCGAGCTCTGCGTCAGGATGTGCTCTACATGCTGATGACCCTGCCACACTCTCTCTCTCACACACACAGTCATACACACACTCTCCGAGCTGGCCCAGCTTCGTTTTCTGACAAAGCACTACTGCCCCCTGCTGTCCTGCCAGCGATACATAACCCACTGTTACCATGACAACAGAGGAGAGGAAGGGGAGTGTTAAGAGAGGACACATAATGCTACTGCTAATTTATCTTTCTCTTAGATTTTGTGTGTAATTACTTTCTACTCTTGTCCTTTTCTTCTCAGAACCGACCAAAACCAGCTGTGATAACCCAGGCATGCCACGCTATGGCTCCTTAAACCGGACCTACGGTTTCAAGGTAACAGATCTGTTCCCATAAACTAACTCTGTAGCTACCTCGCTACTCAAGAGAGAGATTAATTTGCCACCCAATCATGAATCTTGTGGTAAAATCCAATTACAAGAGAGAGAAATGAGAGGAAAGAAAGAGGGAAGACAAAAGCTAAAGTCTCTGGGTTTGTAGCTGCTGGTTTGGAAAAAAAAACCCAATACCCTCAAATATATCAACTTGACATCAGCAGTTGTGATTTTTCGCCTTTTTACAACATTTTATAATTCACACAACTAATTGATGTATGAAGATGTTACCTTTCAGGTAAATTAGCTGCAGTCCTGTTAGGTTCTTTTGCAGCTTATATGCGTTTATTTGGTACTGTTTACAAAGCAGTCAGACACAAGCCTCAAACTTTCTCAGCCAGACACACCTTGAAGAAGTTGTGATTACATGTGCAGCATATTGAAGCTCTGGCCTCCAGGATACTCCATGACTCACTTTTGATCTGACTCTTAATCCAATACTCCTATTTCATATGTATCCAAATGAATTATAAGGTGCTGTGATCACACTGCTTATGAATTTAACCCCGTTCTTTTATTTCACCATAAAGAGTGGGTGTGTGTGTGTGTATGTGTGGGTGCAGGGTTAAATTCACAGTCTTTGTCCTGAGCAAAAAGGTATTTTAAAGTCCAAAGCTTTTATGAGGCTGCAGCTTTCTGACCTGGTTTCCATCAAGTGAGTTGCTAAGTGGGTACTGTATGTGTAGATATGTTGCCTGTTGCTGTGTCCTGGCAACAAACCTAAATGTTACTACTTGGAAGCCCCTCCACCCACCCCCAGGGGGAAACAATATCCATGGAAATACAGGGTAAATTTTACAATGTGAATAAATGACGATAATGTTAGAACAAAATAACACCTTGACTTGACTAACTCAGACTGCTGAAGCCTGGTATTAGCTTTGACCTTAGGCTTTAGAGCGCATTAGTGCACAGAACAAGGACGGACCTTATCCTCTATTAATTACAGCAATAACAGTCATCCATGCCACGGAAGTGTGGCGCACTCTTTTAATCCTGTGGATTTCTTCTTCTTATTCTTCATCTTCTGTCCCAAATTTCCATTCACTTCTCCTACAGTTTTGAGAAGACCCAGGCAAAATATATGTCAAAAAATCCAGCTCCATTAGGATCGGTGTGCGGTTACTTTTCTCTACCGGTTTGCCTACGGGTCTGCCACCTGGGGGCGATCTTTATTGCATGTCATTACCCCAGTCTTACACCGCTCATATTGGCTTAACATACACTGAAACTTTGATTGTTAGTAATTAATGAGCAGTGCAGACTTAAAGTTTAACACTAAAAGTACCATGGGGCTGGCAGACTGTTTTGTTTTACATTAATACTACAGGTCTCTCAATCTGTGACACTTCCTAAATGTATGTGTTTGATGGCTTCTGAAACCTATAACCTGATCACACGTAACACAGAGACAGGTTGACAGCTCCTCTGTGTTATTGCACAGAGAAAGATGATCATATGTCTGTCTGATGAGCGCTGCCTTGACCTTTCCGTGTGGACGGTGATGGCCCCCTCACTCCACAACACTCTTAAAATTTCCATAAGGAAGTGCTCTAGTTATATTTACTCTTTCAAACTAATTACTATCAGATTACTAATTACTACTATCAAAATGATACACCAATTAGATTTTGAAGTGAACCATCAGTGTCTATTATGTACATTGAGAATTTTTGTTTTATATTTATATTTTCAGGAAATCTCAAGTTTTACCAGTCACTGTTACATGTGTTTGCTCCCAACATGATAAAATGCATGCATCATTGATGTATTATGTAATTTAGAATAAACATTTTTATTGCAGACTATATTTGTCAGTGCAGCTCAAATTCCACATAACAGTGACTGTCGCCTGTTCCTTTAATAGATGACACATAGTAATCTACTGCTGTGTCCTCTAGTCGTTTCAAGGTTTTCTGACCCCTCGTGGACCATGAGCAAACAAAGCATTATCAAATTCTCTTTACCTCTGTCTGTGTGCTTTTGTCTCATTCTCCCTCTCTCTCTCTCTCTGTACAGGTGGGAAGTGTGGTGTCATTTCAGTGCCAGCCAGGTCATTTGATTCAGGGCTCTTCCTCTAGAACCTGCCAGCCTGATCTGACATGGAGTGGGACACAACCCGAGTGCATACGTAAGAAATATACCCATCCTTTCAAATGATTAACTTCCCTCCCTTCTCTCCTAACGGCCTGTCAGATTCAGACTCAAGTGCCTAAAGCCCATCTCTCCCGTCCAGCCCATGCGTGTAAGCAGCCAGAGAGCCCGCTCCATGTGGACGTGGTGGGGATGGATCTGCCTGGTTTTGGCTACACCTTGGTGTACAGCTGTCAGCATGGCTACTTCCTGGCAGGGGGCTCTGAGCACAGAGTCTGCAAGAGTGACGGCACTTGGACCGGGAAGATGCCTATATGTCGAGGTAAAGGGTTTGCTCCCCTGTTTTGTAATGTTTTTAACACCACCATTTGATTAATGATGCTTTTCAGAGCCATTAGTGAACAGGTAGGCGTATACAGACGTGCCAGCTGGAGCAGGGTGAGATTTCAGCCTGTGGACTGGTGGTGAGTGTGGCAGATCTGACACAAAAATAACAAAATGATACCCCATGGTGTTTTGTCCCTTCATCTTCCATGTCCAAACAGGTGAAGTTTTAAATTCAACCCCCCTCATGAGTCCTTTTTTCTTCCCCTACCAACTTTATACAATGAGCTAGCAGTGATAGACTGACTGTGTTGATCTTAAGCTGCCTGGAGAACAGCTACCTGGGAAGATAGCGTGACCTATTAGTCATCACCTTTTATCTCACCCTGATACTCACCAGGGATGTACTCAAACTCAATCAATACTTGCCAAAACAAATGTCAGTTTAGTAGCTCTGAAGCTTTTGATGCACTAAGCTACAAAATCTCTATAATTAAATCATCTATTTTTAAATTTCCACTTCTTTTGGACTCCTCATCCATGTTGGCATAAACATTGAGATTGAAAGTGCATTCTTGACCTTGGACAGAGTTGAAGAGTAAACAATTTCACCAAAGGTCCATTTAGTAGCTATTCTGCAGCTTCTGATCGTATCACCAAAACCTCTGTCAATAATGCTGCAAGGTGTTGTTTTTCCATGATGTATATGAACTGCCAATTTGTACACTATTTGCTATTCCTAAAAATCCTTTAACTGATTTAAGTTTTTGTCTGATTCATCAAGAAATGTTAAGAAGTGAAGTCTTAAAACCTCTGTGCAAAGAAAAGCTGCAAGCTTCTGTTCTGAAATCATTCCACCAAGGCCGCCACCCTTTTGCCCTGAAGTAGCCTTCGAAATTGGAGCATTCTCTGATCCAATTTGAGATTCTAGGGCAAATACTCTCTCCCTTGCTTGCCTTTACTTGTTGGCAACAATGGCTGCATCTTGAAGTGATGACAGAAGCTGTTCTGAATGGTCAAGGCAAAGTGTCCTAAGGCCACTGTTAAAATGATCTAATATGCACTGCAATGTTTGGCCATGAACTCTGTTTGTTTTGCTCTGCCTACAAATAACCATTAACAAGGTTTATTTTGGGGACTCTTTTTCAACATGTCTTACTTACTATGAGCATGTGTGACTAATAGTAATCAGCACTGCAATCTAATGTGGTGGTTTGTTAGTAAAAAGTGCTCTCCCCTGGTTAAGACAGCAGCTGATGGACTTGAAAATCAAACCAGCAAACTGAAATGACCATAATGTTTTTTGTTTTGTGTTTTTGCACACTGTGCCCCTATGACTCTGCCCATGTGTTTTAATGAGACAATATATTTCACCCTGTACTTCTACTGCGTGTGTTCACAGCTGGAGAGAAGAAGAAACCTGTGAAACCAGCAACAGGAACTCCCAGTCCAAAACTAAATGGTCAGTTCTGATACAATATTTTCTATTCTAGGATCATAAAGTCTGTTCTCATTTGTCTCTTCTAATGCTCTGCCTTTCTTTGAACATGAAAGAGATCCTATAACTAATGTATGTGCAAGTTGCTGTAACTATCAAAGCAGTGAGCATCCCTTCACTCCACAGAAACATGTTCCCTAAAGACACACATTGAATCTTGTCCCTCACTAACAGCGTCCGCTTATGAATTTACTGTAGTTAATTCAAGCAAACAACAAAAACATAGAGGTCAACGGCAGTGACTGTTGATCAATTAATATTGTTGGAAAAATAAAAAAGACATTCTGGTTGTTTCTCTTCTGCTCTCTATATATTGTTTTGTTTTTTTCTGTTCCGCTCATGTGTGTCCTTTGAGTTTGCTCTACTGTTCTTTTCTGTTTCATTATATTTGTTGCATTTATTCATTCTGATCTATTATCTTTCTGTTCTGTAGTGTTTTGTTCTGGTAAATTGTCCACCATTCAATTTTGTCACTGTTTTATGTTCTGTTCTGTAGTTCCAGATGACGTCTTTGCTCCTAACTACGTATGGAAGGGTTCCTATAATTACCGTGGGAGGAAGCAGCCCATGACACTGAGCATCACCAGCTTCAACTCCACCACAGGAAGAGTCAACGTTACGCTTAGCAATGGCAACATGGAACTGCTCCTATCAGGCAAAGCTCATTATGATTAATTATACCCCACATACATACAGCATATAGTATAAATGGTGTGATATGGCACGACAGCCTATATTTTTAAGACTAATATGGAGCCTCTTCTATCAACGCCTTTGCTGACAACACATTCTTTGTGCTGCTTTCTACTTGGTTGATTATTGGTGTCTGAATTTCTCTACTTTATTGGTGCTGCCAGCTTCTTTTGAATGTTGTTACTGTATTTTCCCCAAAAAGCTCAAATATACACATACACTTATTCTTGCACAGACCTCCCAAGGTCCTACAACAGCGTCAGCAGTGGGTTAAGACCCTATTAAAATACTAATCCTGTTGAAGCTAGAATTGGTTCCTGGAGTAGCAGAGAGCACAAACACCATATCACATAACCATGCAGCTATCAGATGTTTAACATCCATCTTCGGGCTTAAAGGAGCAGCCTCAGATCAATAACATCTGAAGCTGTGCTCACATACGCACCAAAAGGCCAGTGCCCAGCATAAAACTGGGATGTTTTTCTTCCTGAGATTTCTCCCAAAATTTCAGGGAAAAAGAAAAGAAAGGCAAGTACAAGAATGAGAGAGAAAGACAACAGCAATAGAGATGATAAATGATGATAAACATAGACTCAAGTAATGAAGATGAGGAAATTATTTTCATATTTACCTAACCACTGCACTTCAGTGAGCAGTTAAACATTTTAGGAAAAGCAAATATTTGCTTTCTTTCAAAGAGTAAAATGTTACTAATCTGTCCAGCCTGGTGTATCAACTAGCTTAGCATAAAAACACTAGACCCATTAAACAGTTGGCCTGCCTCTGCCTAAAGTGAAAAATTGAATACGTCTAAAGATGAGCGCACAGTGCAGTGTGTACTATAACCATAAATCTGAGATGTGAAATCCCCAAAAGCCAGCAAGGGGCACCAGGACACAGAAACCCATTAACATCCTGCAGTAGGCATGTTTGGAGGTTTTGACCAAATCAAGTTATCACTTATCAAACATCTAGGTCACATAACTTAGTTCAGGTTATCTTCTAATCTAAGTAATGATGTAACAGTTACCTACATTAAAACAATAATAAAAAAAATCATCAAACTAATCATGACTATTGCCTTACGCTGATGAGAAAAAGCTGGTCTAACTCAAACCTTTTGTATGTTTATCAAATTTACTGATGGTAGCAAACTTCAGTCTATTGGTTGTTTCCTCCAACTGGAGTTTAGAAAACAACATAATGCCCCTAGTTGAGTAGGAGTATACTCTGTAGCACATTGTGTATCTTGTGTTTTGATGATGATCGATAAAGCCAATTATAATCTGTATGTGGAGTTCAAAATAAGTTATTAGTATCTTCATTTTAAAGGAAGAGGTTAAGTTTATGTTAGCTCTGTGTTTGCACTAATTGAAATATCCCTCTCACAGTTGGAGGAAGAACAGGTTTGAGCACCAGTCAACAGCAGCTGTCAGTGTATTCAAAGCACCTGATGAGATGTCGTCTCCTTGCAGCTACTTTCTCTGATTTTCAATGATGATCAGTTCCAGTTTAATGCTGAACAGACAAATCTCTACAGCTGTCAACTAATTGGAACCAGGATTAACACCACTGTGAATGAGCTTAAGTTATTTGTTGGTATTAACATAATCATGGGGATGGTAAGAATGCAATCTATGGATGATAATTGAGCAGAAGGCACATGTTATCCCAAAATAGATGGTGTGGTGCCAATAAAAAGGTTTAAATCCCTCTCAATAATCATCCACTTTCAAGATAATGAGACATAAGACCTTGCCCTGGACAAAGGGAACATGTGCCTGGATATTATCAGGGAAAACCACCTCTGCACAGATCCCTTACAAGAGAACTTCCTAGCAAACATTATTGGTGTATCAAGGTCTTTCTATGAGCCGGTGTCTCTGGCCAGTATTTCCTGACACATAGGAGACAGGATACATTCGGCACTTCAGCCATTTATTGTGCATCTGAATGAGTCCTTTGGTTTGTGAGATCTAGGAACCTTCTTCAAGAACAGGCTAAAGAGCTGCATCATTCAGGATGACCATGCTCTGCTGAGGCAAGAAAGAAATAGCTGTAACTCCTGGGTGGATAAAAAGGCAAAAGTGGCTGTTGGCAAATAGATAGACGACAAAGTCCTCACTTCAGCTCCCTCCTGTGTGGCTCTAAGCCTTCTGAAGGATGTCCATTCTATGGAGAGAGAGAGAGAGAGAGAGAGAAAATGTTCTTCTTTGTTCAAACATTGTGGCACCTTAGTGACACCTTGCTGACACCTTGCTGGCCTTGTACAACACCCGGTGGTACATGTGCTTCTTATGGCAAGCGGCTAATGTGGCCATCCACAATGGATGACTTTTGTATTGCTAAAGAAGATGAAAGCCTTTGTGTGCTAAAGCACAAAAGGAGGTCATGTGTGTTCACCAGATGCAACAACCTCAAGAACAGTGGATGATGTTGTCTATGATTTAGTAGATCAGTTCCCAGTTGCTGCTGACAAGGTGAGAATTCTGCAAAAATGGAAAAGCCCAAAACCAGGCAAGCACAGTGAAAACAAACTAACCTCAGTAACATTAACAACAACAACTTGAACATGTTTTTGCCTCTCTTCCCTAGGGGTGTATAAGGCTTCTGAGGCCAGGCTGTTACTGCTGATGTACCAGGTGAACTATGCGAACCAGGGAAACCAGCTGAAAGATTCAGCCATCTCTCCAGCCAAAATCATAGATGACTCCTGGACCATGGATGGATTTGTGAGTTTCACTGGATACAGAGAAATAACCTCAATCTAACAATACAAGACAATGACTTTAATGTGTTTTTGTAGGCCTTTTATTTTTTAACTGTATTGTGAACTTTTATTGACAAGTTGAATTCAGTCAGAGCTGCATCTTTCACAGCTCTATTTTAAGCAAGGTTAAAATAATACTAATGTGTTCAGATGTGCCCTTTTCTAAACACTGTGGTTGAACACTGGGTAAACATGTATCATTAAGTACCTGCAGAGTGGGTTTGCATTATCATGTTCATACCACATATACTTACATAAACCCATGGCCCAGGCTATGGTAATTGTCTGAAACGCAGTCAAAGCAGCCAAAGAATCAGTCAAATATTTAAACAAAAAACAATTAAAAAAATGTGTTTGAATTTGTTCATTTCACAGATTTGACACAAACACAGAATGTCATCAACCTTTGTCCCTCTTCTGTGGCTGTACTGTGTGTCTCAATCTGGGTCTCCACTCTTTGTCTGTCTTTGCCTCCAGGTATCCGCAGAGCCTGATGGTTCTAGTTATGTATTCCAGGGTTTCATTCAGGGAAAAGACTATGGACAGTTTGGACTGCAAAGACTAGGTAATTATCACTGACATGTTTCTTGTAAGTCACTTTGGATTATAAGTGATATGTGCAAAACTCTATTCAAATGCTTGCAAGAAACTCACTGTTGGAGAGAGGGACCAGGGAGCCTCTTCTTGCTGGCAGCAGTGACCTTATTGAGTCAGCCCTGCAGGGGATACATGCAGAGAGAGCAAAATCTGCTCTTCAGACCAGAAGCCATCTTAAAATGGCTGAACTCCATCAACCTGCATCCACAGACGGCTCACATTTCTGTCAAACAGAGTTGAAAGCCACTTCAGCTTCCACTTCCCTCTATACTTCGAGTCCCAGGTCACCTGAGTCTGTCCTAAAAAAAAAAATTGTATCCTCTGATGTTCACTCTGACAACATCTAACCGTCAGCTAGTGTAGGAAGATGCTTTTTGAGTGATCGGCATCACTGCCACAGATCATATCCTGTACAGTGCTGCCACAATATAAAGTGCTGCTATTAACAAAGCAACAACATCAGACTGTGAAGTCTTAGTCATTTTATCATGCCATCAAAACTAGTTGTGTTGACAGTAATGATGCATTTGTGTGTAATGACGCAGGTCTGAATATGTCTGAGAGTCAAAACTCGCCACCCCCTCAGCTCGGTACCAACAGCAGTTCTGTGGCTATCGCTATTCTGGTGCCTTTCTTTGCTCTGATCTTCACTGGCTTTGGCTTCTATCTCTACAAACAAAGGTATGTGCAGCATGTTGTTAAACTCCTGTAATAGAAAGCAGTTTCAGCTGCCAATGCACTGTTGTTTTTCATTACTTCATACAAAAAGTGAAAAGGCCTTGTTAACATTTTAAGAAGCTGTCCAGCTCTTGAAAACAGTACCTGCCTCACTGGTTTCTTTTTTGAGGTGTTAAGTGACAGTGAATTCACTGTCTGTTACAAACTGTGCCGCAAAACAGTTCTGCTTTGGAAGTGATGGGCTGATTGGAATCTCACTAGGCTTCCTAAAAACCACAACACTTTCTAATCCTTTAAGCTTGTTTACTATGCTTCCACTCCCAAGATTGCATTTGCTATTGTCCACGTACTACCCAGTTGTGTTGATATTAATAGGCAGAACTATTTTATCTCTCTCACGGTATATTTATATTTTCCATGCTGCTCTTTCTTTTCACAGAACCACACCAAAAACGCAGTACACAGGCTGCTCAGTTCATGAAAACAACAATGGCCAGGCTGCCTTTGAGAATCCCATGTACAACACCAACGCCAAGGCTGTGGAGGGGAAGGCTGTTAGATTTGATCCAAATCTGAATACTGTCTGCACCATGGTCTGATTATCCTCACTTGAACTTAATGACTCGGATATCTGATGGGACCATGACTGGTATGAGCCTGTGGAGGGGGAAAGCCATCGTCAGCATACGGACAGTGTCAGTAAAGCAGTCTATACATTGATTACTAAAGCCCTTCATTCCCAGTTCAGACACCTTATCTCCCCAAGCAGATGGAAAACTGTCCACTTGAAACCAAAACTCAGCGTCGTTCCAGTGTTTTGTGTTCACAAACAAAATGTAAACAAATGTGAAGACAAAATATCTACTACATTTTGACAGATGCAACTCAGCCAGTGAATACTCACAGTGAGATGTTACATCGAGTGAAAGAAATGGATGCCCAATTGAAAACACTACTGGCTCTTATCCCTCTCTAACCCCAAGGTTCAGCTGGTCATGGCTAGTTTATAATTTGAGTCTCAATGAGACACAGCAATCATA
The DNA here is from genome assembly GCA_021432705.1 of Caranx ignobilis. Taxonomy (NCBI): domain Eukaryota; kingdom Metazoa; phylum Chordata; class Actinopteri; order Carangiformes; family Carangidae; genus Caranx; species Caranx ignobilis. The sequence continues at coordinate 5,261,512 of MU269991.1, read as the reverse complement.
GTTCAACCTTTTTTTTCACCCCACTCATGGTCTCTGATACAAGTAGTAATTCTGAAGCCATGACCTCCCAGTGGAACATCACGACATGTTACCATAACCCAATGCCGAATTTTGTACTTCACATAGAGCTGTGGAGATAGGGACCCACTCTCAGCTCTGTGACCATTAGTCCTTGCCTGGAGAAAGAGAGAGCACATTATCAGTGCTCTGGCCATGGTTATACATCACAAAGATAAACTGCACTACAAAAATGGGTTGATATCATTTGTAACACATTGTCTCCTCAACTGTACTGAGCAAATACTTAACTGTGAGGAACACAGAAGCAAAATGGCTACAGATGGGGAGATGTGACACAGATGTCGCGAAAAAGACACTGTGAAGCAAAGACAACAGTTTCTATCTATCTGGATTTAACGCTGACAGTAAAAGACACTGTCACCAGCAGAGCATCAGTAAAACAGACTGACTAGTTGTGAACAGGAGACTATTTCCAAAGCAACTACGGAATACAACACCCTAGCAACCAGACAGGACAATCTCCTGTCTCTATGACAACCAGAGGCGGGTATTACCAGTCTCGTGTCTTTTTCTATTAAAATTGAATCCAAGACGGCTAATGCTAGCAGACAGTAGCAAAAGTTTCTTTGGAAAGAGACTAACTCCGAAGCAAAGGATAAGGGCAGCCCTTGAGACGGAGCTATAATCCTAACTGAACTGGGATTAGAGCAAAGCAAAACTAAAAGGAGTCTAAAGGGAAACTAGCACTAATAGAACAGATGAGAAGAGACTGACTCATCTAATGGATATACTGCTCTTTCCCATCCAATGGATAAGAGAGGAGGCCGAGAAGATGGAGACAACCCCTAACTGAACTGGAAATAGAGTAAGGGAGTCATCAAGAGAAAAGATGAGATCTCCGTTTCCGAACACAGCCAATCAGAGTCTGGCTCAGCTGAAGTCAACTACCGGGAGAGGTTGGCCCTCCCTCTACATAATGAATCACATCAGACAGAATATGGCCTTGAGGAACGATGCTCCTGATCCTGTGAATTTAAATGGATTCTTACGAGAAAGATGCTGAAAGGATACAGAGGACTCTGATGGACTAACAAAGAAAAAGACTTTGACAAACAGAGAAAGCTCTGGCACTAAAGCACATTTTACAGAAAAACTACCTGTCTACCCACTGAGAGATGGACTAACACAGGGACAGACAGAGAGGTTAGAGAGAAACTTACAGGTACACACACCAACAAAAATCTGGATAGACAGAGTGCAGAGAGGTGTTCAGACGTAAGGAAATCGACAGGTTCAGCAAAGACAAACAGGGTCTTGAGACTGTTGCCAACTCCGCCGTCCAGAGTCTCCACTCCACAGACAGACAGGTTTAAACACAGATTAACAGGCTTACAGATGGACAGAGACAGGCTGATAGACAGGGGACATAGACTTAAGTTGATAGACAGACAAAGAAAGCGATTGTGGATGCAGTTCCACTGAAATTCTGCACTCTGCGAGTGCTTATCTTCTTTCTTTGTTATTGCTGCAGAATCTTCTGATCTGTAAATCTATTGCATATATATTCGGGAGCATTCACCACCTATATTTTTGTGCTATATATTTACCACAGGGGAGGGGCTGAAAGGGAAAGACGGATTATAGCAGAGGGTTTTTAGAAAAAAAAAGAAAGAAATGAATACCAGAAGAAAAGATATTACAATTACGTGCTGTTCACAGAAGTCACGAACAGTGTTTTGGTTCCTTGATAACATGGAATTGATTTATTTTATCTTGTGTAACGTGAAGTTCCTCACACCATCACTGTCCTTCCCACTGAGGCAATCATGAGTGTCAGTGGTATTGTTGTTGTCATTGTTGAGGTTCAAGGTTTGCCAGCAACAATCATGCTGTTGAAAGTTAATGTCTTATTACACATTTACCACAGATGGAGGGTTTCTAAACCATTAATGGATGGAGTTTGTGCTACAGTTGCCATTTCTATGCCTCTTCACTAAAGCTGTTGGCCACTGCAGATACACAACATTATGCTCCATAATTGTCACCATTTCAACACAGACAACATTTTAATGATCCGCTGAAATAACAGCATGGTTTTCTAACCTAACTGACAGCATAATAGGAGGCCACAGAAATTTGCACATCAAAACTGAATTAATGTTATTTTTAACTACAGCTCGGTAATGTCAGCAACCACAGTGTTGTACGGCAACACAGAAACCCCAGCTCTTGAAACTTTCTTGTTGATAACACATGGCCCAACATAAAGCTGTGATCGAAGTTAATGTTTCCATCGACTCTCACTCCGTGGCCATGGTGATAGAAACACAAATGTGGTAAAAGTAATAATGGTGATAATTGCTGGTGAACTGGCCAACATGTAGTTTGTGGATGTACATGTTGTTTCAACCCCCATTGAAAATTAGTGCTGTACACTGATGTACCAGTTCCAGTCCATGCTTGTATTTTCTGTCATATTTGAGGAGTCAAAAAAACAGAGGATGATCTTGATTTGGGGTGAGTGAATTTTAGGATGTTTTCAGTGGATTAGTTTGTGAACTATTACTACAATTAGGGTCTAATTTAGTTTCGAAACATATATATTTTAACCATGTTCATAAAACCTCGAAGAGCTGTAAATTTTAAAGGTACATTGTCACCAGTTCAACCCCAGGTTGTATATCATTGAATACTGATTTTGAAGTTTTTCTCTCGTTAAAGATGGGTTTGGTCTCTCAAATCAAAACTGAAATGTCAAAGATCGTAGTACTGCACAAAATTCATATTTTGAGATCTGATTTGCTTTTGCACTGAAGTCCACATCAGTTATAAATTGACACAAGCCTTTCATTTCACATTTAAAAAACAAAAAACTTTGTGCGACCTTTGGCACTTTCTGAGTATTGCGCACCAGTGCGTGGAACAAGAACGGATCGAATTTAATGAACTCCCTGCAGTGTTTAGTGTGTGTACATTGCATTTCAAAGGCTGAGAGGCCTTGAATGCCATCTATGTCAGAAACAGTAGCTTTAAGTTGAAGTGACCATTTGGGAGAAGACCTTAAGATTTCAAGGTGTCAATTGAGTAAATTTATACACATAATTCAGGCCACTGAGATTCAGTATTTTCCCTTGCTTTGCTTATTTTATTTCATAGAAATATAGCCTTATAATCTCAGCTCAATGTTCCTATGATGGTAGGCAATTTTTCAAATCTGATCTGCCACCTGTAAAAAAAAGAAAACATTTTGTATACCTGGCAACCTTTACTGACTTTGGCCCCTATCAGCCACTGCAGGCTGTTTGTTGCACATGTTGTTGGCCTTTCTGATGGTTTGATATGCCATCAGCGAACCACTGCTGAGAGAAAAGATGTTTGATCATCTGTGTTAAATCATCCATACATCATACAGTCTTGTTGTAAGGGTTGGGCCTGAAAATGAACCACTTAATGGGCCTGTATGTATAGGTCCCTACATGACAGGAAAACATATACCAATGAGCATGAATCACTGTTTTTCGGCTTTGGTGCCCATTTCTTAAAAAAAAAAAAAAAAAAAAAGTAGGCCTACTTTCTTTGTTTTGAAGAGTCTGGTTTAAAAAGTGGGAGATTGGATTTAGTGAGTTTAGGTCCCACACATGATCAATACCAGTAATTTTTAATGAGTCTGGGTGCCAGGGTGAGCGAAAACATGTACTTTGTTTTAAGAACCCCTGCTGCCGTGGCCACAGGCACCAACTGCAACCAGCTGACAGAAAACTCTGTTTAAAGTCATTACTGATTTAGAAGCAATGGTAACTGCGGCTTCCTTGTTTATCCACGCTGCGATTGTCCCGCACTGCATCGCTATGGTGACATTGGTTCTTATTACAGTCTGGATTGATTGTTGCTGCTGTTGTTGTTGTTGTCGCTGTTTCTCTTTTCTTTTTCTTTTCTTTTCGGTATGGATCTGACACAGTGCCTACCAGAAACCATGGGATCCTCCCTGTCATCAACACACACACGCACACGCGCGCACACGCACGCACCCACTTTCTCAAACATATACACACATACAGACAGACAAACAAACAAGTACCTGCTCTGGCCCTCCCCTTCATCACAAATCATTTTTTTCTAAGCTTCAGTCTATTTTGCCACAAGCTTTTCCTACTGACTGACCGCAATAAGACCCATGTGATTTGAAAGACTTAAAGCCGTTCCTGCCTGGGGACATTGGAAATATTCACCATTTGAAAAAAAAGATGAAATATAGAATAAAAAAGTGTTTTGTACAGAAATATATTTTTATGACGAAATTATTTGTAAAATGTATGAATCTATTATGTAAATTTTCAATGCAATGTAAGATTAAAAAAGGCTAATTGCTTTTGTAAAAAAAACAAAAGTGTCTTCCTTTGTCTCTACTTTAAATTTTTAATGACAGAGTGTTATACTGGGTCTGTCTTTAATGGACTTACACCAAACACTTCTGCACCATCGAAGGTTAGATGTGGGAAACGGAAGCTACAGAACCAACTAGAGATCATACATATACTGTATGTGAGGTTATGTCGTTGAAGTGTAAATTGAAATTTAGGATGTGCTTTAGGTTTAAATGCGACTGGTGGAAAAAGTTTCAAAGTGCCTTGCAGGGGAAATACTGCTGGCACAGTCAGTGTATAGAAATCCATTTAAATAGAGTGTAGCTATCTCACCTTGAGATGAACTCCCTAAACTTCTCCATTCATTTCACAGAGGAAGTCCTTATCACTGGATATGTAACATTATTTTTTGCTGCTGCTTGTCTGACTTTCTGCCACAGATGCAGGTAATAGGAAAGTTTTCATTTAGAACAGATATTATGAATTTGGCATTTTTTTTTTGGCCATAGCTTGGAAGTGCATGTGTGAATTTGTGCAAATCTACCAGTGAATGAATGCAACTTATCACTGCCCACGTGGACAATGAACTGGTCATATGAATCAAACACAGCAGGGTGAATCTTACAGATGGCCACAAGAACTAAATATTTAGTTTGAGATGACACCACCATTACACAGGAAAGTGAGTGGAGCAAACAAGCATGTGTCACCTGAAGAAACAACAGTATCTTAAGTATTTCTGATTTTATTATGGATACTTACCACCTTGCATTTCTGTAGCTCTAATGAATAATTTCTACTCCGATTTGTATATTTGGTGGAAAGGAGACCAGTGAAAATTGGATAAGTGAAGCCCTAATATGTACAGTTACCTGTAAGACAATACTGCTTCACATGAATACAGTAAGTGATTTCTAAAATGTCATCAGGGAAGAGTATCAAAGGGGTATTTTACATGATAATGAGAGAAAATAACACTTTAACCATTAATGTGATAACTGATAATTGTGGCATTTCAGAAGGCCAAGTGGAAAAATGTTATTTCTGTTTTTTTTTTTTTACACATACCAAACTGAGGCTGAAGAGATCCAGACAGCTAAGCTCACATTTAGATCAACTGTGAATTAATGTGATTTTTCTGCTTTGTCTACTGAAGACTGGATTGCACTGTGGACAAAAGCCTGTTTTCTATACCAAGAGCCTTGGCAAAAAACGGAGCCCTGTGTGAGCTTTACTCCCCTCTGTTGGTGTCGAGGAGGAACTGCAGCAGCACTAACCTGCCTCCTGCAGCAGGTCTCTGGTGCAGTCAAACTTCTGTTGCTGTTAAATAGACACGGTTTTAGAATACAAATGAGTTGCCCTAACTGAGAGTCAACAAACGTCTCTTGAGGTGATATGATAAACAAAATTCACCAAATTACCATTACAACCATTTATCATAAAATGAATGGGCAAGGCCAGAATTACTATTAGCAAGCTTCAGTGTCTCATTGCCCTGTCATTGTGGAGCAGATTTATTAAATTAACAAATGTGCTCCTTGTAATCAGGGCAGTTAATTTAATTGTGTTCAGTTTCATGCCTGTCAACGTACCCATCATTTATCATGGGCTGTTTACATTTGCATTCAACTGCAAATACGAGTAGGTATAAACCTAGTGCAGGGCTATAATGTGTACTGGCTTCCTGACTGCAGGTAAGTTGAATAGTGCTTTTAATTCAGCTTCACCTCCACTGTTGCAAATGTATTAGTTTTTGCCTATATATCATGAAGACACTCTGAGCAGGACAGAGAAGGAGAGAGTGGGAAAACAAACCATTGTTAACAACTAGAGTAAAAAAAAGCTAGGGACAATTTAACAGCAGGTGAGCAGCAGAAAGGCCAGAAATCACGAGATAATACACTTCCTGGAGCTTGCCACTTCAACAATAAAAGACCTATTTAGAAATAACGGGCGTCTCTGCACTCGGGGGCTTTTAATTTGAAATACTTACCGGAAGCTTTTAGTGTTCGTGTTAGCGCGCAGTGCAGTAACGGAAGGTGTCAAACAGGAGCAACTGGAAACACCTACAAACTACTGCAGTGGCTGGTGTATTCCAATATATACATGAAACAGAGGAACTTAGAAATGAAGACCCAACTTTGTTTAAAAAAAAAAAAAAAAAAACAAAGTCAAGACGTGTCACCCTCTGTGTTGGACGTAGTTAGCCTTGGCACTCAAAGAAACAACTTGACAACTTGTGGATCCCAAAATGGAGGAGGCAGTGAACTCTTGAGGAAAAATGTATAGAGTCTGTGGTGTCTCACTTTGTCTATGAATGAATTTATCACAAGTCACTGTGGCCGACACCACACACAGCACAGCCGCTGTCTTCTGTTTATGTGGGGGTGATTTTGTCGGTTGAAGTTACAGCCGTGAAATGTGCAGGTGCAGAGCCGCAGTTGGGCCAGTCAACTGAAGGAGACCTCCGGGACACAGGCGGACCTCTGAGAGGTGATTAAATGACTCAAAGGTGGATTACAGCGGTTAGACACTACAGCATGGACGGACTCCAGTCTCAAGCGACCCTGTCTTAAAAATGGTGAGTCATTTTTTTTTTTTTTTTTTTTTTTTTTGCCTAAAGGTGGATATGTTTTGTGCTTCAAACTCCACTGTTGCTAAACTGCTGCTACATGCTAGTGGCTCCATTTGACTCTGCTTAGTTTCTGAGAGGCTGTGTCCTGTGTGTAGGATTTATAGTCTTTGTATTGTACATTAATTTATTTGTGGCAATAAGGGACATATATATATATATATATATATATATATACACACACACACACACACACACACACACACATATAATGTGTGCCAAGTTAAGATAAGGAGTTAAGGAAGAGCTGTTGTTAATGCTTTGCCTTCTCTTGACAAGTGAATATGTGTGCTGTGAAAAGGGTCTGTTCACTTGGATTAGAAATGCTTGTATGACGCAGTGTCAACAAAAACCTAAGCTTTCCTACTGAATTATGTCGTGGTGAGAGGTTATCCAAAGATGAGACTTGTGCGTTTGAATGAGTTTATTTACCAAGATGGACTTTTTTTTGGTGAACTTCTGGTGAAAAGCCTGACTTCACTTCACCTCAACAGCTCATGCTTGCTCGAGTTTTTCAACAGAGATAACAGGATCAGGGTCAGTGAAGAGTACTTTGCACTTCCCCAGAAAGATTAGAATTACAACATAAAGCAGAGCTTTTACTCGGACATCTGGGTAACATGTCAAGTTTTTTCACCGGAGGGAGAAGTCCTCATGTAGTAATTGACAGCAGCTCATCAAATTGTTACTACATGGCCACTTTATAGGCAAACCTACTTGTTCCACTTCAAAATGTAACATTACTCTTTATTGTAAAACATTATTTGATATCTTAACCTTTTCATTATAAGTAGAACGGGACTGATTAACATGTCAGAGACACTTGTCTGTCCAGCTTTGAAAACTGAACCTGGAGCAGAGGTGACGGTGAGAATTTGTAAGCAATATGAGCTCATGTATTACTGAAAGATGATTGCATTATGTCTAACATGTAGGAAATGACCATGTAACAGGGTCAGGGTGTACACACCTTCAAGGACTACTGTTGAGAGTGATTGTAAATCTGTGCAGGGTCTGTTACGTCCAACTGTTTCTGAATGAATTACTGTTGGAGCTGGTGGGATGGTTGGAGATCATGCTGGCAAGTGAGGTTTGATATAATTTCATTGTAAAATACTTACTAATTTGTTTTGTGTTGTCTTTCATGTTGCTGTTTGTTTGCAGTGCTTCTCCTCCTCTAGTCTTCTTACCACTTCCTGATTGGTTATCTTGGTTATGTCAGATGTTCTCATTAGTCTAGAGCTGAGACGTGTTGCCTACATTTTCTGGATTTTGAATATTACTCAGTCATGATCCTTAACAACGACAACTACATTAACTGACATCCAATCCAGTCCTTTGTATTTATTAGCACTATCTGGCCACTAGATGGTGCCAGATGACCTCAGCTGTTTCTACATCAGTCATTCACATTATCTTTGATTAGGTTTGCCTGTTTGCTATGGTACCGTAAATTTAGTGGATTTGAGGTACTAATCTAAAAATTTTCCAAAGGACATTTTCACTCAAGACACCAGTTTGTAGAACCCATGGGCTGAATTTTCTGTGTGTGTGTGTCTCACTTTGTATGTGTGTGTTGTTCGGTTTTTAGAAACTAATGGGTGTTGTGTTTGTGCCAGAGCCTGGATGAAGCTCAGCAGTCTTCATTTCTCAGTCCAACTGGAGCAACCTGGCCTATTTTCTGTTGTCTGTGCTCCAAATATGTGTAAATTATTTTTTTTATTTATTTATTTTTTTTTAAATCAAGATGAGTAAAAACTTCTTTGAAGAAAGCAAAGTTGAAAAATAGCATGGCTGGCAGCAACAAGGCTTTTTAGTAACATTTGTAGTCTTTGATGTCCACAGTTCCCTTTAATTTTTACTTTTTGTGTGATCAGATGGAGGCAGCTGATCTGGGAAACTGCCTTTGAGCTATTAGTTTAAACCCCCTCAGCCTCATCAGTGTGCTGCCAGTAAATGGTTTGTGCTGTACAGTGTGTGTATACGTGCTTACTTAAGGCCCTGTGAAGAAAATAGTCAAGTCAGTGTCTTTGTAACAGAAATCCATGCACCACTTTGTGGTGTAACTCAAACATTTTGATCAGTTTAAGGTTTAATTGATGTAATTTACATGTTTACATTTGGGTGATTTGTCTCATTGCTGGATGCAGTTTAGTGTCTATATTATCAGCAGTGTGGTGATGGTGGTGGTTGTGCCACAGATATGCTCTCAACTGTTCAATCAGCCCCTTGTTATGCATTGATTCTGGGAGACCAGTAGATGGTGCCAGCAGACCTTTTGAAGTGTTTTTTTTTTTTTTTGCTGTTTTGCCAGTGTTGGCACCATGAAGTAAAGGGATTAATGTACACTAACCAATACTTTAATGTTTGTCTTCTGGAGGAAATGATGGCTCATACAAGTCAGTATATATGTAGTTTTTACTCAGCATGTCAAATGACAATCAACAAATGACCAAATGAACACAATAACTTTAAACATAAGGTGTTTTAGAGGTTGAGAAACGACTAAAGAATTACTTGAATGAGCAGATTTGCTCTGAATTCTTTGGAAAATATAGGTCACTCAAATATAAATCAAAAATACTGAGGAAAGGGACAAGCAGTGAGCATGTTTTAGCAGTGACATCTTTTTAAGTAAAGGACAGGGATGATATTCACAGACAGTCCTGTTTTAGAGAAACTTTTCCCTTTTAATCGTGGAAACCTGAGTGTTTGTTCAGAGCAGAAAAAAGTGAAACCAATGATCCCCCAATGAAGAAGGGTGTAGGCCAGATGTGTGCATATGTATTGGATTTTTATTGGCAATATATTGTCAGTAGATGGAGCTCTGCGACCTTTGATACTTGAGTCACAGATTCTTCTACCTCATAGAAAAGCATAAAACAGCACAGATAGGTTCTGTAGAACTTAAGTTTTACATAAATTATGTTAAAAACAAGCCTTTCAGGGCTAAAAGTGAGAGAACGACAGAACAGAAAAAGCATAACACAGTCAGTCCCTAAAGAATTGTTTTGAGAATATGATTGACTGAAACAGGCACAGAGAAATTAATACAGTTGAGCTGTATAGTTTTTCCTTTCTAATTCACTTGCCTCAGTGCTTCTGACCCTCTCTCTGGACGTGACAGTGAGGGGACAAAGAAGAACATTCAGCCCGCTGTGTGTGAGTCAAACTGGGACAAACTGAGGCTGCAGGCTCCGTGGGAAAAGATAATAATGCAGTGAAGCTCCTCGAGAAGTCCTTTCGTGTATGAAGCCCTCGTGTAGCCATGTGAGTGTCGAGGGGAGAGCGAGTCGCGAGGGTAAAGGCAATAAAGACCAAAACAAAAAGAATCATTCGTCTAATGGAGAGAAAATATGGTTTGGGATCAGGTTACCACTGTAGATTTACCAGATGCACGTGAATCTGTTTTTGGTTTGCGCTTCAGAATTTTTGTAAAAGAAAATTCATTCAATCAAAGACCAGTACTCTGATAAGGAAAGTAAGAGAAATACAACTTGGTTCATATTTTATCATTCCTTTTTCAACATCGTCTCTGGCTCTGAAATCCACAGTGCAGTGTATATGAAACATGAAATAGAGTATGACTGTAAAACTTGTCTTCCCTCACTGCTTGCTTTGTCTCTCATCTCTCTCTTGTAATCACTGAGAGATCCTCTGTGCTTTCTTTGCCTACCCTTCCTGTATTTTCTCTTGCAGCATTCAGGAATCTCAGCTTTTCCTTCTTTGTGCTTTGAGACATTGTGCAGCTTCAGACAGTATCAGAATAAATAAATACACGGTATATATACCCCGCCAGCACAAACACACACTCGCGCTCCTATCAAATCCGTGTGTATTGCTGATATGAACAGTATAATGTTAGCACAAGCAGCAAATGTACCATCAGGAAAATTAGATAATTTGTTTGGGATGTCAAAAACAGGAGAAACTGAGCAGCACTTCCAGGTTTTTTTTTTTTTTTTTTTTTAGCTAAATTACTTTGAAGTTTTGAAACTCAGCATTTCATGACAGCGCAGGCTAAACAATTATCACTTCTCATTCTTTTGTCAACCATCAAATTTCAGTCCAGTGCTTTTTTATTATCCTCTCATTTGAAATTGGAGCTTTTAAACAGCTTCTTTTTTTTTTTCGATCACCCAGCTTCCCGCAGTCTTCCTCCTGTGACAGAGAGCTTTCCTAGATTTCTCCAGCTTTCTGTCTTCGACTGCTCTCAGATCAATCTGGGATTAGGCTTGATTACATGGATACCCCTTTGGGACGCTTTATTTCAATGAATTAGTCGAGTGAATGAACAGAACTGCAACAGAACGGTATTTTGTACCAGCCACATAAATTATGCATAGTCTGTGGATATCAACCAGCCTTGATCATCTTTTTTATGGTTTGAATTCAGAGTGAGAGAAATTGCTAATTGCTAGCCTTGTCACATATAATCTTGGCTGTGTTTGATGTACAATAGGGATACAGTCTATATGTTGGTTATTTATTTATGTGGTGATGGAGATTCTGTGTGTGATAAGACCTAGATAAGGATGTTTGTGCTGTGTTTTATGTTTGTACTGTATGGCTGTTACTAGAATCCTGGTGAACAAATAAGAAAATTCATTGATTGTGCAGAAACCAGGGACTTTGTGCTTCTCGTCAGGTATTAATAATCCATGGCTGCACAGCATACATACATATCCTATTTTGTTTTTTGTTCTATACCACATCATGTTCCGAGGTCAGGTGATGGTGATGTTTCAGTGGTGTAAAATTGAGATAATTGTGCAGCAGAATAGAAGAACTGGATCATCCAACCTTAAAGGAAACCTTCATTTGAATGTGAGGCACTTCATAATGACTATAGCAGGGTTCATAAGCAGGTAAAACTGCTCTATAGTTGAGGATGGCACAAAAACAGTTACATAAACATATATTTTTTCTCCAGGTGGGAATGATTTCACTCGGGGCATAATTAAATCCGCATTCCTGAGTCATTGTGAAAAGCACACGAATGTTGAAATATGATTGGCAGAGGTTGCATAAATCTGTGATCAGTGTGCCCTGAGAATCCAGTGAATCCGAGGGCTTGAAATATTTAAAAATGCAAATTTCATGCAACAATTTGCATATGGCAGTATTTAAAAACCAGTGTCCTTGCCTAAAGAGGGGTTTGTAGTAGACAAAGAGAGGGATTATGGGTAGACACCCACCCGTGTTTTGATCAGAGCATCATTGGTCAAGTCAAATCTCTGTAAACAATAGGCTACTCATGAGGCTTGATGGCGTATTTAGTCAAACATGTACAGTGCCTTGAAGTGCTGTGACTAAATGTAAATTATCATCTGGCTTATAGGCTTTTACAATAATATAATCCTGATCTTCTTTGCCCTTGAGATGAAAAAAAAAATCAAGGGTATGAGGAACTTATTTTCATAGGGACCATTTTTCTCAGATGTGACAGACAGACATACAGATTTAAAACATGTTCTTGGGCAAAGTTGCTCCTAATGAACAGAGGTAAAGTTAAGTGCTCAACCTACACTGTGACCAATCGATTAGCATGAAATGCTCAGCCATGTCCTAGAGCGAGGGGCTACAATGTTAGATTAAATGCCGGCTAGATCCTCATCAGGGAAAAAAAAATCAATGGTTGTTGTTATGGGCGAATAGTGTCCGTGGTGGGTGGGTGGGAGATTGGGGGAGGAGGGTGGTGTAGAGTCACTTTACATGGTGTGTCCTGGGCTGTTTGCTCTGTGGCGCCTGTTCGTATTGACCTGGACAGGAAGCCTCAGCGAGGAGGAGAGAGAGAGTGAGAGAATTTGTCACCACAACTGGTCTTCACTCCAGAGTCACCATTCACATACAGCTCTAAAGTGAGCACAGACACCTGGGAAGGTAGTGGAACGTGTTTGTGGAAATTTTCACACTTTCTCACTTCTGCATCTCAACCCTCAACTTCATTCAGATTTACAGTCAGATTTAAGTGTGTATGTTTTTAATTAATTTACCACTTTACAGAACCTATGTTTTAAAAACTAGAGACTAAAATTAACTGTCGACTTAAATAATCAAGCCCTGCAAATAAGAAAATAATAGTATCAATTAAAACATTATTATTAATGCAAGTATTTGTTCATTCAACTTTACAACCTTAACAGACTGCAGCCAGGCTTTTACATTAGTTTGTATCACATTATTCCCGATATCAGTTTAATTTTTTTAGCCTCAGCTAAAGCTTTCTTTGGAAATCACCTTTGAGTGGATGGATTGCAAAAAATTTCAGTGGATTCACATGACAGGCAACGTGGATGGAGAGTGGCTCTGTTCTGACTCACTGTGGGAGGGGCAGGGGGCTTTGACTGGTTCAACAGTGACACTTGCGGAGCTACTCTAATATAAACTGCACTGATGAAGTTCAGTCTAAAAAGACAAATTGACAATTTACTGAGTATAACAGCCGTTACAGGCCAATTATTAAACAGTGGGAGTGGTTTATGATGACATCATCTGCTGGATTAAGACTTTGCACTCAGCAATGATTCTCAACTTCTCAGTGTTGTGAACAATTTGAACTAGAGGCTGAGGATTCACATAATCTCACATTTATTCATCGCAGGCTTTTTATCACCATTACATGAGCTGCTTTTGTTGTATAGTATTTTTTTGTATATATATATGTATATATATATATATATATATATTGCAAATACTTTAGAATCTGATCCAGTCATCTCAAGTCTTTTGGGTTTGTCCCCCTTAACACCTCTAATGCAAGGAAATGCCTATTGAGTTTCACCAGACCACAATCAGCAGAGTGACATTTATGGTCTGTGAGGATAGTCTCCCACAGTTGCAGCTTTTAAATGCATATGTCGTGCGCAAGCTGCTTGGTACTGCCTGTCATAATGTTGTGTCATTTCAGAAAGTAGACACAGCTAGCTGGGAAGCATTAATTAGGTAAGATTAAAATAAAATGAACAAGGAAAAAGCTATGATATTATTTTGTAACTCACTGTCTGGCCTAACTGTGAATAAAGCTGTTCTTTTTTTTTTTTTTTTTGCCCATTTTACACTTGCCAGGTAGAGGAACTGTCCACAGGACAAAATGAACAATCAGCAAATCAGTGGAATAAGATAGTAAAAAAAAAGGAAGTTGTATATCATCATACTTTATCGCTGATGACATCAAAAAGTTCAGCCCTGGCAGTTTTTCTTGGTTGTTCAACAGGAATTTTATGGATTAGAGGCAACGGGTTCCCTGAATGTACTGCTCCTCCTTTCTTACTTGACCATATGGATACATTCACAATCCTAACACACCAGTTATTGATCAATCTTTTTCAGCCAAATTGCACAATGGGTTCTTGACCAGACTATACATTTTGTGATGTAGTCAAATATGTCAATAGATCCAATCATTTTGACCTCAAATTACTATTTGCAATGCTAATAAAATGCTGAACAACACTGGCCACCACCTGTGTGAATGTCAGAGATGGGTAAAGCCCTGTGATACGAACTGTAAATCAATATCTCTCTTTTAGTATTTAGTTTTAGATCTTTTTGTTGTGTCCATAAAATATGTTTCAAAATAAAATGAGCCTCATTTTGTACTTTTCTATTTGGCTCTTTTTAACTGGCTCACATGCTGATAAACTAGCCTTTTAATGTATCCATTTCATATTAGAAACTCAAAAATAATTCATGATTACTGATTACTTGTTTCCTCTACGATAGATCTACTTTAAGGCAATGAAACATCAGAATATGTATCAGCAGGTAATAACAAAATAATGGAAAAATGGTCTCATCATCTCAAAATGTATTTTTCTCTTACCCTGCTCTGCACACCTCACACCCTCTCGACTCCACGACTCTCCGCGACTCAAGGACAAAGAAGGAATGACTTCACTGTTTTGCCGTTGTGTGTCTTGTGTTTCTGGGGCAACAGGGAGATTATTACTGCAGCAAGAGCCCTAGGTGCTGCTGGTGATGCCAGATAATTATGCATAAACAAACGAACCTCCAGAATAGGTGTGCTGCCAAGGCTCTCAGGCCATATCAAATGGCAGAAAATGAACCAATAAGGAAACAAAATCCGCATATGCATAATTAGAATTTTGGATCAGTGGTCAAAAATATACAACTGAATTATTCTGAGGCCTTGGCACAATCTCCCTTTTTTTGTCTTTTCGAAACAAGGATTTGCTTAAATTGCTGTTGATTGCAATTGGTGGCCGCATCTCTTCTTACATTACAGCTAACAGGCTAATTCTCAAACTGTCATTAGGTTTCATCCAATTAGGTAATGTCCACACTACACTATAAAACAACTTCTTTTACATTATTACATTATGCCTGTGAATTAATGAAAGCTGTACACTCTGTAATCGTTAAATATCAATATTTGTTTTTCAGTACAAAACAAAAACACATGAAGCAATGCATTTGACCGAAAAATGTAATTATTTTTAAGAAAAAAAACAAACATCAAGATGAAGATCAGCACCTCCGACCCGGTGTCCCAGATCTCGTCCCGCGACAAACATGAACAACTTTACAGCAGTACGACACAAACACCGTAATCTGTAATTTATATGACATATAACGTTACCCACCTCGGTAGACGTCGCCCCATGGATTGCCTTCTCGCTGGCTTCGTTGAAAACAAATGCACATGGCCAGGGAGGGAGGGAAGACGGTTAGATGTGAGTTTTTAAGATGGTAAAAATATGCACTCTGAAACTGTAGGGGAGTTCCGTGGAGAAAAAAAGGCGACCAAAACAGCGGAAAAGTGCCTGACTTGCATAGTTCCCCTTTAAATGTGCTTTTTGGCTATTTGGATAACCTCAGATGATAAAAGCTCTTTATGGTGGACATGTTCTTGTCATCTAACAATCAAATGCAATGTTAGATTTTCGGCTTAATTTATGCAAAAATCTGCCATTTGCCTTTTTCATGTTTTTACTGGCAATTAAGGTCTCACAGTGTGCAGGAGTGTTTAAACCTGTGAGTCAACTGATGAAGCTGCTGTGAAGTGCTTGTTAACAAGTGATTTATGAGTCTGGCTTATTAATGTGAGATTTCATTGATTTGTGGAAATTGCCCACCTCCTGGTTATTTTGTGCTTTTCACAGTAGAAGTTGAGAGGTTGGTAAAAACTGATTTACTTAATGTTTAATGAGTTTTGTTATAAATCTTGCAGAAGAGTTGTGAGGAGGGAGGATGATGCAGTAGCACATCCTCGCAGACAGCCAGTGGAGAGGTTTGAAACGGCATGAGAAAACCTTAAAATCATGTCCCTCTGCTCAGTACCCTGCAGTTTGTACCCTCCAATTTCCCTCACGGACTTCATGATTTCTTTGTCCAAAAAACCTCTTCCCCTTTATCGTAGCGTGGGAGCTCTCCAGATAAACCAAACGATAGGCGGAGAAGGACCCGCTGGGGTGTGGGATTGCTTGTAGAGAAGCACCCGAGCGCTCGTCTGAAGGATTTGTTTGACTCGGGTAATTGAAAGTGTTTTAAACTATTATAGCAACTGGAGGGCTTGTTTAACTGTCGAGCTGCCAGTCAAGCGGGTGGGCCAAAAGCCCGAGCCCGTCAAGGCCTGTCAGTCAATGGAAACGAGAAGTGTCGGCTTAATGGATTTCTCCACACCGCTCTGTCTACGCACCCAGCAGACCCAGGAGAGAGGGGGAGGGAAAAAAAATAAAAATCAATACATTGTCATGTGTGAGTGTGTGAGCCATCAAACGACCAGGTGGATTGGAACTGTATTTGCCTTGTGTCAATGTTGAGATGCAATACAGGGAGTGAGCACGAGGAGTTGGTTTGTGTGTGTTTGTGCCAGTGTGTGAATGCCTTACCTGTTGGACCTGTGTGTGAGTGTGTGTGTTGCAGTAGTCTGAGAGGAGCAGGCTTTCTGAGACAGACAGACAGACAGACGTTCTCTGCTTGTCTCCAGAGGCTTTTGTTGTGATTTAAGGTGTAAGAGGGGTCACATCACCTTCAATTCAAGTTTGTTTTTCATCTTGTAGTCTCTTCACAAGTGAAAAACTATCTTTTGTCTGTATGTCTGCTCTGTGGTTTTCATAATATACACTCATCAGCACACACCATTGCTGTTCAGTATTACCTGCTCAGCCTTGATTAGTAGATAAATGTCTTTATGACTGTGTGTGTTTGAGGTCAAATATCTATAGTTTAGCAACAAGGAACTTTTACCTTAAGTCTCTCATTGCTGCTAAAGTCTCTGTGTGACTTACAACAGCAAATGAAGCCATCAGTGGGAAGATAAGCTATTTCTAAATAGTGTTAACTCTTTACCTTCGGGAGGCAGTGGACAGTCCACCAGATGACAAAAGGATGTACAGCAACCAGACTGGAGAGACGGCACATTTGATGAGGCTACAAATTAGCATTGAGTTGTTGTTATGCTGGTGAGTAAAATCTCAGTTTCATTGCTATATTTTCGTCATGGCTGATATTGGGACGGGATCCGCAGAGAGAAACCTACCGCTTTTGTCCACAGGGGTCGCCAAAATCAACACAAAATGAAAGTTCCTTGTAGGGGCTTTAAGTAATTGTAATTAATTATTTTTGTCTGATGAGCAATTTCAAAACACAAAGAGTTTCAGCGATCGAAACAACAGGAAATGAAACAGCACTGTCACATTTAGAAACTACTTTGTGCGACGTCTTGGCATTTCTGCTTAATGAAAAAGCAATCAACTTGAATTGTTGACGATTAATTTGCTATTGGTCGAGTGGTAGCTTTAGTTGTGTTTATCGTTGATCGTATGTGAGAACTTTCCTTTTTACTAATCGCATATGACCACACAGAAGACGGCTACACTACAGTTCAGAAATAGCAGTTTTGCATGAGGTAATGTTTGATGTCAAAGTGTCACAAAATGCTGTTGCTTCAAAGACAGTGTTAATAGAGGCCATTTCTGCCTGACACTGCACTGAATGATTGCACTCATTAGTAGCAGTGATATGTGTTACTAACCACAGAAATGTGAAAGGGAAACCAACAGACATATCTCACAGTTAACTATTTTGGATCTGGTCTTTAATTTCCCAAACTCACAGTCTAATCTCAGCTGGTGTGCGGACAGAGGAAAGTGGATGGCTGATGGATGTCTCTTCACTTGTTTTCACAGACGAAACACAACTAAAACATTCACACGCATGCAGACACCTTGCACACCACGCGTCCCCACCCTGCGAGCGCCTCAGAGATATATTTATTTTATCATTCCAAGTCTTGGTCGCGGCGAAAGGCTGTCGTGGCACGTACCTTCGCTACGTCTCAATACCACCTTGTGTGATTTATAGCCAGCAGATCCGGGCTCCAGCGCCATCATTTTTAACCGCCCTGTCTTTTATCTCCACCATATGATCATATTAACCACCGCCAAAGACTAACACAAGGCAGAAGGAGATGTCTGTGTTGAGCTAAACCAGACTACCCTCTGAAAGACATCAAATCATTTCACCATGTTGAGAGCGAAAAGTGGTAATTACTTGTAATTGGGGCTTCAAATTTTTCTCTCGCTCGTCCCTCTTTTGCTAAATTGGATGATTTCCTTTTTTTCCCTCCTCTGGCGGGATGATAGATACCTCAGAAGGTTTTGAGGGGGGGCAAAATTGAAAACAGTTTTTGTTCCATTTTGAAACATATTATTGTTGGTGTTCTTCTCTTTCATATGCTCTCACACACACTCTTCTGCACTTCCTCAAAGCTTTGATTCATTTGAAAGCATTATTATTATGCTGTTAAATTTTCTTTTATATCGCTGCCGTTTTATTTATTTGTGTGTGTTTGTCTGTCTAAAATGGACACAGAGACACTCAACAGTCAGTGTTTCCACAAGTATCTCCTAACAGGATGGATTGTAGCAATAAGACTGCTAGGTATCTGTAAAGTTGAGTGCACATCACTGTGTGCTCTCAGTGTGAATGTCATATTTGCTCTTATGGGGTGCTCTTTAAATCAGTTTGGAAGTTGGTGTAGATCCTGTATTTAATGGCTTATAGTTTTTTTTGTTCATCTCTGTAGAGCTGCACCTTAACGACTGTTTTCACTATCTTTTAATATATGGATTTCTTTTTTTTCTTGGATTAATCAACCATAGTTTTGACCACAACATGTCGGGGAATCGTGCAAAATGCCCGTTGCAGCTTCAGCTGTAGCCTGATGAGTGACTTGAATGTTATGTAAATTTTGATACAGGTTGTCCAGAGTGCACTGAGCTGTAGACACCCCCCTCCTCTTCAGTCCTAACATTTAGTCATTACACTGCAGTGAAATAAAACTCTAAGATAATCATTGCTTAATCAGGCAATCCTCACAACTTGATGAAACAGGACCCAGCAAACATGTTGTGTTAGTGGTAACATCTTGTACCAATAATTCCAGTTCTGTCTGAGCAAAGCCAAAGATGGCCAACAGAAAGTTTTAATTATAGTAAGTCAAACAACTTATTATGACGCACAAACAGATGGTTTGGAATTTGCAATGCATGAAATGTACATAAACATTTGTAATTACTGTGAATGTGTCCATGTTTTAACGCATGCATAAATAATCAAATTATTTTACAGGATTTTGAGAGGGAACGTGCTCTTTTCCAGAAGAGCAGGACATCTTCTCATGGGGGGTGAAAAAAAGAGACAAGAAAATGGGTAAAATGGGTAAAAAAAAAAAAAAAAATGAATGTGTGGCAAAAAGACAGAGAGGAAGGAACAGAGCAAAAGGTTTGACAAAGTGCTCGGGGAGTATTTCCTTCTTGTCTGACTAAATCAAGTAGTGTTGTCTCAGCAATATTTTAATCGTGCTATAGCATGCTCTTGTTACTACATGCGCGTTCCTCTGTTTCATACACACATGTGTATTAACACACACACACACACACACACAGGATTCTTCTGAACAACTGACCTTGTGTAACGTTTTTAGATTATAAAGCTGAAGCTGGATAGAGGCAGACACTGTTTGGGGCTGGTGTGAAACTAATAGTAATGAACACAGAGGTTCTACACTGAGTAATCCAATTTGACCTTGTCTATGAGATGACGGTCCATTGAATAACATTCTTCTAAGTACGGCTCTGGCAGAACATCTCATGACCCACTTTTAGGGTCTCAGCTCACCAGCTGAAAAACACTGCTCAATGACATTCAAATTGGCTGTGGAAAAAAAAGAGCTAAAGATGACAAAAAGACTCAACTTTGTAAAATCTCTGTGAATGTAACACTAAAGCACATCCCCTTTATCTCATCTAATATCCCCTTTGGATGCTGTGATGATAAAAAAGTTAAAAGACATGTTCAGAATGGCAAAGAGAGAACCCCCTTCAGAGGAAATGGGAACGGCTCTGTATATTTGATACACCGTATGGCTGTGTGGACATCATCGTGTCTCTCGCTCCATATGCTCAGTCTCACTTTTTCCTCACACTGTATGACTGTGTGAAGCTGAGGGTAAAGAGCCCACTGTGTGCTGCCAACAGTGGAGACATCAAAAGGGGCTATTTGGCAGAAGTTGGGGGCCTGAGCACATAGGATTGCAGCAGGAATAACACAGGGTGAGATGTTATTATTACAGGGCTGATTTAGGACTATTATGGAGAAGCTCTGTGGGGGTTTCAATGCTAACCACTCTGACACACGCACACACATGCGCACACAGAAAACATACATCATTTACATATGTACTTCACTGGTGCACATTCATGAGAGCAACTTAGAAAATACACATGACAACCAAGCATATGTTGTTGGCTTAGATTCCCAGTATGGCGGAAATACTGCAGCACACACACACACACACACACACACACACATACAGAGGACTTGGAGGGAGATAGATTTGTACACTCAGAGGGGAGGGGTGTGAGGTTGTTTGACGACGAGTAAATCACATGTGACAGAATCCAAACTCAGCCGAGGTGTGTCTCTTGACACGGTGTGATGGGGCGCGCCCTAATGCATTACTGTCCACCAGGGCTTTGTGTATGCGGACGCCCATATGTGTATGTGTGTGTCCACGGTTGTGTGTGCGTCTGTGTATGAATCTGGGCCCTCTTTACTGCGATGTTGTGAGCAGCCAATCATTTCTTCCAGTCTAATTAGCACACATGTAAATTCAGGGTAACCGTGGAGCTCATCCAGGGACAACCAACTGCGACATGGCAACTGTTCACCATAAGGGGGGGGGTGACCGTGTGTGTGTGTGGTTCAGTGAGTTTACACAAGATAATACAAGCGTAAGAGGGGTGTCCACCGCTGTTGACCAATGACGGCCAGTCTGTGTTGTCACAAGTACTTGTTTTGGACCCCCAATGCCAGTAACTGTGTGACCGTCAACCACTGACCCTGTTCAGGGCACCATCATCACCACCAGCAGCCACCCAGCGTGTTTCACCCTCTACTCTGTATGTCAGACGCACTGGACACAGACAAACATTTGTAGAAAAAGACCTGGATGAGGTCAGAGGAAACATTAATTAAATGGTCAAGGAATGTGTCACACAGGCTCCAAAACTTTTGAACTACATGATCTTGATGTCATGATTTTCAGAATGTGAATATGGCAAGAACAGGCTACGAATTCAAAGACAGGCTTTGCTGGTCCCGTCTAAAAATTTGAAACTCCTCTTAAGATTGGTTCCACCATAATAAATTGCACAAATCTTCTCTATTCAGACACACACAGGGCTCAGAGTGGGAACATATCACACCTGATGTAACTCGACATTGTTTCCTCGTTGGCACCTGGGGGAGGGGTAGGAGAGGATGGATCAGAGGGGATAACGACAGGAAGAATAAACACATGAATAAATAACAGCAAAAGGCAAACAGAGCCCAGCCATCAGTCCGATTTGGCCGAGCCTTGTCGCTCGCTTGTTCACTCACAGCTGGGAAATTCACGGTAACTTGGTTTGGTTGAGGAGGGGGAAAAAGTCTCTCTCCGAAATATTGGGCTCACCTCGATGTCGGCGGCAGCCAAACGCATGTGGCAGATGTCAGCATTCAGGCTTTTCCCCCTCCCTACAGTGTTGGACTGCGGCAAAGAGGGAGGTTTATGGTCTTGTGTGTTTGTTTGTACCTACTCAATTTAGCCAATCTGCACTATTTGTAAATGTATGGGGTGAGTATAAAATAGGTCAAAGAGTGACAGATAAAAAAAAAGAAAATGATAAACTCACAACTAGAAAAGGTCGTTTGTTATGATGGAAAAGTTCAAATATCGAAAGGCTTTGAAGTGACAGGCAAAATACAAGTAGTGAGTAAAGTTGAAATTACAGTGGAACAATAAGTGTCTCCACTGATTAAAGCTAAAACGTGTAAGTGTACGTGCTGTACTTGTATCACTTGAAGTGACAGTGTTGAAAGGAATTGAAGCTCATTTGAGCCGGTGGTGTCAGTTCAGGTGTCACTGAAAATAGTTAAACTCAGTTATGAGTGATGAGAGCAGTCACATTGACAGCTTCAGAGTAAAAATAAAAAGCAGTTAAATGTTGAATGTTAACCTCTCAAAGTGCTCAATTTGTCTTTATACATTAATAAACGAGCCTGTCTCCTAGACATAATTTCCAGACAATTATAACGCAACAACAATTTATTGTGTAGGGAATAAAATCACTCGCTGGATTTCAGATTTTTCTCCTTTTTGTAGAATGACTTTTTTAACGGCAGCCCCTAAAATGAGTTACCGTTGAGAAAGACCTCCATCAGTCGACCATCGAACTTTTCACTCTACACATGGTCAGCAAAAAAGTAAAAGTGCATCAGAGTTACACCATATGGAGATAAAAATATGAAGTGCATCGACAACAGCCTGCCTGTCCTCTATGAAGGATTTATGTTATGTTATATAGAAGAGGAACAGATTAGGGGAGAAGGAGCAACATTCAATCATGTAGACCCTGATTCTCCTATTGCAGATTACACAAAATGTGTGTATGTTCATGTTATCAACATTCATGTTCACAGGAAGAAACAAGCTTTTTCCAGGATCCGCTCGACAGTTCAGGCACCATGTAACTCCCAGAGGAGAGCTATAGGGATCTGTTTCTCTGGGCCTATCTGTGCACAGCAGCAGTAATAAATACACATCTTGTGTGTGTGTGTGTGTGTGTGTGTGTGTGTGTGTGTGTGTGTGTGTGTCTGCATGGCTGACTCAAAACCGACCCTTTGAAGTGTAGTAACGATGAGGGGAAGTTAATTACGTCCCATTATGCAGGCTGGGCGCGACCATGCACCAGTTAAGGCCATGTTTTTCCCTTTAATTAACTAGAAAGCCAAGCGCTCGCCTGTCAGCGAGCTGCTAAAAGAGCATTTCAGAGGAAGAAACCCTCGGGGCGCTGATGAGAGGGCGCTACGACTGGCCACATGTTAATGGCGAGGTGTTAGCATCTTAAACCGCGTTATCACTCGCCACTCTCAGTAGTCTTGTGGAAATGTGCAAAGGGAAATCTCGGGGATGGTCTCAAGGGGAAAACTAGCAAAGCTCCTTGACTTTGAGAGTTGGTTGCTGCAGCACTACAAAGTGTACAGGACTGGAGGAAGTTAAGGAACTTTTTAAACTGCTTTAAAAAAGCAGTTAAAGTGCCTGAGTGGTAACTTCTTAATTAGAAAGTCCCTCAGATGGCTCATGGATATGAAGCCAAACTGGAGAACTTTGGAACCTTGATTTTCATCTCCAGCCAGAGTTTAGTTTCTCAAGTGTGACACCCAGGTTAAAACCTGCTCCAGCGAAGCCACAGATAGATAAATGCTCAGATGGCGGAAGTAAACAGTTTTTTAAAAAGTTTGTCATATGTTTATTTACCCATTTAAATATGTGTTTTGGAAGGAAAATATTCTTAAATTTTGTGAACAGTTTTTGAAACCGATGCATTTGAAAACAAACACATCGTTCACATCCTCAGAGCACGTTAAACTCATGCTCATGTGCGTCATAGAGAAAAGTCCAAAATCTTATAGTTAAAAAACAAGTGACAACTATTATGTTTCATTTTTCAGATTCAGCTTGTTTTTATTTTGTTTTTTTTTTCGAGTTTTTTTTTAATCCCTCTTGATTTGGTAGATGTCTTCATGGGTTTCTTACGTGGCCAACATTTGACGTCCACTTTGAGTTTGATTATGGATCATTTTGTAAATAATATTGCTGAGTGAGTCGACTGTAACTGCTAGTGATCAACAGATTTACCAACCTTTCAGTATTTCACCAGAGGCTGAAAATGAAGCAGCCTATGAGAAATCAAACCCTCTTTTACTCTGGCACCTCACAGTCGTCAGTGGACGAGGACAACTCAAAGATGTAATTTGAAGTCTTGAACTGTCAACAGCTGAACATGTTGTTTCGAGCACTTTGAAGAAACTTCCGTGTTCACCTCATCTCTTCAGTAACTGTAATTGAGCATTGTTTGCCATGTACACTTAAGATTATTCACATTTGGGCCTTATGATGCCGGCTGCATTAGGAATGACATGATTGCGAAGAATTAACTTGTCAGGTGCTCCTGGTGCAGGTAACTGAAACTAGCACTGCAGTCTATTTAATTGGTGTGTGTCTGTCTATTCTGTGTCTGTGCTCGGTAGGATAGCAATAGTTGCAGGGAAGCATGTTGCCAAGGCGAGCAATTAGATAGAAAGTGACAGCATGAAATATGATGATTACTGTTATACAACAGGCACATTTATCGAAGTGAGAAGATAACTGGGATAAATGTGTGTGTGTTTTTTTTCTGCCACTGCTGTTATTTTGGTCACTACACTTTGTTCACTCAGTTAATACTCTCTGACAATTCTCAGTCTTGTCTCTTCAGTTGTCCTAACTGCTAATATTTGCATGATATTATAAGGATATTACAAGTCTAATGTCCTCTGACAGTTTTTCCATAAATATGTTTGTTTTGGTTTTCTTTATTATTTGCTTAAGTTTTATATTGAGTACTGTTCAACATAATTTAATGTTGAACACAATTAAATCCAGTGAAGTCACTGCATGGTGTTTTGATTCCCACTCATCAGTGAGGACTTATTCCTATCTTAGATGTTTACAGTGGAGAAAAGAGAGCTGACCTACTGCCACGGATCATTATATGAATGAAGGCATGTTTTCCCCAACACATATGCCCGGCTGAAGATGAATTCATAATTCACAAAACCTTCATGCAAGGAGGTTAATTAACATGAACCACACATGCAAGCGTTGCCACTTACAGTACTGTGTATTACCAAAGGGTGGTGCTAACCACAAACTGAATTAATCCACTGTTTCACTCGAGGGTGATGAATTCCTTCACTTAAAATATATGGTCACAATAAAATATATATGTATTTCAAATGTATACACATTTATATGTATTGTCTGGTGTTTTTCTATGTGATTTAGCAGCAGGAGATTTAACACACACACATCGTAACACACACACTTTTTCTCCCCCTCTCCACACATATTGACCGGTCTCGGGGTCAATGACTGTGCAGATGACAACTGAGTTGTTATTAATGGCCACTGCGTTCCAATATCTCCGTATCTGTGCTGGGAAAATGGTCTGTAGCCTGCCCACACTCCTTCCCCCACACTGGGCTCCAGCTGTCTGGCTCCACTGTGTAAAAAGATCCAGGCTTGTCTCTCTTTTTTATCCCCTCATAACCTCTTAAAACCAAGGAGAAGCAGGAAAAATCAATATTAAAAATGCTCCTGGAAGTTTCCAACTAGTTGATAAATGTTACGGGAAGTCGTTTACAATACAGCACATTTACTAAGTGTTCGGTGTCGTCCAGTGAGCAGAGGAAAAGTGCATCTCAGTGGAATCTTACAATTACGTTGAATTGTAATGTTGTTTTTAACAGTGACCATTTTCCTATTCGCTCCCCGTTCAAACTTCTCTGTTAGTATTCTGCATAAGAGCAGGAAACACAGCAAATGAATTCTGTCAAAGCAAATGATAGCGGCAGAAATGAGGGCAGCATTTGATTGTGTGTCCTGGATAGAACAAGAAGAGTGTTGTAGCGGGAGGAGGGTCTGCAGCTTCACACTCTGTCCGCTTATTGGAGAGCTGTCATCTGTGGCGAAACTCCAGACAGCCATTTTATTCTCCCAGTATTCACAGTGTAGCCTTCTTCTTGCCTCTTATATCTCATGGCACCAGCCTCTCTTCATCTGATCATCTGTAACCATTATGTTGTTTTTTCACACTTCTCTATCCTCTTGTGGCTGTCGGGACGTCTACGGCCCTGTCGCCACCCTGACTGCTGCTTTTACTCTCCGGAGCCTCAGAAATCATGAGGCTATAGTACCATTGCATCTTTCTCTTTTTCAGTTTCTTGTTCATCTTATGCCATTTCTATGAGCCCAGCTTTCTCTTTTCCTTCGACACTTAAATTCTTGTTTTGTTTTTTATTTATATGTGATTGTTGTGTTTCATGTGTATTTTTTCTTCTGGACTTTCTCCCTGTCTTTACTTTCTGTTATTCTGTAGATGCCATAATATGAGTGAATACTTGATTTTTGTTGTTTGTGCCCATTCAATTAAATAGACGAGCTATATATATGACTTAATTAGGGCCTTTCTGATATGAATTATGTGGGAAGAAAATATCAGGTGCTAACAAGAAAACAGGCACCATATCTGTCTTTAATTTGTGAATACTAATTGATGTAAATAAATGTTCCTTGTAGAGCTGGAACTACATGGTGATTAATTGATTAGACAATCGTAATGGTTTCAGTCATTTATCATGCAAAGACACCAGATCCTCCGGTTCCAGTGTTTCCAATGTAACAATTTGCTGCTGTTTTTATATCCTTGTGATTTGAGTATCGTTGGGTTTTGGGCTGTTGGTCAAGGGGACAGTGAGACATTTGAAGACGTTAACAAGTGAATTTTCCCTGTTGGAAAATCCAGAAGCATTTTTTTTTTTTAAATTTAGCCAGATTACTGTCTGATTAATTGATAATAAAAAAAAACTATGCTCACTTGCTGCACTACAACAACAAAACTGTATGATAGTTGTAGAGTGTAAATGAAAAGATTTGATTGGATTGTGCAGTGAACTAGCCCCCCTCAGTCCCTCTACCACACACACACACACACACACACACACTGAATCCAGAGCATCTATTTCTTTGAAATGTGCTAAATTAGTGAGTTGCTGCAGAATAAAGGTGAATACAGTTTTATGCATCTTTGTTAACATTCACTCTCTGAGGTCATCCTTTACAAACATTACATCTCCGTTTCCACTGCTCATGCATTTTCTGTCTCCTCTCTGTCTCACTAGTGTTTTCCCCCTTGTCAGATTCTCTTTCCCTCCTCACCACTTTGCTCTCTCTCCTCTTTTTAACTCTCCATCTTGGTCTATTCTTTTCTGTCTCCTGTCCTGGTTCTGTTTCCCTCTCACTCTTTCAGTCCTCTCAGTGACTATCCTCCCCCCCACCCCCCAAACACACACACACACACACACACACACACACACACTCTCAGTCTCTTTCACCCCTCTCTGTCTGTCTCCCTCTCCGGATGGGTTCCGGCTGTTGAGCTGGTGGGGCTGGTGGCCGGTGTGACGGCTCGGCTGTCTGGTGTCGCGTGCGATCAGGGCGGACGTCGCGCGGCGAGGACGATCGGAGCTGAGCGCCTCCGCCTCACCACGGGTCACCTTTCATGGGCAATTAGTGTCGGAGCAGAGGCACGCTCGCAGCTTGTCGGCCCCGCTTATTGTGAAGATCAGCGGCAATCAGTCTCCACACTCCACTCTGCACTCTCTCCCTCGCTCCTTTCACTTCTCTGCCGCCAACCCTCACTCTCTCTTCCCCCTGTCCTTCTTTGTTGCCTCTCTATCTCTTTGAGTTTTCCCCTGATGTGCTTTTGCAGCTCTTTGGCTAATGGCTGCTGTCTGGCAATATGTTATCCGACTGTTCAGCTCTCTCTTCATTATACACTCTTTGACTTATTTGCCACTTCCATTGAGCTAAAATCATATAATGCTATGAAGTCGCTCCACAACCCAATGCACTTCTTCCTTCTCTCAGCACATTATTTAATTTACTTCTTTTTCTGTGTTGCTGACTGCGCAGATGCTTCCTACAGTATGTTTTACTCTCAAGGACTTTTCTCCATCTTTCTTGCCGTTTTATTCTCACCTCATCAATCTGCGGGCATATCCTAGTCAAAGGTTTCTCTTTTCACCAAGTGATCCCAATATAAAGCCCACAAACTTCCTCAGACCCAAGCATTTAAAGATCATTACGTCTGTGTTGACATTGCTCTGAGAAGGTTTGTCTAAGTTTACTGGAGGTCAGAGGCAGCTGGGTCTGGGTAACATGGTTGAAATTAATAGCACAAAACATATGTGTATTAGGTTGTAACATATATATTTCAGTATTGGCATCTACGTCAGATAAATAACGAGAAATTGCCAGTAATAGTTGGAATTATCAGGCGCCCACACGCCTTTGACAGCACACTCCTAAAGCCTTGCCAGGAGGCCTCACAGTTTTTAACCTAAAATATCAGTTACTTTGGTTGTATTGCATTTTTTGCTATTTAAAATATCTTGTAATGTTGTGATGGGAATTTGTTTGCAAATGGCAGTTGAGGTTGTTTTAGTGTTTGCACATGTGTTTCAGAGCTTCAGGCGTTAAGAGGTTGCACTATCTGAAAGCAATTTTTTTTTCAAAAGATAATGTGTATCATTGTTTACTTGTGTGTGTGTGTTAGTGCACGTGTGTGTGCGTGTGTGTACATTGCCTGCAGTTCACTTTGTGCAAGCAGAGTGGAAATCTTGGTTGACACCATGGTGCTGTTTTGTCAAGGCCAGCAGAAGATCCTGATCTGAGAGTGACCTTTTCATCTTGGTGTGGGCACATTTGTTTGAGTAATGAGTTTGTCTTGTATGCAAAGTGTCAGATAAATCTATTTTTAAAAGCCACCATTTATGAAGTCTCTCAGAATCAGAGCATCAAAGGTAGTTACATTTGTAAGCTTACAGTATAAGCTTTGAAGATTTGCTCCTAGTGAGACATATGCTGCTTTTGATGCATATGGTACCTGCAAATTTTCACGTTTCACTTGTATCAGATGTTTAGGCTGTACATTGTATGCACAGTAGATTTCATAGGCAAAGAACACATAACTGACAACAAACACCATCTTTACAGAAATGCACTGCACACCTCAGTGTCAGATAACAGTCTTATTTATTGTTGTGTTGTTGCTTTTTTTATTAACATTTTACAGTGGCCCTCTCACAGCTTTGATACCATGTAGTGTGTACAGTACAGTCTGGAGGTCTCAACTAGGTCTGTCCAAACGTGTGGCTTCCCAGAAACCACAATTGTCAATTCTAATTTTCAGAGGTTTCAGCCGGGCTTCCTGTCTAAGCACGCGCGTGTGCACAGAAGCGTGCTCTTCTCTAGGAGTGTAATTATATATATATAAACTGCAAGAACAAAGCAGTGCCAAAGGGACTTTGTGGTGAACGTCTGTGGTGTTTCAGTGTGAGCTGATGTTTACGTGTACTGTGTGAGTGAAATGTGAGCACATATGTGATGTCCATTTTTGGGCTGCCGCTCTGTGGCAGTGTGCACAGTTGTACAGTTCTATACTGTACTGCTTTTACTTGAACCAATCTGCAAAACTGATCTGATAGATGTCTGCAGAAGACATAGGTTCTGTATATCGATATATGACTGATTATAACTTCCATTGGTTCCAGTTGTGTGTAATGCATGCCTAGTAAGCACAGCCTTATGACTTTATGTTACTAGGTAGGTTATATGCAAGTGTGTGCAGCAATAATAAGTCTGATTCTTAATATAAATATATACATATGCCCTCCATACATACATTATCCTGTGAATTTAGAATGCTTGTGCTGTAACATCTCTGCCATATTGTAACGCCCACTTTTCCACATTCAGCTATAAACATAGAGGAAAAATCAAGGGAAAAGGGCAAGCTCATTTGCATATTGGGGGCTTCATTAGATAAAGCTAAGGACAGCGAAGAGTGCATCTTCAGCCACAGTGATGAATAGCTGCTGCATCACAAAGTCGCCTCAAAGTAGTCCTGTCGTAACCCTCATTTGCATCAGTGCCTGTTTTTTTTTATATATTTATTAACTCACTTAATGGTGGACACTTACCGTTATTCCTGTGTCCTCTTGAGGAACCTCTGCTAGTGTTCTGCAATTTAAATAGGCTGCTTTTGATGGTGTTAGAGAGGCTGTGATTTAAGAAAAAAAAAAGGCAGTCAGTTGTGATGAGAATGATGATCGGGAACTTGAATGTGCAGAATAGGTGTTAATTACATGATGTTTTAATGGAGAGCCAGTGGTGCATAAATTATAAGCTTAGATTTCATCATGAGACACATTTCCTCTGAGACTTTCCATGTTCATGGTTTAAACAAATACTAATTTCAAGTGCTGAATAATACTGTAGGTTAAGTTACAGTTGACTTAGATTGTCTGTGACATTACAGAAACATGTTTACTTTCATTAATTTCACTAATAGAGAAGAATGAATTGCTCTTTGGGATTAATAAAGTTATGCGTATTCGTATTAAAAGTGCTTACAAGTGTCCTGTTAGCGTTCTAACATTTGGACGTAAAGGTGTAAACCACATGTCATGACAATCTAAGTACAACTCCAGTGCCAAAATAAGGCACTGGAGGAAAAGTCAGAGGATCAATAGTCTATAGTCTGAGGAAATTTAAAGGGAGTCAAGTCTAGACAACAGCCTGGCAACCCCCATGGCTGAAAAATGA
This sequence comes from Caranx ignobilis, assembly GCA_021432705.1. Lineage (NCBI taxonomy): Eukaryota > Metazoa > Chordata > Actinopteri > Carangiformes > Carangidae > Caranx > Caranx ignobilis. Next base: position 5,230,716 of record MU269991.1, on the reverse strand, counting down.
AGCCAACATAGAATTGTCACAAACTGCAGTGAATGGATGCTTGAATCTGGCAATAAGAGCAAGACTATCCCTATACACCCCCATGTAAAAATGTCCAACTCAAACATGTTTACAGCCCAGTACAACAAGCAGTTATGGTCCCAATAGCTAACTTTTTCCCTCATAATGATTGTAAAGCAGGTTATTTTTTAAATTTTTCACTTGTACTGTAATACTAATGATGTATAATTGTTGACAGTTGGGTGAGTGTATCTTTGCTGCAAGCTAGCTCCACAGATGTCTCTCTTCTTGATCCAGTTTCGTAATAGAGTGGCAGAACAGTCCAGTGTGATCTTCAGAAACACTTCTCAGAAACCTGTTGGTGACATCATGAAGGCTGCGTCCATCTTTGTTTACAGTCTGTGGGGTCACATCCAGGTGATAATGATGCATTTTTATCAGCAATGATTTTTTTTTTTGCAAGTGCTGAAGAGTAGAGCAGCTGTAGCAACAGTGATGGAAGCTTTCACTTCCTACAACTTATTAAAGGAGAACCATGCAGGTCTGGTCACTTTCTTGCTGTTTTAGTTGCTTTTTTTTTCCTGTGGAGCGCCCCCTACAGTGTCGAAGTGCATAGGTTCACTGCTGTAACACCGCTAAAACCCCCCGGCCATCTGCAGTCGTTTTCATTGAAGCCAGTGAGAAGACAATCTGTGGAGCGATGTCTACAAGACATTATGGGATTACCGGTGTGTTTGTGTCGTAGTGCTGTAGATCAGACCATGTTTCTCGCGAGATGAGATCTAGGACACCGGGTTGGAGGTGCTGATCTTGCAAGATTGGTTTTCGACCAAGAGATGCTTGGTGGAAAGCAGAGTGCCTCCACTCTCCCCATAACAAGTCAGTTACCTCTCACATACGCCGAAGCTGTTTAATTAAAACAGCGTTCTATAAGTTCTATAAGTTAAACTAACAGCTCTAGCGATGTGAAAATCACACCTTTTCAGATTTCAATTTGAAAACTGATCTTTGTTTGCTTCAGTCCTCTATTTTCAGCATAACCACACAGACCATGTCCAGCACTTATTGTGACAGCAATGCAGGTTAAGTCACAGGCTGTATAATTATACTTTTGTAGTCATATTACTTGATGAAGCTTAATTAAATGTGAGTTATTCTATCTGTAATAATCAGAGAGAGCTTCAATTATCACCTCGAAACCCAACCTCTAACTCTGTGATGGTAAAAACTATTCACTAAATACAGAAAACCAGGGGAAAAAAATGAACCTCATCATGAAGGTGAAAGATATCAAAGTCTGCCTCTTTAACAGGTGATCAGTGCTGAAGTCAAATACCACAGGAATCTGAAGTTCACACGTTTGGGATTTCATATCTATTTTTTGTTTAAAAAATTAATCTGCTCTCCAAGAAAAAGTAAACAGTAAACACGCTAAATAAATCATATTTTTCTTTTTCCATTCCTCACTGCTCTTTTTACCCTCTCTCTTATTTATTTATTTTTTTATAAACGGACCCATGGGCGGTTGCGTCTCCCAGGCCTCATGCCATGCTATCTTTTGAACACAAACCTGTGCGGATGGGCCTTGAACGGCTGTTTCATCTGCTCATCTAGGGCCTGACGAGATTTGACTGGTCCAGTCCCATGTGAGCCCCGCATCTCAGCGGCTAGCCATCACCCTCCATAAACAAACCCAGCCCAAACAACGTCAGATGTTGGCTTGCATTTAAACGATGGTCGTTCCGGGAGGTGAGTGGGTATGGAGGGAGAAATGAAAAAAATAAAAAATAAAAAAACTCAAGAGATCATGAACTGACACTAGAAAAATATATCTCAAGAGGATCGCTTCTGCCATTTAAAAAATCTGATTACGGATGAGTTTGAGCTGAAATTGCTGAGACACTCATGCAGTATCATTCTCCTTTCTCTCTGTCTTTATTGGTGTTGATGTTTTAGCCGTTTTTTTGTTCTGAGATTTATTGATTCTCTTCACACTGGGAATCAGTTGCCTGGAAAGCTTTTCATTATTTAGCAGAAACACTCATATTAAAGCTCTCAATAGGAAACTGCCAAACATTTTGTCTCTGTGATACAATGAAAATACTTTGAACTGTCTCATGTTTTAGATCTACATGCCCACTGTTATTGCTTAATGCCAACTCATAATGTTGTCTCCAATATGAAAAATGGTTAAGGAGCAGCTAAATTGCTGATCACTGAATACTGTTATTACTAGCAGGAGTGGAAAATCCTCTTTCATAGGTTATGTAATTACAGACTGGTTGTTATTTATTATTACAATGTTATATCAGTCTAATCAAAACCATCATCTTTATGTAACTATAACCAAAGTGCCTTTGAGAGTCTACATGTGAATCCAAATCTCTAGTGTTACCTGGAGTTTGTGCAATTCATTCAAAACAGCATTTCCTTGGTATATAAAACAGGTTGTGACCAGACATTATTGGGAAAATAATTTCATGATATACAAGGTGTATCTAGGAGACAGGACTGATAGGAGACACCTCAGCCTTCATTTGACAGTGACAAGTAGAGTGGTGTCATATATCTGGGGGGAGACACAGACCATCTCAAACTAGCATGTTGTCCACCACTGATCACACCCATGTTTCAGTGTCTTAAGTAAGTGTGCTCTTGGCTTTAATAGCCAACACCAGAGCCACTCATAAGCACAGATTGCACAGAGTCAGGTTTGCCTTCATTGTACAGAACCCAAGGGTGAAGCTAAGCCAGCCTTCAGGACTGCAGTGCTCTAAATCTTAAGTACTGGTCTTTTTGAAAGGAAGAGAGAGAAAAAAACCTTCCCAAGAGCTTGCAGGCAGGACTTTAATTTCTATTCCCGGGCGCTGATTTATTTGATTTTTGAGGAAGTTTTGCTAAGCGGGCTAATGAGAAGCACAGTGCTGTTGAATGATTTAGTAGAGAGATGGAGCACATACAGAGAGAAAGTCTGAAGACAAATTCTCTTTTTATTCCCTAATTGGTGAGGAGAAGAAGGAGGTAGTTTTGCAATAAAAAATGACAATTAAAAGAGGGTTGCTTACTCTACTTGTGCTGTATGTTTCACAATTAGACAAAAAACGCAGCAGTGAATCATGTCATGTCTTGAAAATGGTTTTACGTGATAAAAGGTTTTTTGTTTTTTTTTCCCATGACAAGGGATGTTTTATAAATGAGTTGTAGTGTTTTAAATTTGGACTCCAATGCTATGGACCACCAAATAGTGAAGCAGGTAAACACCAACTTGTTAACCACTGTCAATTGAAATTGTCCATTTCAACTGACTTGAATGGTCAGTGGCAGGAAGGACACATCATACTGTATAGGTACATAAAGTCAGGGCTGCTGGTCAAAGGAAAATCCTCATTTGGGGCATTTACTATTATAAGTGATCTGAAGTGGAGGATTTTTATTGTATAGATAATTTTTCCACGGTAACTTCTATTAAAGGTTATGAATCTGTATTAATGTCAATGTATTTTCATCCCAAAAAAAGACTGTGGATGAGAGATGACTAGAAATTAATGATTATCTGGCACTCAACCAGCAGGGTGGAAAGTAAAAGAACTCTGGTTGGTGGTGATGGATGGATGGATGGATGGATATAGTTACCTAAAGCTACCTCACTGGCTTCAGGTCCTTGTCTAAGTTTTCTATTGTGAAGGTTGTTTATCTATTTGCTATTTCTTATATAACCCTCACCAAAATCTTAAAACCAAACCTTAACTTGGCCAATGTTGCAACCTCTGAGTCCATTACATTGTGCATAATTACACCCAGTCATAAAAGAAACACTCTGGTGTAAGGCACATAAGCAATGCTTTGAGGGTATTTTTGTAGATTTATGCTTTGTCTACTGTCACCATTCACTATTACCTTGAACATCTGCATTCAGAATCCTACACCTGCCCAGCTGTGTGTGTATCCCCAAAGAAGTAATTGTAGTATTTCTTTTTTTTCTTGCATGCAAACCTCAAACAAAATGTTGGTGCTGAGAAACAGCACCAACCAGCAAACCAGCAAATATTTACTCAGACTGACCTAAATTTGAAAGTAATTCCACAATGAGGACAGGCCTTATGATAACCATTTCACATTACAGTCACATTACACTCTTGAATGGACTGTTTATTTGTTGTCTTGGATAAGATCCAACCTCGTCCACGATCTCAGTCACATTTCACCTTAGTTTCACATCAGGAAACATGACAGAGGAGATGTTGCACACCTCTCAGGAGTGCATTGAGGAATAGATGAGAAAATGGACAAAGCTGGCTCTTTAAACCATTTGTCTGTTTTGAGATGAGAGGGCAATTTGCATCACTTCTTCCTCTTAATAGTCCCTAAATCCTACAGTAAAGTTTAACAGTTTTTTCTTTTTTTATGGTTTTGTTAATTGCACCCAGTAGATAACAAAAATAACTAAGGCACAAAGGATTATCTTGAGCCCTAAAGGAATATTAGCTTTGATGGAAAATATTTGATATGCATTTTGACAAGAACACTCAAAGATTAAAGCAATTAATGGTCCAATTACTCTATGTAGCCATTTGAAGTTGAACCATGCCAAATGGAAATACCTACAGTATTGCATTTCCATAGTTGTAACAGATTGGGGGTATTTATGATTTTGAATGGAGGCAAATGTGACATGTACATGTAGAACAAGTCGAAAAGGTTCTGTTGGCAGTAGAAAGTGTAGGTAGACGGGCAATTCTCAAAACAGCTTTTGATTGTAAGTGGATTTGCTGTTCTTCTAAATACGAACTTTGACCCCTTACAAGTGTAGCGGAAGGAGGATTAGGCTCATGTTTATTCAGCATGTGTAACAGCCCCTGGGACAAATCACACTCAAGACTGGCTGTCGCCCGTGGAGACTGAGAGAACCACCTTAGGGTGTGGAGCTAAATATGGAAATTGCAAGACATGCTCCAATATGCATATTCACTAATGTGCAGTTCCTCAAAATAAAAACAGCTCCCTGCTCACAGTATCCACTGCTCCAGCAGTATTTCACAAATGCCACAAGGTAAAAATTGAAAACTACCATTACTGAGGCATGTTTCATCAATATAAATAAACCTGTCATGTCTGTGTTAAATTTTGTCCTTTTCTATTTCGTCTTTGTGCCTGTAGAGTGACTGAGAGCTGTTTCTGCTTTTTGAGCCTGCCTACCACAATGCTCTGTTTGCTCAGGTCTGCTTAACTGCTGCTGAAGTTGTCACTGTTAATATAGGTTTGTATTCAATCATCCTGTCAGCTTCTGAAAGGTGTGTGACTGACAGATTTAAGAGACAGCCGAACTGGGGGCTAAACTCAAGGAGAGCTGTGAACGTAAGATCTCCGACAGACGAGTGTTAGCTGCCGAAAGTTAGACAACACCGTCTGGTCCAGTAAACGCATTGACAGTGATCAACAAAGAAGTCTTGTCTTAGTTTTTTCTTTCTTTTTTTTTTTTTTAATTGTCTTCCTGCGGTCTCAAAGATCAACTGCTCACTTTTTTCCGGCATTCGTCAAACGCTCACTGTCTTTTTTGTGTGTAAAGCTGTTGAAGTAAATGAGATTTCCCAAAGAGCTGTGTTCGCAGAGAAGCACTCAAAGTGATATTGACATGTTGTCAAGCTGGTGCCTCTCTCTGAGGACGTCTTGGGTTGTTGACGGGCCTGAGCTGCGATCATGATTTTTTCCCCTTCTGCTGTTGAGTAATTTCAGCTTGTCTCCCAGAAATGATTTGTTGCTCCTATTTTTAGTCCAAACTCCAATCTTCTTCAGTCAAGTCAGGCGGAAGTTGTCTAGAAAACACCTGCTGTGAAGTTCCTTGGAGATCACCTGTCTAAAATCTGGTCAGTTGAGGTTTTCTTGATTGAGCTGAATATGATGATCATGACGGAGGATTAAGTAGGAGCCAAGGTGAGCTGAGGTTTGTTATTTGGAAATTTGACTGAAAGATTGGTGAAAAATTCTTGCTGTTCAGTGATCTTGAAGCACAACCCTTGTCTTTCTGCCATTGGTAGGTTTTGAGAGTATCCTCTATTGGTCTATCTCAGGGAATAGCAAAGCACAGTCAAGGTGCCCAACAACACTTTGAAATGCTCAGCTCAGAAATTAGGTTATCAGTCAAAGTACAGACAGCAGTTCCTTGAGGAAGAGATGCTAAAACATCCAATATACCAGTGTTGTCCTGGTAAGTTAGTGTTGGGAGAATGCATTTAATACAGCATGAGTCTTCTTACCCCTAAGTCTTGCCTTGTGTAAATTTCACAATGTGTGAGGGCTCAACTTCCTGACATTGCTCATCCAATTTAGTGAAAATCTGGACAAATTAAAAAGTTCACCATCAAGGTCCATTTCATTCTGTCGTCGGTTTTATCAAATCATCATCAAGTTCGTTCCCAGTTCCAACTGAAGACTGGAAAAAACGTTGAGGCATGTGGATCAGTAAGGTCAGCATTCAACATCTTAAATCCATGGACCTGACCTGCCTTTTGTCAACACTCCAGACTAGTGGCTGAGCTCCAGAGATGTGTGGAGAGAAGAAGAAGGACAGTCATCCCTGCAGCATTCATGGAAGAGTGGTCAGATGGGAGCACCTCCTCAGTGAGAGGCTAGAGAGAACAGTCAGTGTTGAGAGAAAGCTGAATAGAGTGAAGTACAGGCATGTTCTCCATGAAAACCTGGTCCAGAGCGTTCAGGACAATCATCTGCAGTGTGCGACACTGGTGTGTCTTGGAAACAGCTCTGAGAATATCCTCAACTGGTCTAGCCAAAGCTTTGACTTGAAGACAACTGAACATCTCCGAAGAGACATGAACATCACCATCCATCAGTGGTTCCCTTCCGTTGAGTTAAAGATGATCTCCTGAGAAGAATGGAAGAACATTTTCAAGGTTTGAAGACCTTGTTGTTGCAGAAAGAATACTGGAGGCTGCCAAAGGTCGAAGGTTCCTCAACCAAATACTCCATAAAGTGATATTTAAGTGAAATAAAAAGGCAACATCTAAAATTCTGTTACTTTGGTGTTATAGGGCATTGAGTGTAGTTTGATTAAGGGAAATGGATTTAGCAAAAGGTTGGAACAACAAAATTTTGCACTGTACTGTATGTGGAATCATGAAATAACAAAGTAGGAATATTTTGCAGTATGAAAAAGATATATGGCTTTCATGTTGCAGCTGCCCTCAGGATGGAAATGCACAGTCAGAGCCCTGCAAGGTTGAATGGTCGAGGTCATCAGGCAGCTGTGTGACATATTGTTCTGATGTTTGGCTGTATGGGCACCTCGTGGGCCTTCACCCCCACATCTACTCATCCCCTCTTGAAACACATGAGGCCAGACAAGCTCAGATGAGGACCTCGTGGCTGTTGACCATAAAAATAACATCAGGGCAATGAGCCGCAAAGAAAAGAGGGGAAAGTGAAAAAAAGCCTGTGAATAGGGAGGTGGATGAAGATGGAAAAGAGAAGGCACAGAAAACAGGTTGGTGAACAACTAAGATGAAAATGTGAAGGACGGATACGAGCAAATGATAGAAGAAAGAAAAAGAGGGCAAGGAATAAGGCAAAGAGAGATGTAGAAAGAGAAAAGGAGATGGTGCGCTTTGGGCCAAATGGGAACTACACTGCTCCAGCTGTGACCATAAAACAGCAGGTGGATGCCATCATTAGGCCTGGCAGATAAAGCAGGAATCCCGGAGTCCCAGCCCTCTCCATGCTTCTCTCCTGGCGCCAGACACTTATCCATTCTAGGATCATGCTTTGATGCCATGACATAAAATAGGACTCGGGAAAGAAGAGTTACAGCTTTGAGTTTGAGGATGACTCAGACTAAATTTATATAATTTAATGTGACACAGAATCATTGTTAGTCCAGCTCTCTGCATGTCTACTTACCTATCTGAAAGACCTGAAAGAGGCCACACCTGTTAACTTATATTTTTAACACATTAACACAGTCTGATCTTCAGTAATGTTTTTCTAAACAAAAGATAAAGTCTCTACAGTCATATGTACGCGTTTAGACCAGTTGGCAGTTTTTGTACTCTCCACTCTTGTCCATCCTGTTTTACATGCCACTTTAAATAGCAAGTTTCCTTATCAAAGCACTGATTCAGAAAGGTTTCCACTACATTTCCAGTACATCTCTTTCACTTTTATGCGAGCAAAACTTCAGCTGGTCCCTCAGCTTTTGGTAATTTAATAAGCTCTACTGTAGTGCATAATTATCTGAAACTTTTCCTCTTTTTTTTTTTTTTTGTCTTACTTCTTCAGTGTAAGCCGGTGCAAGATTTTGGAATTTAGCTGTGGGTGTACCTAAGAGCTGTCATCTGGGATGATAGTTTGATGGCAGATGAGAGCTGCCATTGCAGCACCCTCCAGGTGCCCTCGGGGCTAAATGGATGGTTGCAACATGGCACTTTTCAGAGGGTGCTTCTTTGCTCTGATTTGTCTTCACTAGCTGTGTTTTTTCCTGCCATTAGCAGACATGTCTATTCAGGATGCATCGTTCTTTCAAACTTTCTCCATCTGTACTTCACACTGACCTTTCACTGCTGATCTTCTATTGAGAATTCATTAATTCATAGATTCATAGATTCCCATACAACATTAAAACTGATAAATGAAGTTCAGTATTCAAAGTCCGATATTTGGAAAATGTTAAAAAAAAAAATAAAAAAAATACTCTGAGCTCTTAGCACTCTTCGTTTTGATTTGGGGTGATGTCTGGCAAGCTCAAGAACATTTCACTTCATCCTTAATGAGAGATAAATTGTAACTGAACTTCTTTGTTTGCTCATGTTGTTTTTTCTCTTTTATGAATATAATATATTCATTCAATTAACTATTGCAGACAGGATAAACTTGTTAAATTGAAATATACTCAATCAGTGCTAACAACCACTCACTGAGAATCACTGTGATGTGGATGATCCTCCTGATTCTGTTGTTTTGGCTTTGTCAGCTCGTGATGCATCTTTTGAGTTTTTGATTGGTCCTTGACTGGAGTTCAGTCTTTTTCCCTCTGTGGCCTCAGCAGGGAGCGAAGTTGTGTGTGGAAGCATGCCATCCCCTGATTTCCTTTTAAAAGCCGACCCTGATGCTTTTAAATGCATCATCAAGGCAATGGGCTGTCCAAGTCGGTTACAAGTTAACCAAATAAACACTGACAATGAAATTAATAATGCATATTGTTTGCGAATGCCTCAGCTGGATGATTTGACTGATGTATGCAAAGATGGTAATTTATTGAAAGTAAATTCATGTAATTGTGCAGCAGAACTTGATGAAGCAAAAGAAGGTGTCAGCACGGCTTCCATCATCATCAGAAGAAAGAAATCATTAAAGAGCAAAAACAAATCCAACTTCAAAGGACTGTGCAGAACAAACACTTATTTTATGGATGTGTTTCATTTAGACCAAAGTTCAGAACGGCTGTTATGGTAAATATGTCAGATTTGTTGTTGGTTGTTTGCAGATGTGATAGTTTTGGTTTATTTATTTCTCTCACAGTCCACAGGGATGTAAACACTCACTCTGTACATATCAAAGTAGTCAGTGTAAATTTAATTTGAAGATGAGGGGGAACAAGAGCTAAAATGTAGTTGTCATTGTCGAGACATATTTCCACGATGAGGAGCTCAACTGGCAAGACGATCCCAGCTCCCAACTTGGTAAAAATAGTTCACAACTAAACTGTCTTTAGAGTAATTAGGATGTCAGCAAAGTGACATGATGTGAAAATGATGCACTTGGCTGACTGGTTTCAAGGAGCAGAGGTGACAAACTAATTTTCAGTGTTGTACCAAGAGTTATGCCTGTCTGAAATGTATTATGGGAATATATCCAGCTTGGGAATTCATGTGTATCTATATACACTGTGTTGTCACAGCACCTGTAACATAATTTGGGCCACTCTGTCCACCTTTATAGAGTACTGTGCATCCTTTAAACCCGAGAAGCATTGTGGCTTTGTCACAGTTTTGAAAATCACATGCTATCAGTATTAAGAGTCAGAAATATCAGTTAAACCATCGATGTATACAGGTAACAGGAACAGGTTCTAATCAAGGTGGGATATTGTACCAAGAATCCAGCTGAAATCTGTGTCATTGTATACACTTGAGCACAGGATGTAACACACAGATCATATTAGCACATGGTTCTTTGTCCTGTTTCTCCTCCTGTGGCTCTCTGAGAGGACTTCCTCCTGAAAAGCCTGTAAGTGATTCCTCAAATAGCAGACAGTGACTCCAAACAAATCACTCATAACTTTGCTCATGTGGGCAGTCGCATCAGAACAGCCTGTCTCTGAAAGGGCCTGTCACACAAGAAAGGGACAATTGATGATGAATATTAATAAATGCACCATATGTTCTGGACAAAATATTATCCATGCATTATTAAATGTGATTCGCTGTGTCAACCATTAATTAATGCTTGTTAAAACATTATAAAAGAATGAGATGTTGGACATGATTAAAGAAATTGAAGTTTGTTGTAAACATGGAAATCATATAAAGGCTAATGAGATAAGAGTGAATAAATTATTGTCAGTGAGTGTCTTTTACATTCTTTGTGGGCACTGGTATGAGAGCTACTTCTGATTGATATGAGGTCTTTGTTGTAACTAATTTGAATATTTGAATCGTTTGCATATTAAGCATTGCAATACTTAAAAGCCTCATGGTGCTGTATGCCTGCGTGTCTCTGTGTGTATTGCAGTGTGTTGTTGAGGGCAGATCACACATGCAGAGATGTGCTGGACTCCTTTGCTGTCCACATTTGGATCATGTTCATAACCTGACAAACTGTCACACATGCCAAACCATACGCTACGTCACTTGCACAGAATTGCCTGTACGTTCAGTGATCTATTTTAAATAGCATTAGTCACACAAATACTACTGGGGCCTGTTTCTGTGACTCATGTTAGTCTTACCTTGAAACTTGCACAAACACAGTCCCTGCTCAGCTCTCGAGGAGGTGGCATTCCTTTTCCAAGCCCCACATCTAGTTTTTTTATTTTATGCAATATTTTTTTTTCTGTTCTTTGTTTCTAAAAAAAAACTTTTTACTTTTTTTTTTTTTTAATTGTAACTAATTGGTTTCCTAAACTGTCCACCTGGGGTCTACTTTGTTGGACGTCTGTATTGATTTGTGAGCATCCCAGGCTCTGACCCTATCATACATTATACATTAATGATGTGATAAGACTATACAGCAGTTTGGCATTTTGAGATGGTCACTCTTTCACATGGTCAGTCATGGAGTTACATAGTCATAAATTATTTCCATCTATTGGCTGAGAGACTACACATTGGACCCTGACTAATCAGAACTTGCTGTCTGTCATGACTGTTTGAAGCGTCAGGGACTGACTTTGCTGTTCCACCTGACAGAACCAACAACTAGGGTTGTGAATGGATGGGGTTTTATTGATGGATACCGATGTCATTATCAGTTCTGCTCATTGGTTTGATCCATCCTCAATCCCCTTAATGATTTCTGATCAGTTTTCTATTGTCACTGTCAATGTAAATATAGGTTGCAGTCTGAGCTGTGGCAGAAGTCTCTCTCGCCATTCAGCAGTAACACAGGATATTTTCCCTTGTTGAACATATACAGCATGGTTTGGAAACAGCAGAACTGGATTCTCAACTACACTTCTGGAATTTAAGTCCATGTTGCATAGAGAGATGATTCAGCACATTGTTGGTCTTTCAATATTTACTTGAGTTATTGTTTTACAGTAAGAATATTACAGGGTTTCCCATAGGTTGAGAATTCACTTGTGTAATTTACACATGCAGTTTATAAGGAGAGAGTGTAATACTTAATAACTAACATGCAGAGTGAAATTACCAGGAGAGGGCATGTAGCTATGTGGGCCGGCTGCCCACATAGAGTCTGTTTTAGCTGCATTACAGCTTTCACTATCATTATTGTTCATTGCGAAATGAAGTCACCTTCAGGATGGTCTCCTATTATCTTCTCACAGGCATTTGATTGTGATGGTCATGAGAACTTGGAACTGTTTCTCAACTGGAACTAGAAAAGGTATTCGATATCCATCCTTACCGAAACACATGATTCATCTTTCACCTAGCCATGTTTATAGTTTGGCCCACAAGACCACTTTGTTCCCCTCTTAGGCAACATCAGGGCGAACAATGTAGAAAGTATCAAACTAATAGGAAATGTACACGCCAGTCATTTTGTTGTGAGGTGTCCCAGACTTCTGTGTTTGTGGGACACTCAGTCTTGTAACTAGCACCTCACATCTGTCAGATTGAGTCATTATCAGACTCAGACTGTGTTGTCTCATCCTGGCACTAGACCACCTTACCCAGCCAAAGATTTTAGACGACCATGTGACCTCTGTGAGATTAGAAAACAGCAGCCAAAGTTTGAGGATGATCTGACAAAATAATATTTAATGAACTGAGTCGGACTTGACACATGAAAGACTTTGTTGATAATATAAGCCAGTTACTAGTTAAGTGATTGGTTTCAAAATCCAAATCCAGATTTACAGATGTTCCTCTGTCAGATGAAGAATTAGAAAAGGGAGAGCAAAATCACCCATCAGTTTTTCTTCTCTGTCTTTTGGCATGTTAATTTGATTTCAAACCGCCAAACATGGTGTCATGGTTTTCTGACAGGGCCTTGGGAGAGAGTTTATCTCATCATTAATTAAGTATCATATTTCCCTACATGCTGCCTGTGCTTAATTAGGAAGAGGGGGTCATTTGGGAGGGCTTATTAACTGGAACAAATTTGTTAAAGGAAGGAGACCGAGACAGATAAAAGAGAGAGGGAGTGAGGGGAGAGAAGCGCCTCTGGGTTCAGTCATCCCTGACAAGTCTTGGCTTTTGTGATTGATAACTGCACCAGTCATGGCTCGAGTCAAACTGGGAGAGATGAAGGAGTAACTGGGGAAGAGACAGAGGGGAAGAGAGGAAATCTGGGAGGAAGGAGAAGGAGATGGGGTGGGGGCTGGGAGGAAATGATTGGAGACATATGCTAGCTCTCAAGCAAGATAGAGTTAGACAGAGAGGAGGGAGATGTAGGACGAAGAGAGTGGGACAGTGAGATATAGAAACAGAGAAACAGAGATTGATTGCAGCACTGGGCCACGTCACAAAGGCTTTATTTATTGTTTCCCATCCTCCCTACGTTCACCTGGTATTTTTAGAATGCGAGGCATGATAGAAATGAGGGGAAAAAACACACACGTAGGAGCGACTTGTGGTGCATTTTACAGTGTTTCATTGTCTTAACTTTTTTATAAAAAGTGTATGCACAACTGTGTGTGGACATGGTAAAAGCCAGTCAGGCAATGGTGTCAGATTCGTGGTTGACACTGTTTCCCATTTCCCTAATTCGCGGTGACAGAACGGGTTTGGCCAGGGCGGTAAAACAACAGATGTTTTGCTCGAGTGTGACACACGGGTTGCCAAAAAATTCCCAGTGGTGGTGAATGTGTTTGGAGCTGACCTAGCACAAGTTTTGGCAAATGGGCAACAGCGGGGGATGACGTGACTTCTCAAGCATGATAGACCTGTACTGTATAATCCCAAAATAGGTGTTAATTGATTTTTCTTATTGAACTTTTTAGCTATATCTTCAGAGGAGAAGCCACATGCTGTAATTTTACATTTACATGGTTTTTGGAGGAATATTGACATTGACTCAGTTGCTGTCTGTCGAAAGTTTAGATTAAATGCATTGTCTGCAAGAGTTCCAGTTTTCTTGGTAATAAAAAGTTGTACAGGCTGGCAGTTCTACTCTTGAAATAGACTTATGGTACGTTCCCACGTATGCTTTAGATATGAATAAGTGATTTTCATGTTTGTGACGAATGGTTTTGAGGTGAAACATTTAACGATGGTTGGTTGGCCTGTTGTCACCTTCCCTGTTGTCCGTTTTTTTTCTTCTCCAAAAGACTGCAGAAAGTTTGAACAAGAACTCCTTAAATTGAATCAGAATTTCCTGGCATTTGTAGTGTCTCTGTTTTTTCTTGCCTGTTCAGAAAAGCGTGATAACTGGCATTGATAACATCGGATCCAGAGAAAAACAAACTTTATTAGTTGGAGCAATGTTACCACTTTGCCACAGTGCAGACTTCTGAGAGCCATTAACTCTTGAGCAGACTGTCTTTGAAGGCAGGGGCAAACACTGCTGCATTGATTGACAGGGTTGGCCTTGCCTTAATAGAACATAATTGGGCAATTTTGAAGGGTCTCAGAAAAATGACCAAATAATAACACATGACTTGACTTGGGACTTGTTTTCTCAAATAATTGTGCAAAAAGCATCTGGCACACCATTAGTTCCATTTTCACATTAGAATAATAATCCTTTTGAACTAATAAACTTGCTCAAACGTCTGAGCTTGGGTGGTGGGCACTCTGAAACTCTAAATACTGTATGCTCCACCAAGAAAGTGCAGGGAAAAGGTAATTTGGGGGTAGGAGGAACAATAACAAAATAAAGACTTGGCTGAAATATACTATGTCACATGAAGTGAGAGTGCTGTTTTTCAACCCTTCATATTTCAAAGTACTATATTTGCCAGTCTCTGGCTGTCACATTTTCAGTTATCAAATGCTGGAATGAGTATCACCCATCCGTTCCAACATGTTCAATGAATCTGTGATAAGAGTATGTATCAAGGACACTTTTTAAATTACCAGTGCCTCATGTGTTGAACAATAGAATTGCTTGTCAACGTGACGTCTGTTCGTTTCCAAATGCCACGGTATTATGAAAGTCAACACTAAGAGATTATACTAAATTAAAATACATTGTGGACCTAAAAAAAAAAAACCTTCAGTGTGATGAATCAATCTTTTTTTAATCAATTACTGATGTTAATTGTGCTACAGACAAATTTTCCTGCAAGTGGCAAAGTATGTTCATAAAAAACAGGCCTTGTACTTTACCCTACGTTCTTACCTTTAATGTGTAAAACAATAACCATCCCCAAGGGGACCATTATTGTTTGGGTCTTTCTTCCAATGAGAGATTGCACCAATATCACGACTCAAATTAAAGGATAATTAAAAAATGTTATTTCAAAGTTATTGCCGTCCATAAAACTTTGATTAGGCAAACATTAGCCACATTAGGGCTTAATGGCCATTGCCCCTGTGATTACCGTCAACAATTTTATGTACTGCACAAAGCATATGAAGAAATGAATAATTAAGAATGCAGAAAATGGGGTTTAAAACAGCAATAACATAGCTTATGTTAGGTTGTTTTCAAGAACAGCTTGTGGTAGGTAAAATGAGTCTGTAAGATTCAAGCAGCTCTAATCATATTCTCATATTCAGCCTTTACAATAAGATGAGGTGGAACAAAGAAAAGGAATCTCTTCTACTTAGTTTTCCATTCTTATAGGACACCGAACCTGCAGCCTAAACATTTTGTATACTGTTGTAAATCAAAGCTACAGTAAATTTCACTTTTCAGGGTATTTCCCCCCCATATTTTACAGTACTTCTAGTTTGTAAAATGTCAGGAAATGGTAAAATCCTTACATCCCAGAGCTCAGATGACATCATCAGTAACTTGTTTTGTTTAGAGACATGTCATTTGGAGTCATAAAAAGCTTAAAATGCTGATTGATTAATCCATATTCTTTACCTAAATGCCTGAGGACTTACTTCTACTTGAACTCAACAAGTAACAAGTGTAGTACAGTTATCGTGGAGGCCATGTACCTGTACAGTATGTTCATATTTTGACAGCTTGTGGCAGTAACCAGCAATTGCATCTTTGAGCTCATTTACAGTACGTATAAATCAGGATTAACCTGTGACAAAAAGTGTCAACAACCTTTGTGTCTGCGTTATATTAAGTTTTTCATGCGATGCCCCCCCCCCAAAAAAAGCCTCATGCATGCAGAGTGGAGCGAAAATACATTTCATGTCACAAAACGGAAACGTTATTGTAGCAGCTTAAACTTAAATTGATAATCAAGCTGTGTTTGTCGTTTTGCTCAGAGGGATTTACAAGAGAGCTTCGGTAAAATGAGATGAGTCGTTAGCGCCTTAGGTACTGTTAAATTCAATAAACATTCCAGCCATTTTCATAAAACCAGTTTATGGCACTCTTGCACCATATGCTTCCTTCCCCTCCCTCTGCCTCTGCCAAAGGTTCAGCATGCAAAAGAGGCTGAGGCTTCAGTCATCCTGTGTACCGCTGCTCATGCTTCTGATAGTGTTTATGAGCTGTGTCAGAGCAACGTAAAGTTGTGGATTAACATTTATTACTGTGACGATATTGCCAATCCATCTCTGAGCATGTCTCACAACTAGGAATGAATGTTTTTTATTAGATAAGCAGGGATCAGCTCTTTAACAGGCAGAGAAAAATAATTGCAGATTAGTTGGAGTTGGTGTTTATAGTTTAGCAGGGTTTTTCATATGGAAATAGAAAAGTTACATGATGACACCTTAAAAATGCAACCAAGTCTATCTGATCTGTTTCTATACGTTTTTTATGACTTGTGACACCTGTTAATGTTGTCCCACCTTTACATGGGTGTTCGCATTGGGGTTGTCTGTCAGAGGTGTCAAAAAATATATACGGGTGCATCTCAATAAATTAGAATATCTGAATATCTGTTCAGTAGTTCAAGTCAAATAGCAAGTTAAAAATGCTGTTTTTGATTAGTGTTTTTAATATTCACATTTTTTGAGATACTGAATTTTAGGACTTCGTTAAATCTAAACCATAATCATTACAATTAAAAGAAATTAAATCAATAAAGACATGAAATGTTTCAGGGAATTTTACCACAACAAAATCACACATGATAATCAATGATGAATTTTCTGAAAATCAACTAATCAATCAATTGTTGCAGCTTCACGAGGTTGCCTTAGTTTTTGTCCTTTTTGTTTGTTTCCACATCTAACCAGTAATGTAACTGATACTTATTCTAAGCTAAAGGCCACGAAATCAGTGTTCGATCAATATTTGGCCTGAAGGACGGTATGCGTCTACTGTAGCTGTGGGGACTGATTGAAAATGTCATGATTGGAAAAGAATTCATATAAAGTTGTCGTGGTCACAGTGCTCAGTTTCCCCCATAGTGTTCTGCAGTGAGGGGAAATTATGATTTCCTTTGTGTCCTTCTTGAACTGCATTATTAATTGTGCTTTCATGTTTCTCCATGATGCTAATAAAGCAACAATGCTCCTCCAAATCACCTGAAAAATGAGTCCAAGGACAACAGGCATTGCATAGGAAAGGCGTGGCTGTCCACTTTGAGAAACGATGGGACTCAACAACCAAGATTAATGGAACTCAGATGGCTTTTAATTAGTGCAGCTGTGCTCATTAATTATCTGCCCACAACACAAATATTTTTATATTTGGGGAAAGTGTTGATTTATTTGATTTGGTTTGCCAGTGGATCTAGATGAATGACTCTTCAGTTTAAATTTTGCCAGCACTAAAAGGAAAAGCGAGGAAGTCTTCCCCAGTTAGCCCGTCTGCTCTCAACATAATGTTATTGATGATGTTGTGTAATTTGACAGCAATCATGAGCACAGCAACAGACTCAAACGTTGTGTGTGGATTTCAGGCCTGGTCATACAGCTTTTAAGGAAATCTTGCCTGTTCACAGCGCTCCCCCCAGATTTATACAGTAGTACTTTTAGTGTTTTGCTGTTGTAATCCTCCTGTCTGTCTGATGTCTCGTCTACTGAAATGTTTTTGCTTTAGAGTGTTTTCTAAATTTAAAGCATGCAAACTTAATTACCTGTAACAAGTTCTGTTCTTCTGTTTAGACAGAACGTGAAAATCCCACATGTGACAGAGTTGAGCTACAACCTGTTTATATCATTTAAAAAACCGTATCATGGGCGCTGGCTTCAGAGTTTCTTTATAAGCATTCAAATTTACTTTACTCAGTCTTTCAATCATATCACTTGATCATCACATAAATTGCCTTTTTTCATGGAAATCAATTTTTTAAATCATCATTTTGCCCCTAAAACAGTCGGTCAGTCGACCAATGCACAAATCATGTTAACAGCCCACAATAGACTTACCTGAGGGTGTAAGGCAATGGTGATGGAAGGGTGTGCTCGTTGTAGGAAATGCTTTTGGATGATATCAGACAGCCATTGTAATGTTGTAACACACTGAGAAGCAGTGGCATAACTGAAAATGCCACCGCTGGTTGTGTTGTGTTTCAATGCTGGTGAGCAAAAATCATTGATCAGTTGATTTTGAAAATATTTTCAAATACAGTGTGGTTACAACCATTTGTGAGATTAAAAAAAACAACAAAAACTTCTTTAACCTAATGCAGAATCGTTCAGCCCATTACTCATCTCGATGAACAAATATTCATCTCTATTTCTATTTTCTGTTCTCTCTCTCTCTCTCTCTCTCTCTCTCTCTCTCTCTCTCTCTCTCTCTATCTTTACCCCAACCCCCCAAGTTTCCATCTTTTCCTCATGGCCACAGTAAATTTCTTTGAAACATTCATCTGAACATGAATGAGGAAAACGCAATGGCAAGAGCAGAAATTAAAATTTCATTATTTACTGCGCTTGAGTTTGGGAACGCAATTAGTATCTGCACTGTGTGGCCCAGGGATATTTACTGCTTTGGCCTCTCCTCTCTTTATTGTGCTGTTTCTTTCATCCCGTGGAGCAGCCTGTGATGCTATCACTTGCTCATTACCTCTAGCAGTCTGAGACTCAGCATACGACTACTCCATTTCTGAGAGTTCAACATGTGAACTTGAGAATGGACACGGAAATGATACATCATGCAATGATTGCAGTGGCATGCCAGTGTCTAACCCTAGATAGTCATTTCTAAAATAAGTTTAGATGAAACATTAGTGAAGTTAAGTTGAACCCGGCATTAATTGATGGTAGAAATAGCATAAAGTTTATAGTCCAGACTTTCAAGAATTTTTCTCAACTGGCATTTACCTACTTTGGGCACTTATTTAGTAGAAGAAATATGCAAATAATCTAGTTATGAAGTGTTTCTTTCCATCTGTAATAAGTGATAGCTTAATAATAAAAACATTTGCAAAGGTGTAGCTGGTGACTAATTGTCTTCTGGTGCTAGGACAGATGAGACAGATTAGGTTGAAAGAGACACTCTTTGTTTCCCAGGATACACATGTCCCCACCTGTGTCGCAGAACTTTTTATGGCATAAAAATGAACAGTGCTGCTTGTTAAGTCTGCACAAGTAATTGAATGAAGCTTGGTCATTGATCTGGTTTATAAAGTTTCCATGTAAAGTATGCATGTTGGTTGGGATTTAATGCGCCGTTACACAGTGCATGGGCAACATTATTCAGTCAGGGGAGTACCTGTTTTTAATGATAAAACACCAGCAGCAGCCAACAAAACAAAATGAAACCTTATTTACATACAACATTTCCTAAGCCACCGCTTTTCTCATATGTGCAATTAAGGACAAAGCTGCAAGTGTTAATTTGCTTGATGTGCGCTTCTCACAAGCAGCAGTGCCAGCTAAAACAAAACACCAACAGCAACAACAATAACTGCATGTTTTTATATTAATTCTGGTTAACAAACACTTCCTTGAACAGGGACACTGTTGTTTTGCCTCTCACATATTTCTCCTCCATTCTTCGTGTTCCTAGACATAATATGCATATGAACACTGGAGCCTGTCGGATATAGGAGATCAGACGAATCGCGGCGGGGGATCAAAGGGAGATATCTGATCTCATAAAATCATATTAAAACTCGTTGCCTCATTCCAAGACACCACGTATTGATCACAGTGGAGACAAGTAGCAGTGTTTGCTACTAAATAAAAACTGGGGGCTGACGAGAAGTGAATCAGGAAATCTGCGCATGCTGGGGGGTCATTAAAATTGCATGGCACTCTATGTATTCCGCAAACAATTGGATGGTTAACTCGAGGGCAGTGAGGGGAAAACAAGGGGAGTGCGTCTTCACAATAGCTTCCCTCCCACCTCCCCAAAATCCCCCATCCTCTGCGCTCCATTCACCCTTCATTGTATTTATTTCTGTTTGTTGATGGCGCCATTTTCAATAAGTGTGTAAGACAATAGGCAGGCAAAGTATCAGTAAAAATAACCCTCCTGTCAAGGTTGCAGGGTTTGTTGCTTCTGAGATGCTGGATCGCAAGTAGGTATATAGAGTGATTTGATTATACTGTGCGAACGGTGCCGTTGTTACCCAGTTTGACTAATAAGTACTTTTCAACCCTGCCCCTCTCCTTCCCATTCAGCAGGAGTGCGTCGGTTTCTCTAGGAGTTAACCTTCACACACTATCATTACTGTCACTCTCCAATGAAACTTCACAGAGCAGCACACTTTGTGCAGTTTGTGTGTGCGTGCATGCCAGCACGAGAGTTGAAACTCACTGTTTGTCTTTAATTCCTCTCAATTACAGGTTTCCCCTGATGGCGAAGTTGCCGTTTCTAAGATTTGTCTCATAAAAGTGAGAGCAGCCCTTTCGATTTTTGAATTTAGTCTCAAGCTGTGCAAATACTTCCATCGACTGAAACTTACAAAAGATAGAGGAAGGTGAGAGGCCAGAGATGTGCCAAACATGCTGCACTAAACATCTTCAACACTTCATTTTAGGTCATGGTGCACAATCCCTTGAATCCTTTTACTGCATATAGCATACACTTTATTATAGCTTCAGTTAAGTTTTGGTTCAAAAAGGTATGCTAACTATGCCACTGTCATTACAGTATAGATAAAGATATATTTTTTTATAAAATTAGAGTCAATGTTATTTTTTTTTTCATTGCAAAATTATTGCACAGATTTCTTTTTAATGATTGAAATAGACTTCTGTGCATGTATGGAACCATGCGTATGTTGAAGTGGGCTGTGAGAGAGGAGGCACTGTTGTATATAATGCCGTCCAATATCAAAACAAGCTAATCAATCGGACAGCAGGGAAAGGAGAGAGGTACATCAAAATCAATTCACCCTTGTCAATAGCATCTTAACAAGCTTAGATCCTAAATGAAAATATACAGAGCTGAAATGCACAAGACTGTAGGACTTTCATACATCCATCCCCTTAGAATGTGCCATGTTTGGAGCTCTAGATGCATATTATTTTGGGTACTGGGTGTGGCCCACCTTTAAGGCCACAAAAGTTCAGAATAGGTAGCAGCCTATATTTGATAACCAAGATGTGCTTTCACAATTATAAATGTGCTGATGTTTATTATTGCAGTAAATAAACAAAACTCCAACTTCTGTGTCATCACGACAGTAGCAGAAATAGAAAACAACATTGAGATGATGTAAGTGTTTAAAATTAAAATGCAAAATCATTATTAAAACGAAATGCTCTAACACTGCAATAGGTTGTCTCTCCAGTGTAACCAAGGCAACAGGAATCAGGAATATCCACAGGCTAACATGCTACCATTTGATTCAGGAGCATGAACAAATCTAGTAAGTCCCAACTGGTCTCTTCAGCATTCTTCAGTCCACAGGATGTAGTTTGTCATTTACAGGAAGAGTTGAGGGCTGTGATTATATCCAAGAGAAGTTAATAGCATGAGGTATGCTTCTTTTTTTGTATACCTGGCTGTTACAGATGCCAGAGGGTGGAAGCTTTTGTCAGTGTTAGACTTAGAGTACAGGTATGGCATATGATTGACTGATGGATTGATTGACTGATTGAATTAGTTCACAGTGGTTCCTACTGTCCCCAGGACACAGCCATATCAATCCAAAATGGAAGATTAGTTCCTTCTTTTTTGGTCAGCACTACATATGTGCAGTATAACATCATCACAGATTAAATTAACATACTCCATACCCTCTTGGAGCAGTGGTTTCCATTGACACCCAGCAGAAAATACAGTATAAATGTAGATATAAAGCAAGTGAATAAGATCATTAGATCAGAGGCATAAACTGAGTTGCTTCCTAAATGTACAGCACAGTTTCCCCAACTCTGTCCTAACTTCAGCTCCAGAACTGCCAGGTGTACTTTTTATTTCTCTTATGTCAGTCCCTCAGGGCAACGTACAACATGAGAAGTCTGTACCATAATTCCCAATGCACTGACGCAAAAAGCAGAACACATACAATAAATGCAGGTGTCCCAGCTCTTATAAACTGGTCTCTGATCATGTAGCAGAACAAAGGCAGTGGATGGCCCTCAGCAAAAAGTTATTCAGCTGTTACAAAAATTGCAAGTAATGCAGCCAGCTTTATTATATTACCAAATAATGTAAGAGGAAAGAACAACCAGCAGCTGGCTGAAATCGACATAAATGTATGAATCCAGTGAAAAACCTGTGGTCTGCTTTGGAAAACTGCTGCAGCGTTGGTTGTCGTCAGAATTCTCGCATTTCTTCCAAAATGCACACTTTTTCATACATCTGACTGATTTGTAATCAGACTTGACTTGGATTAGTGAGAGGGTATTCATGCTGAGCTAAACTGTGAAAAATGCAAAACTATTATTTTCTAATATTAAGGCAAAATCTCTTCTCTTGTGATTTATAAAAGTAAACTTTTTTATTATTTGGATGGGTCTAAAGCTATTTGTCTGTCTGATTGCCCTCTGAACACATTTAATGACTTAGCTGCCTCAGTAACAATGGCTTCACTGGTATGGAGCGTTAGCTTGCGTCATGGCTGGTATAATAGGGAGGAAACTATCTGCTGATTTTACACATCACAGTCTATTTAAAGATCTTGGAGAGTATCTTTGCATTTTGAAAAAAAAACAAGCTTGTTTAAAAACTTTTTGTGGCTCTAGATCTAGTGGGGTAAAGAGTGATGAATTATCTCAGGTGAGTCAGTGCTGGGTGCTGAAAATGCAGGGGGAGAAATCTGTCAATGTGGAGACAGAAGGAAGTGATCTTACCAGGCTTCTTTAGCCCACTCCTCATGTCTGTCTCATGTCTGATAAAGCCTCTCCTGTAGGCTTGAGGGTACGACACAAGTATATTGCAGACATGTCCTATTTTTACGTTAAGGTTTATCTGTAAGGTCAGACTGGACTTCCATACAACCTTTCCATTGCAGTGTTATACATTAGATTTGCTTTGCGAGTCCTAAACTAAACAAATCCTCTGGTTCTTTTCATTTGGTGCTGAGGGCAAATCTGGTGTCAGGTCAGTTTGCCCTGTCAGTGCAGTACAAAGCAGACCATGGAACATTTACAGTATATGTTAAGGTCGAGGCTACAGGTAATAGAAATCCTGCTCATGTTTTTGATGTGCTTATTTCATTTCCAAAGTGTTTATCAATGAATCAGCATTGGATAGATATTTCTTAGATTTATGCTGACATTGTAAAACTGTAAGTTGAATTACGTTGGTATTTCAAAAGCTTTTTTCTCCTTTTGTTTTGCTACCAGTGCTTTAAACACATCCTCTCTCCATTTCCCTTCTTCTACCGTATCAATCATTTCTACTCTTTCCACGTATTCCTTCTTCCTCCGTCTCTCATTTCTCCCTCTCTTACCACAGTATGTGTCATTATCCATCCAGTGTGACTTCACCCATTCTGCCCTCTGGTGACACAGCCTGCCCTTGTTAAGTGGCTCCAGTCCCTCTCCTCGTTTACAGGTGAAATCTATTCTCATACACAGGCCTCAAGGGCCCAACTGGACTGTAACAGAATTTCTCCAGCCCCGCTGGGCCCCAACCACAAAGCTGAGAATAAATGGCTGAAGTGCCAGGACTGGACAGAAAAATCAATGCCTGTTTATACAGACATGACAGTCTCGGCGCCCAAGCAGTTCTCCTGCTTGCTGCTCTAGACGCTCTGTTATACTGTGTTTTTTTTCCTTCTCTCTCTCCTGTGTTGTGCTCTCTTCTCTGCCGAGGATAAAATGCGTGCCCTCTTGAGAGGATGGAACAGTAGGTGATGCGCTGTGGCCATTTTGTCCTCAATTTGTTCTCACAACGGGTTAAGGTATTGCACGGGGGTCAGCTGAACGCTGTTGATAGACCGACTGTCACGCAAACTGTTTCGTATATGCTGAGCAGATGAAATGCAGACAACCAAGGTCATGTGTTAGAGTAGGATACTGTTTCTCAAGCGGTGGGTCACCACCTAAAAGTGCTCAGCAGGCATGTGCTGATGGGGTCACACTGTAGATGGGTTCCTATTAAAACTATTCAAGGAGGTTTCGTTGTCTGTAGAAGACACAATAACCTGGTTTAAGTGCACCGTTGAGCTCTTTGGAGCTTAATGAAGCCTGGACTTCATGACCTTCTTTCACCTCAGAGAGTCCAGCACCTGCCTTCCAAACCAATGAAAGTAGAATAGTTTCTTTTCTTCACCAGTGTGACAGGAAACGAAGAGAGTGAGGGAAACACAGTCAAATGCTTTCAGACAATCTTTCCTGGACTGGATTTATAGTGTTGCACTCACACTGCTAAATATGACGGAAACCCTGCGAAACCCATGCTTACATTTCTGCCCCTGTGCACCTGACCAATCACTGTGTGAAGCTGGGTGGAAATGTTGGAGCAGTGTTTTTGGAAAGTCACGGAAAATATGGGCCAGAACCTCAACAATCTTGACTTTGGAAAAGGTTTGGAGGACAGGAGGATTCAGATGATGTTCCAAGCAGCTTCAAACATGTGCTTTTTATGATTTCTTTTCCCCTTTGGCTCAGAATTAAGGACAGACCTACATCATGGAGAAAAAAATGGGCCGCTATTTACAGCTGAGTTATTTAATCCAGATAATGCAAAGATTGGACAGTCTTTCACACGTGTGTTTTTAGCTGCTCAATTATAAAAATGGCCATTAGCTGCAGCCCAATGCTGATGCCAATAATACAGACATTTTCAAAGATGAATAGAAACATGTTGAAGGATCTTTCTTTGTCTTGGTCATTGGTTCTTTCTTTCACAGTACACATCTTTCACTCTTCAGTAATACTTGTTCCTGCTTCAGTCTTCAGTATTCTTTGCCCTGTTCTTTTCCTATCGATTTCTTTCTGGATGTCTTTGATTATATCTTTCCTCTTTCTCTTGTGTGTTTATGTGTGTGAACGATGTGTGTGCTGCATGTGCTCTGTGCAGGCGATTGTGCGATTCTCAAGGGGAGGCAGCACCGTACTTGTAACTCATTCTGATTTATGCCCCCTGTCTAAATAAAAACATAAATCACAGCACCTGCCACAGAAGTCACTCTCGCAGTGGTCTGGTTCGTCCGGCTCTGTTCTGGGTTGCACCGTTGCACCCCGATGACAGAAACACAATTGATTCCCTTATTGCATCAATTTGTCGCCTAATCTGGTGATATGTTGATAAATTTTACTGCTTTGTCAATTAATTTTCTTGAAAAATGGGCCCAGCGGTGGTGGACACATCAATACCCAGGCAGTGGAAATATCAGTGACAAAATTAAGTGATAAAATTAATTGCCCCCTATCCCGTCTTGTGAAAACATAACTAATGAGGGAGGCAATTATAGTTGCATGTGGTCTCCTTCGGGAAAGATGGAGGGGGTGTTTGAAAAAAGACTTCTATGGTAATTAGACAAGTGGGAGAAGAAGGATCTTGGGAAAATGGTCATCTGAAACAGGGGGTGACTTCAGAAATATAGCACAGAGGATAGATGTTGGTTTCAGCTCTCAGTCACCCCTGGTAGAGGACAAACAATGGAAGAAGGCTTTCAAGCAAGATCATGAGTCAAATCAAATGATAGTCGTGGTTGATTCCTCCTGGACTGTGACAGATGTGTGTGAGGCATGTCAGCCGCTCATTGCTTCCTGCTCACACACACTGAAAATGACTGTCAGGGATTTGTGTTGTTTATATGTCTCTTAAGTCTTTTTTAGAGTTGTGGTGTAAATGAGGGATGGACGCTGGCGTAATGGTTTTGTAGAGGAGAGAGGAAGCGGGTTAGTAACGCACTCTTATTCCCAGATGCAGATGTGTCCTGGGAAAGCTCAGACATTCACTTCAAACCCCGTTGTTGTGCTTTATTTTAGCATCAGCGCCGCGCCTGTTATCAGCAGCAGACGTTGTGTATCACCGAGCTCGTCATTTGTTTGACACGCTCTACGAGATGTCGAGCATTCCTTGAATCAGGAGAGAGACCGGCTCTGTGGTTCACGTTTTAAACGGTTTGTGTGAGATTTAATATAGTCCAGTGTCTCAGTGGGAATGCAAATCACAGTCTCCCAGGCTCCTTGGTCAGTGATCAAGGTGTTCAAATGATGCAGAGTGTAAATAATGAGATACCTGCAGACATCATAAGCCAAAGAATTTTGTACTCTGATTAAATGTTTCCACATGACAACATTTCTACAGTATACACGTGATGGAGAGGAAACAGGGCCACATGAATTATATAGTGTACCTGCTTCCTAAAGCATTTCTGTTCATTTTGAAGTGAGTATTAGATCATTTTTTCCTCGCTATTACTTTGCCTGTTGTGTTGTCACTTACAGGCCATTGCAGAAACCTCACCTTCTTTGGATGTCTGTGTGTGTGTTTGGAAATTTGACAGAAGATTAACGTAAATATTTAAAGCAAGCAGATTATAGAACTCTGATGGCCCATGTTAACCATTGATCCTTTAACTTGAAACCCGACCCTAAAATGTCATACTCTGTGGAAGTTCTGCTACATTACTTGTAGCAATTTGAGAGCTTTTAAAGAAGGTATCACAGTGCACAGGGGAAGCATTAAGAGAAAGCATGTTTAAAAGGAGAGTTCATTTTAAAAGACTCTTGTGCCCACAAACAACCTGGAAAGTGACTCTCAAGAGCAGAAACATCATTAATACATTCATTAGGAATAGGTTAAGCTATTGAAGAGGTTTTTGAATGCCCGGCATGAGCAACATGGGAGGTGCATTAACATTTTATAATCACCATTTCTGGGCTGCTGTTGTTTGCATCCTTTGTCCAAGGTAATGAGATCCCTCCATCAAACAAATTCTCCGGGCAGAAGCAGCATTTCTCCAAGGTCCTGTCTTCAAGGTGAGAGGTGGTAATCACCTAAATATTTGCAGCAGCACTTAGGTCGCACGAGTCAGAATGTTACGTATGGTCTTGTATATTCTGCTAACCTGGGCATCCAACAGTTTCTGTCTGAAGCGTACAAGACGCAGGGTGGGTGTGTTTTTTGTGTTTTTATTTAATTAACATGCGTTCAGAGGTGTGCTCACGCTCCAGAGGAGATTACGCAAATGACTCTTGTGACTGATTAACAAAACCAGCGAGCTCTAATTCCACCATCTATTCAGTGGCCATGGAAGGTGAGCCTTTGGTTTTGCTACCAGCTCATGGCGGGTTGTGTTGCATGAAGTAATGCTATGTTGCACACCAAAAGGCTGTAAGAGAAGAGAGAAAACTGCAAAGCAAGTTTTTCACATGCTATAAAAACAAGTCTCACAAGGTCAGACATCATCTTGTGAACTTCTGTTGTGAGAACGGACTTCGGAAAACTTCCATTCAGTGAGCTTTGTCAGTGACTGATGATGTGGCTCGCTGCCTCTCAAAACTCAGACCTTATGAGCAGTACTTGTTATAAAATATATGTTGAGCGTCGTTCCAGTGGCAAATCAATTCAAAAACTGACTTTAACGTGTAGTTCTGAAGTAATTTGATCTTTGGAAGAGTCAATATGTTTGACAACCTGAAACCCTGTGAGCCAGACATGGTACTGTTACAGGAAAGGATAACCCTTTTTCAACTGCTGATACCATCACTGTTAGCATATTGTCAGCATACATCGCAGATGGTGTACGTTATATCTGTCACACACTTCCACATGGCAGACAACTTTTGTCTTGGTGGCCAGTTGTATGTCGGTGTACCACACAGTGTTTTCCTCAGGCAATGAGGTGAACGGTTTTAACGTGATCAGAAGACTCAAAGCATTAATTCAATCAATCAGTTAGTACATCGCTAAAGCTTCACAGTGACGTCTAAGTGAGGCGGAAAAAGCTTTTTTAAGTAGACTACACAAAAGACGATAGAAAGTTGTCTGTCTTAAGCAAAACTATAAACAGCACTGGCTTTAAATACTTAGGTTTCTTCTGTATAAAGCAGACAAATCATAATCTCTCTGTAGAGGAGCTTGGCTGTAAGGTGCGTTTGCCATCTTGGTTTATTTGCAACTGTGTTTGGAAAGGGGAGCCACTTGAATGGAGAGAGAAATGTGCATGTCAAAGAGAGACAGAAGCACGGCAAGTCAACTCTGCTAAAGGATTAAGCACAAGCTGCCATTAAGAATAGGTGTCTGTTTTAAATATGAATCATCCCCCCCTTCTAGTTCAAGTTGTTAACTAAATAATTCAGTAACAGGGATGCATTATCGACTTGATGTAAATGTGATATGAGTGGAAATCAGGATGTGTGACTGAGATGATAATTGATATGATAATGGAGTTAGGGAAAGATGGAACAATTGCAACAAATAATAATGAAAAGCTAAATAAAAGATGTGAGTAAAACTGTTAGTGCAGCCGACTGACATGCCAGGGAAGCTTCAGTGAGGCAGCGGTGGGGGCAAAGAGGCAGACGAGAGGCGAAACGAACCAGATACCAGCTCCCTGATACGCTTAGAGCACTAGTGCAGTTATTCACAAGTCGCACAATGGTGAGCAAGTGGGAGAATATGCTGGAATATCCTCCCTTGTTGAAGGGCATCAGCTCTGAAAGGGAATGAAATAGTTGCCCCCTTAACCTCAGCATCTTTTTAACATCAGCGACTATTTGATTTGCGATTAGGTTCACAATGAAGGCCAGTATCATTAATGAGATCAAAAACTTGTGCTATCAGACACAGCTGATGTGGCCCTCAACTCTGCCATAGACATCAGCTCCTCTTCTTTTTTCCCTGCTGCTCAGCATGGGAATAAAGGGATGAAAAAGACGATGGTGTGCAAGTGTGTGTGTGTGGAATAGAGGAGGGGGCTGCATAAAAACTGTTCAAGTGCAGAGAGCAGCCCCATCTGGAAGACATCGGACCTAAATGAAGTTGTACAAAACCATTCCATTGATAATAAAGCTAATTTTTATGGCTCTGACAAGTATGTAATTATGTGCAGTGGTGCTTTTCAGATTTTATCACAGTCAATAAACTACCACGCTAATTTCATTCCTGTTTTGACATATTTACATGGAAATATTCGATTTGGGGGGAATTAGAGGCCTTGAAAGCCCCTGATAGATGGCTTTTAATGATCTGTGACCCCCGCCTGTGGGCTCATCTGTTTGTCGGCCCGTCGATCTCGCGGGAGATGTGCTTGGTGTTCTGATCTCTTTAGACAGAGTGCCATCCAGACAGTGCTGGCCAATAAGCCCTGAACACTGGCCCTTTTCTTGTTGGCTGATTTGTCAAGCCCACTGATCTGGAAAGATTAAGAGGGGATAGATGTTTAAGTGCTGCTTTTTATCTGTTATTTATACATCATAGATATCATCAATGCACATTTTTACTGACCAGCCTGACAGTTGAGGACACTTTAATATTCAGCGCGTATAAAACTCCACTGCTGTGCATTCTCCCAAACTTATCCCTCACACCAACACACACACACACACACACACACACACACACAAAGAGGTCATGGTCCAGTCGACCCATCTTCAGCCTAGTGGTGCAGATAAAGTACAGCTGGCCTCACTGGCCAGACTCATTCTGTTGAGAGAACGCCACAGGGGTCACTGGTGATGACAAGGTCCACTTATGGGAGGTGGGAATTGGTGTCAAAAGTGGGAACTGCTGCCCCATCCTCCAGCAGCTGAACACGTAGAGCGTCTCGCAGGAGGGGAGCCAGTGTCATAAAAAGTCCATCAAAAGCACCAGTAATTACCCAGGAAATTGACAGTGAAATTGAAAAAGTTTGTGGCCACTAAGATAGCCCACCCCCCCCCCACACCGTAAGATTCCTGTTGTGTGACAGCAGCACATTTGCTGTGGTGATGAAAGTGCTGTCCCTGACATTGTTTGCTAGAATAACTTTCATTGTCACTCTTTATTTCTGTAAGTTCATCAGTCACTCCATTCGAACTGATGTCCTGGTGCGAATCCAGCTGTTTGTGGAATCCAGCTGTGACTTGTTGGATGTTATTGCCAATTCACACGGGCCCTGACGCAGTGATCTTTCAAGAGTTAGAATCCATCACAGCTCTTGTGCAAAATGGAGAAAAAATAAATAAATCCCGCAATTTGCAATAGCTCTTGATGAAGAAAGGCGGAGCTGCTGGATGTGAAGGCATTTTTTTCGGCACCCTGAATTCCCATCTCCAAATGTTTTTAATGATATCCTCAGTGTTACCCAACATGGAAGCAGGTTCTAATGGTTATAAACACAGATAATGTAACAATCCTGTAGGTCCATGCTGTGACCACAAGTTTTTACTATTTCAGCTTCTCTCAGGAGAAATTTGCTTTTTCCACAGGTTTTGCATTGCAGATGGCAAATACTACAATACCCATGAGCCTCTGCTGTAGTTGAGCTGCAGAGAAGAACTGTTGGGGGATATTTGCTGGATTTATCCAAAATTGATCAGAATCAGAACTTAAAGATCATAAAATGCTTGTAATTACTTGTATAGGAATCCACATTGGGAGGTGAGGTGAATTTGTTACCATCTACCCAAGCAGTGGAAGTGCTCTGTCAGTCATGTAATATTGTCTGTAGAGAAATGAATAGGACTTCTGTAACCAGGGTCACCAAAAGTGTGCTCGCATCTCAGCTCTTTCTTGTTAGTTAAGAGCTTATTTACCTATGTTATTCAGAGGACTAAACAATCTGTGCTGTGGAAGATCTTTTTTAATACAAGGAATATATTTATGTTAAAAAAAAAGTTTATAGTCGCTGTATTAAACATTTTCTACATGCTGATTTTTCTGTCTTTTCCCTTTTAAAACGTTAACTCTTCAATAGCATGAATGAATGTAGGCTAAACAAATGTGAGCAGATTGTCCATCTTTGTTTACTATACCATTATGTTATTTTAAAATACAGTATAGCTGTAGTTTAAGACTATAAAGACAATGCCCAGCATTCATAATGAGGTGAATTTTCTGCAGGGCTCGGTGTCTCAAGCATTTGACTCAAACCTGATAAAGACAAGGAAGACACATAAGTACATTATAATGCAGCTTGTCAATAGTAATAGAATTGTGACATGTTCAAGAACGGCCATGCGCGAGGAGGCTGCATTGTTCCTCTGGTTTTAATGCCAATCTCCATAATCAAGATGAAACCAGACACTGCCAAAACTGGCATAATACAGGCGCTCGCTGATGAGTGATTGATTGAATATGAAATAATGAGGGTTTTCTGGTGCTCTACTGGTCATCTAAAATTCTGAATACAAATCAAATGGAAATTTTATGCAATGAGATGTATTAATGGGATTCTGGCAGTGTTTTAAGGTCTTAATGTACAGCAATAAGCAACATAGGTTGTCTCAGGGAGATGAACAGTTGTTGCTGTTGATAGGCCATTTTAGTGCATTACTGTCAAAATAATGCATGTCTGTCTGCATATATTCCAAGGCTATAGTGAGCTTAACTTTGGACAATTACAAGACGGCCATTGTTGTGTGCATGGATTTCCCTTTTAAAATAATAAATAATGGTTATTCAGGGTGCCATTAATGCCACTAACATACTTTTTTTCCAGCATAGATTTGATCCAGGAATTAGTCAAATGCCCCACGCTTATAACTGTATATGATTTACTTGTGTATCTTATGAGAAAGACTTAAAATATGTTATATTATAAATCTTTCCAATCTTTCCTTTATTTATTCTTTTAATAATCATTACTTGTAAATAGCATTTGTGTTGTGCACAGTATCCTTGGTCGTTTGAAGGACAGCTGAAGCAGAATGGATGTACAAGTCACTCACTCTGCTTGGCTTATTCCATTAATGTTAAGTGATATTTACAGAGTGTGGCCGACCAAATTGCACATTAGAAGCCCAATTAACATTTTTGTTGCCCAGAGCATTGTGGTAGAAGATCTCAGCTGGTACGGGACGGTACTGTCAGCTTCTTATGTCGTAGTGGTGTCATTTGTTTCCTATCCTGGAGACCAAATTTGACATGGATGGAAAGGACAAACCCCGCGTCATGGGGATTAGTGTCCTCATTAATATGCCTGCATTTCTTTAAATCTCATTTGTCCATCCAAGCAATTAAATTGATTCATGTGGAATAATTTTGTTATCATTTCAAAATAGAGTGTCATCTGTTAACCAGTGTCTGTCTTTTAGGGGCGTGGCCACTGTACAGTAACTAACCAAGTATCAAGAGGGAATACTTCATGAAACACACTGGGAGAGGAGGTTATATGTGTAATTTTAGAAGTGATTTTTACGAGTCGTTAACCACCAACGCGGTTCGCAATTTAGTTAAAAGAAACCAGTTGTTACTTGTTGTAGAAGTTGACCATTGCATCTGTCATAGTGTGTGAGACTTACAAGCAAATGAAGCCATTTCCTGTGCTGACATGGGTAATGCAATGCTACCATGAGTAGTTTAAAAGAACAAAACCCAGAGGAAGATATTACAAATCTATCAGGCACCGCTCCACAATATATTCTTGCTTGTTTTTTTGAAGAATCATTTGTGGTGCTGCTGAATTTTTAACGCAAATACATAAATATGAATTATGCATCAAAGGGATTGTACGATGCCTGTTTGTGCAACATACAGATTGTGCACATTAAAAAGGCAGACCAGATAAACAGGCAGGTACTGTTAACATGCGTGGAGAGAGTTTCATATTTTCTTGGCTTTTTATAACCGTTTGAAACATTTGTTCAGCCTTTTAACAGGTTCTGAACAGCATTGGATTTTACATGACATCCTAACTATGCATTGTATGTATTGTTTAAAGGTACAGTACACCATACACTTCAAAGATTCAGTTGTTTCAGGTTTGCACAGCTGAACAGTGTTCACAGAGTCTGTTCTAAAATCTGTTTTTGTTATAGAGACACTGATCAAATGACGCTGGTAACTTGTTGAGCTATTTAGGATTTATATTCTGATAGTGATAGTCTTTCCTGTTGAAGGTGTATCAGTGGAAATCACCAGTGCTGCTGTTCCCATCACATTTCTTATTGAGGTCGTTGTGTATATTGTGTTAATGTGACAGCACAGATTAAGGGGAAAGACGCTGGCCTTGTGTTTGTTCCTATGACAGACATTAGTGAAGAGTCAACTATCTAAGGGCTAATAAAAAAATCTGTCTCAAACAGCCTCATGCACAACATGAGGGCAGTCATGCTCAATTTCCAAAATGTAATGTAGACTCTGGTTATTTGAAATGAGACCTATAAATGTGAGCTTTTTCAGCAGCAATTTGTTCATACTGTACTTATTTTTGCTTTTCATGCAGAAGTATATTGTTGCTCATGTGGTCCAAGCTTCTCCTGCACCAATCCTTAAACTTAAAAAAACTGTGACATTTTATGGCTCTACAGTCATTTATTTTTTCAAGAAAGATCCCTCGTCCTCCTCTTAGTTATAGATGTGCTGCACTCACTTGACCTATTGTAGGCAGTATTTCTCAGTGCATCCACTCTTTATGACACTGACGTAGGCTGACTCTTAAATACTCTTTTATGCATGTTTTATGAGTATGACGATTACAGCAATTCCACTTCTGAGGTAGTTGTGTGCCAGTGATCTCAAAGGATGTATACTTAGTTTACCTCAGCACGACACTTTTTAAAGGATTTGACTGTTTTTTTTTCTTCTTTATGTATGAGTATTCTTTCACTCCAATTTAATCGTGTAGCGTCAGGAGACAAGGACATTTTATTTTACATCAGAGAGGAAATCTAGAAGTTGCTCGCTCCAGGTCCAATTTACAGAGATGGTTTCACCTCATAAATTAGAATTATTGGATCATCATCTTATACATCATCTCATGATAATAAAAGCACAATCTTTACAGATTCAGTACAGCAACTGGTGCTTGGTACTTGGCAAAGGCCACCAAAGAGACTGTGTTTCAAATGTGAAATACTTTGTGTCCAGCTGTTTTTTGGATGTGTCGGTCATGATATTTACTCTCTAAAAGAATGACAAGGATGTGTATTTACTTTTTCGCCACACTACCACCATTACCAATTTGCATCTTCAATACAATTACAAATGACACAAATGTTCTACAAACTACAAAGCTGCATCCCCCTGCCATAAAGTTACAATGTGCCCACTCAACTTCGTTTCCTCTGAGTGCAAAGTGTGAATGATAAGTTCTTAAGCAAGTTTTAGTTAAATAAAAGCATAAAAATATGAAATCAAAATGAGTTATAATAGTAGAGAGATTAACAAGATAGTTCCTGCATTAACCCATGTATGATTGTGTCCTGTCAAGACAGCACTAAAATGTCTTGGTGAGAGGCAAATGATTTCTGATGGCCATCTAGGCTTGTTCCTCTTTGAAAAGCCCAGATCAAATAGGCTCACTCTTGTCAGCTCCTAAGCAGGAAAGCTTCCCATATGAACAACCGATTGATTGACAGGTAGACATAGACTGGCTTTTTAATTTCCATGCCTCGCTTCAAATTAAACCTCCACCTGGGATGAAAGCATAGGCTATCCTGCATCGAGAACTCCCCAATGATAGGAAATGGAAATTTTGATTAGCAAAGAACGAGGGCTTTTCACTCTGCTGGATTTCCCAATAGTGCTGATGGTTGACATTTTTTTCAAGCCGATAAAATAGTGATGACAATTGTCTTTTTAGGGATTTTGTCAGCATTAGCTGAACTGATAAAACACCTATGGTTTGGAATGAAATGTGCCTTTTAGTATAGCTGTGATGTTACAGGTATGTATCATTGTCCTCATGTTAAATCAGTGATAAAAACCTATTTAATTGAAAAGGAAGTAATAAAATGCCATTAAAACAGTATACAGATTATAATATTTTACAGTTATAGATCATTTGTTTGTGATTGATGTCATTTCTATTGTCATTTCAGATCCAGATTTCAAAACAATCTACTCAAGACAAGCAAGAACACATGCACTCAGCCTTTAAGTAAGCGAGGTGTGACAAAGAGTAAACTGTAGGCATCACCACTCTAAAACACACATTGCCTTAAACAGCTGTTTGTTGTATGGCTGTCTGTATGTGAGACAAGACTGAATAGCCACCAGAGAGTAATAGTAAACGTGCAGCTACTTTTATTGTGTTTTTTTTATGAGACAACATACATTAAACCCGCTGTAGCTGCAGTAAATAAAGCGCGCTGTAAAACTGTAAACTCGTGAAAGAGCTTGTAAACATAAACAGCCGCAATGAGGTCAACATCAAAGTAATTGTAATGCTGTATGAGCAATGAAATACAACTTAATGCTTCAGGACAAAGTAGCTTTGCAGTGTACCTGAAGAGGTTGCAACCTTGTGTTATTGGGGATGAATGAAATGTTTGATGGCTGTAAAACTGTGTCAAATAGTGTCTGTTTGTGGTGGGGCTCAGCCTCAAAACCTTTACTGGCCTTTGCTATTCCCCTCACTGAACTGCTGTCCTGTCCAGATTTGTTTTTTTTTTTTAATATAAACACAAAACTCCTTAGGAAATAGTGTGCCCTCATTTTAGCCAGGCAGAAAATAAGGGTGTGGAGCTGGGCATGGTGGATGACAAGTATGTAGCACATTTGGCATTAATGTAGTGGATCTTACCTCACATCCTGTCACAGATCCATAATTAAGGGCCCGTTCACACCAGCATGCTTTTTGTTTTTTTTTAAACTTAGCTTCCTCTGTATTTTTACCTTTCGTCCACACGCACACTCTGCCTGTTTTAGGTCAGTGATGGACCTTTTGCAAAACTCTGGCCAGAGGACATTTCAAAACTCATTTTGCAGTGTTGGTGTTTACACAGAAATAACAGTTTTTGTGACATAATTGTTGTCTTTTTAGTTCTTAAAATCCCAGTTTTGATTAATACCTCTGTCCATGTGGACTAGACCGAACAGTCATCCTCAGTCATGATCTGTTTAGTAATTTCCACAACCACTCCCTATCCTTCACCACATTTCTTTGAATGTCTTCACTGGAATGAATTATTATTATTATTATTATTTTTTTTTTGTAATTTGTGTATTCTGGTATTTCTAAAGAGCAAGCTTTTTCTCCATGACCTTTTTATTTATCAAGATCCCATCCAAAAGCCAGCCCTCTGCAAAAGAGCACATATCGTAATGTACAGCTGATGCTAATTGAAGTGTATTGATTAATGTTTCAAGGGTAGAATCCACTTATCCTTTTGAGATGTGCCTCAGAAAAAGTTACACTTGTGCAATAAGATCAAGGAATTTTAACATTTGATGTGCGGCAACTTACTTAAACGTATTTATCGAGACAGAAATGACAGCCAACTTTGAGATTCCTTTTACTGATCAAGTTTCATTATGTTTGGCAAAAGGGCTTGCGCCATTACCATGAGTAATATCATAAGTTATGAATGAGGCAAACGGCAAATGGCATAACACATCAACATTCAGGGCATCAGTGCTCATTTAGAGCTGTTTGAGTGTCACCGCACTCTACATGGGCCTAGACAGCATTAGACAGAGAGCAAAATGAGCTTGACGTACACTTCTCTCCCTTCAACATGACTTCATTTTATAATGTGACGCCGGCCTTACTGCAACCCAACTCATGTCAAACCATTACGGATCATCCGACTTCACCCTTCCACGCACACATGAATGCACGCTCACTCGGATAATCAGTGGAAAAGTTGACTCGGCCCCATCACCATCAGATGTTTTGTTTCTTTCAAGCATGTTTTAAGGATTAGCACATAAAAGCAACCGAAGGCCGTGGTCTGTCATGATCACTGTGGAGGGATTTGTGGATCATTATGTGAGCTGCTCGCTAACATGAGGCTTTAGGGAAAAAAGCTAGGCCCCCCTGCCAGGGAACTTAGTTAGGGGGCTGAAAAAGTTTTGTCATTTGATGTTTTACATTTTGTCATTAGCAGCCGTCTTTTATGACTAACAGCGTGGCCCTCTGGTTCACCCCTTTTCGCTCACTTTCTCGGCCGCCTTACATTGGGGCATATCACTTAAGACTTCCTATAGCCTAAAATAGATGGTCCAGATTAATACAAGCATAGAACACTTCCTGCTTTGAGTGAATAATTACTGTGTTACACCAAAGTATGTGTTGAAAGATAAAGCAGAGTAAAATGTGACTGAACACTGCTGTTTCAGTCAGAGTTCAGAGTCAAAATCTGAAAGAGTGCTTTGTATGATTTTGTATCATCAGACTATTTGAAAAGCAACGCTTAGATAGAATACAAAGGTTATGGAGATCCACATAAAATCCACAAATACAGTATTCAGTTCAAAAAAGTCAGTCAGGTTCATTTGAAGCCAGATGCAAAGCGTGGGTGACACAGGTTTACATCTAACTCTCCACAACCTATTTAAAAGGAAAGGAAAGCACATTGCTCTTCATGGTGGGTGGCTCATTCACACTTTTGGTAGGTGTATGAAGGCAAAGAGATTAAGGTTGAATTTTGCTCTTATTTTAGAAACATATCTTATTTTTCTAACATTTTCACAGCAGATTATTGTGAGGTACATTTCCTTGGCATTTAAAATGCCTTTATCCCTATACTTTTTGGAGAAGCAGAAACATTAGCTGCATTCTCAATGTCTGATTAGTGACCAGAATAGTGTCCCAGTGTTGAGATGTAGCTACAGCGTACCCATCTCAAGCCGAGATGTTGATGAGCCATAAAAAACTCCAAAGAAAAAACCAATTGCACTTTCTTTCTCAGGAATTCTGATCCACAGCAGTCGTTTCCTTCTGTTGCTTGGCAAGGAGTTACCTGTAAATCCTGCCAATCACTGTGATTGGCAGCTTCAGAGTCTTAATTTCCTTGTGTTTTGATTGGTTTGTCAGCTTTTATCTGGGGGCCCTGTTTGGGACATTTTCTTACCCTGAAAGGACATGTCTGTCAAGATGACTGACAGGCCTCAAGCCCTGTGAGGAAAAGCGATGGTTCCCAGCAGCTCTCCCTGCGACGGTCCTCTGTCGTGGTGTAAATCAAACCCACTTATCCACAAAATGATGCTTGGTTGATTGTTAAAATTCTGTAGGCAAATTAAGGATAGATTTTATACCAGGTTTGTTCTTTCAGTCATTCGGATGGTTCAGGAAAGGGCTCCATTTCTCAGAGCTGACCCACAAATAACCCCACATCTGGGCAGTTTTATATTTTAGAAAGCAAACACTGTGCTGGACACGCCTTCATGCACAGTCTCTCGTTTAATTTACAGATTTTTAAGTACAAAACAAATTGCAAAATGGATAAATTAAACCTCTGCCTGTGACTGCCTGGTTTCATAATAGACACCTTTAGTTTAACAGGACTCTGTATGAGCCACAGTGACATGTCTATGAGGCTGCTCTTAGCACACAGTGGCAGTATGAACTAAATGCTAACATCAGCATATTAAATACTTGCAGTAATGGCACTAAGTGAAAAGTCAGGGGATCACCAAAATGATGACAGTTCGTCATCCTGATGGAGACATGGGTCTGCCAAATTTCATGGTAATCCATCCAATAGTTGCTGAGCCCTTTCACTCAGAACCACAAATGTCAACCCACTAATGACAGAAGAGGGAAAGTCAGGGGAATCACCAAAGTCAGTGGGATTCATTCTCTCGAAATAATGGATGTCTGTACAAAGTTTTGTGACAGTCCATCTAACACTGAGGCCGTCGAGACTTTTGGTAGTCAGTGCTAATACCAATGAAATCCCATGATTCTGTGTATTAAATCTGACATCACAGCAAAAACAGAAAACAATAGACGCTGGGGCACAAACAGTGTATTCACACACACACACACACACACACACACACAACTGAAACTGACTCACCCTGAATTCTGTGCACAGATCCAGATGCCTCTCTTTAAGCTGTTTCTCCCTTTCATTTCAAATTCTCTGTGGCACCATTTGCATACTTTTCTTTTGGGTCACCATAACTCGGTTAAATACAAAATATCTTCATACAAAAGTCTTGTCACATTATTTTTCATCAAGAGTTGCCATGTTGTTTTTTCAGAATTTTAGCATCAACTTAGTCCAGAAATACCGGTTTTCATGACATTCATAGTTGAGATGTTTCATTCTGAGCCAAAGCAGCTGACCAACCGATGGATCATCACTCAGACATTGACCCTAAAATTAGCACATTGGTTGAATAACTAACTTATCATAGAACATAATGGACCACAAGTGAGTGGCAACATGTAATTACCAACAAAGGGCCAGAGAAGTAAACCAAAAACATACATAAATTAAACCAGTGGTATCACATTTACATCTTGTTCAGTGCCTCAGCAAGATGTCCTCTGTATAAAGTAATATAATATATTTGCCTGAAGAAACATATCATCTGTAAATTATTTTAGTGCAGTTGACTCCATATGCGCCTGTTGTGATGTGAAATGTCAGTGTTATTGTTAAGGTCACAGCAGTTTATGCTGTAGCTTTATATTTGTTGTTCCCCCGTTAATTTCTTTCCACGGACCAAAAACACATGGATCCTCTGTCCTTCCCTATATTGCCCCTCATGTCTGTTCCCTGTTGTACCCAGCTCAGCAAAGCTGTTCATTAGTGAGCTAGTAGGATCATTAACATAGTGACACTATTGGACCTTGCTGTTAACATAAAGCGTCCAAGGTGAACTGTTACACAGTGTTCGATTTCAATTAATATGTTGCTCAACTTGGATTTGGGAGTGGAATTGGAGCATGCATCAGTGAATGAATTTACTTGGACACCTAGAGACAGATGAGGCCGTCAGTGCATTGAATTCCATTGTGTTCTTGGCAAGTGTGGCTCTCTGAGCACAGCGCGCCACTATTTGTGTAACATAAGAATGAGGCCTAACCCTCTTGTGCGTGTTGCATACAAGGAGGTAGTGTTAAATGAAAATGATCTGAAATCATGCTATTTATAGGACAACTCAAATGTGATTAACCGTCAAGCATGTGACAAATCTCGAAAGTGACTGTAATTCAGTTCAACTTTTACGGACAAGATTTAATCCAGACTTAATTTATTTGCCGTGTACAACAGATGTGCAGACAGTTGTCTTTGTGACAGTGGTGCAGCGCCAGCCTGCAGGGTTATATACCTGCTCGGTGGTACAATGGTACAAGGAGTAACTGTCACAGGAGCAGATTTCAGATGGATACAAATCTATTATCAGCAAATGAGAGACACAAATCAGTTCATGTTCCACATGTTTGTGGCAGTTACTTACCCCAGGTATTGTAGATTTTGCATCATTTTGCAACATCATTACTCTTCTCACTTTTTTCTTGATGTTTTAGATTAACCTGAAAAGATTATCATTAGACACATCCAGGCCTGCATACCCACATGGTATAAACAAAACAGAAGTAACCCCAGCATCTGTTTTAACTGTAAGCATGTCAGCATTGGCCTGTCAGTGTGTGCATTTCTTGGGGACTATGTTTTGGCAATCAATACAGCACAAATGAGTAAGTGAAAGTCTGTATAATATGAACAGAAGACAAACAGAAGAGAAAATCTGCCAATGAGCTCAGTTTGGAAATGTGTACTGTATCTTTGTCTGTGTGTATGTGTGTGTGTGTGCGGTCTTATCACTGCTGGTGCGTGTGTGTGTTCCGAAAGCAGCAGGAGAGGACGTTCTTCCATCTGACCCACAGCTCCACAGGGCTTTATCTCTGCCGGTGTTCCACATTATTGATAGCTGCAGTGATATTGACAGGCGATGTGGTGGTAGGAAAGGGAAAATAGGAGTTTGATATGACATATTGTGCATCTCAGCAGGTCCCATAAATAACTCTGACACGTTTTTGTATGCATGGGAAGGCCTCTGATTCAGCCTCCCATAAAAAATAAACTTCTATTATGGAATGTATTTGTCAAGTGGTGCGGTGATGGATGGACTAGTGTTTAGCCCTTGGCAGGTGGATGGGACCCGCCACAGCAAGCAGCAGCAAAGGCTTGTGGGGAGGATTTGCTAAGCAACCAGGGGGGAGGTGGGGGGTGGGGGTGGAGGGGTGTTGGTGCAATTATTCAGCATGAAAGGGGATCATTTCGGCACCTGCTTTCCGTTTCCTATCATGCATTATTGCGACAGGATCCTATGCTCTTCTACAGTGACACTGGTGTAGATGAGAGAGAGGACAAAGGAGACATGAGAGAGGCAGCCATTGGCCCAAATGAGTGAAGTGAACACAGACGCAGCAACATACAGCTTTGGTTAAATGACTCACTGTACTGTAAATTGGTGTTTTCAGGGACCCTGCAAAGTGGTTACAAGACAAATCAGAGGGATCATGAAATAATTAATGGGACTGAAAAACATACTGTGCCGGAGAAAATCGTGTTTACTTTCACATTATTCTTTAAAGGATAATCAAAATTATTATAATTTACTCCCTTGCAGTGTCTGAGAGTGCTGGTTGACATACACCTTTTTGAACATATGACTAGTGAGTGTCGCTGATTTATTTTAATAGAGACATGACTGAAGAAATTTTTATTCCACAACATGATCTTTATCATCATCATATCCAAAAAAGACAGCAATCACTAATTGTGTAATCATAGTTATCATAATTAATAATCCTCCATTTCCCTTGCTTTGCTTGCTCATGATACTCCCTATCAAGCACTTGTTGCAGTGACTGTATGCAAATGCGTATGTATGCACTTGCATTTTGCATATGCATTTGAAACATTGTGCATTTGTTGTCTCCAACAAGACTGTGAAAAGAGAACAACATCCCACATGCCCCTTTAAGCCATTCTTGGTTAGCATCATTGATTCATTTTTCTGCCTCAGGGCCCCACTGGGCATGTTGGCTTTCATTTCATGACATCTTGACACACACAGAAAAGCATGCACGCAGCCACACACAAACACATGGAGCAAATAAGAATCTAATTTCGCAATGTAGCACCAAGTACGTTTTAGTCGTTGGTTGCTGTGACTGTGGTTAACGGCGGTAGAGAGTTTGTTCAAGGCTCCTTGAGTAAAGGCGCGTGTAGAGGAGCGCTAATCCTGCTGAAGTTGTTTGCCTTGAGGTCAATGGTCCTTTTTTCATCAGTCAAGAACAATAACATTAATAACTGCTGTTTATAAAGAACTTCAGCGAGGTTTCTCCTGCTTTTTTCTGCTCAGCGGAGGAGATAAACTAAATAAAATGATTAATTTGAATAATATTTGTGATTTTTATTGTTCTTATATTCAGAGGTGAAAGGAGTCAGCTGTACTTGAAATCTCAGGCCTGATTAAATGAGAACAAATATTTCTATAGTCTCTAGAGGAACTCCAGTAACAGACTGTCCTATTGTCTCTCTGCATTGTTGACATTTGACCTTAAAGCCTGCAACATTTGGTGTATCAGGACAAACTGTCCTTTGAACACCTCATCATATGAATGGCTCACTACTGTTACCTCCACTTACATGCATAGCAATCAGCTGATATAAAAATCAGCTAAATCTGTGCAGTGGGACTCCTTTTTGAGCAGTCGCCCGTGAACTTGCTGAACCAGAAAGCGTGTGATGGAGAACACTTAGACCCTCTCATCCATTTCACATTTGTTCCAATCAATTATTGAAGTAGACAGCCAATTACAAATGAGAGGATTTGAGTGCCCAGCTTTCGTTTCTCCAAAGGCTTGCATTAAACGTCTCTTGGTGGTGAATAATTGGTGCGATTAATTTACTGTTGGGCGCAAGAGGTGTTTTCATCTGTCCGTCGGCAAACGACCCTCCCTTATATGATTTAAAGTATTAAGATCAGGGAGAAGGGTTGGGCTTGTCAGCAAGCTATAACAGGTTGAGATGAAGTTTTAATTGTGTTTTGATCCATGCGATTACATATAGCATTCTAGTTTTTAATCTGCAATTACTCCCTTCTTTGTCCCCCTAATTGGGATGGTTGAGTAGCATTGCATGCAAATGAGGATGGTTGTAAAGGAGTTGAGTGTGGGAAAAAAAAAAAGCATCTTCCATTTGATGTATTCACGGCATTATGGTGAAGAGTTGTTGTTTTTTTTCATCTTCCTGTTTGCCATTGATTAGTCTCACAGTTTGTTTAATTTGATGGCCAGATTGACAGCAAAGTAATTTATCTGTCTGCACTGAGTGACAGGCCATAACGGACTGACATTTCACGTCGACGCTCCAACTCAGGATAATTTCCAGCTCACCACTCATCAAGAACACCCACACTATAATGAAAGCTTGAAAAGGGACGTGAAGAAACACCAGATTTATCCTCAG
This sequence comes from Caranx ignobilis, assembly GCA_021432705.1. Classification (NCBI taxonomy): domain Eukaryota; kingdom Metazoa; phylum Chordata; class Actinopteri; order Carangiformes; family Carangidae; genus Caranx; species Caranx ignobilis. The sequence continues at coordinate 5,187,394 of MU269991.1, read as the reverse complement.
CCACAATGAAGCTTTGAGAGATGCAGTGGCTTTGAATGTGAATGTGAATGTGAATGTGAATGGAAAGCCCCTCTCATCTCTTTTTTTTTTAAACACTCTTTTCTAGGTGACTTAAGAGGTAGAACATTTCTAAATGTAGAGTAAGCTAATTATAAAAAAAAACATTTTGTCCTTGCTCTAGAACATAAAGCAAGCGAAAGGTCCAAACAGGTAGAGAAGGGACAGTAAACTCTTGGGTGAGTGAGCGTCCCTCCCCCAACCGTGTCAATGGAAGCACAGGTGCACAAGGTCAGCACCCGTTTTCTCTGGAGACTCCCTTAAGGGTAAATGTGCCTATGATGGAATAGAGTGGCAACAGAACAGACGGGACGAGCGCTGTAGGCCTGCGGCACTCAATCATTCTCCCAGTCTCACAATAGAGCTCCATATCACCAGCTCTCAACAGACTGCCAGCAACGATACGTCCACCTGGTCGCTGCAGAATTTAGACACTCTCGTACTTCCTCTGTGAGTACAGAAATACCACAGATATAGTTGGGTTACTTTAGAAAGAGCATCTTAGAAAGTTTAACTTTTCACGAATAGGGAACATTAGATTATACATTAGTTAAAACTCTCCAATAGCAATATTAGTGTTGACCTTAAAGGTAGAGTCTGGAGGTTTTGCTCAAAAATAAACGCTAGGCTTATACAAATGAAATCCGGCTTAATCATCACCTATGGGCTTCTAGTCCTGTGTAGTGGTGACTGTGTCTGCAGAGCGCCCTCGCTCTGCCTGTATTTTGGTCTTTTACTTTGTTTTGTTGTGCACGGGGACGTTTCTGGGCAGAGAGTCCAAGTTTTCTCTCCGGCCAATGACAGAGCAGGTGAAGTTCCATGCAGCATGAGTAGGAGGACTGCTAGCCCCACTAGATGTCCCGAATGCTAGCGAGTGATAGCAGCGGATGCTATCCGCCACCGCTAACACCCGCTAGCTCGATGCTTACTTCCGCTAGTGGTAGTGGCTGGCATCTACTGTTAGCACCCGCTTCCCTCCTACTCATCGCGGCGTAGCCTTCGAGGCTCCCGTCTCTGCTGAAAGCCAAGTATCGTACCGCGGCTCCAGCGCTTCACTCGGACTGTATTTCTTTTTCCTTCCAGTCCTGACAACTGCTGCTGCTGCTGTCAGGGACAGGAGGCGTGCGCAGTTGAGCCAAAGAGGAGGGGCCCAGTTTGAATGTTTTGTTTACAAACTCCAACGAACAAACCTCCAGACTCTACCTTTAAAGACTTGGTTGGCTGGGCTGTTGTCACAATATGATTTCACTTATTAAATTCCTAAATAATCTTGTATTTTGATACTGGTATTTAAATGATAAACTAGTGCATTTGGAGGTCAGACGTGAGGAATATATGTCAGCAACTGCAAAAGTAGTCATAATATTTTCATTTAAACGGGAAATGTGCAGCATCACTTTCACCCAGTGAGACAGAAGGTACTGTAGGAGATCATCCTGTCAATCCTGGCCGGTAACCACAGTTTGGTGCTTGGAGGAGGAGTGGGAGGCTCTCGCTCCTTGTGTTGTGGGTTGAATTTCCAGAGATTTGATCTGTTTCCACCAAAAGCAGCAACAGCTTTACCTGATGAGTTCTGTCAATAGAAATGCAAGACAATGGGCCTTGAAGAACATTTAAATGGAAATGTGAGATTTATCGCCATGGGGATGCAGCTGAATTTACGACAAAAGCTTGATATTTCTGCATCAAGTATTATTGCCATAACAAAGAGGCAAGGACTAATAGGACTCTCTCTTCAGGATTAATTAGATAAGCTCCTTTAAAATCCATACTTTTCCTTGTAATCCTCAATAACTAGAATGATGTGCGGGGTAATGGAAAGCTAAAGCACGACAGAGTATTTACTGTTACAGAATCAGAACACTGCAAAACCAAACTTTTATGTTTGTATATGAACATCTGTGTATGCAAAACAAAAGGAGTACAACACTGAGTTACCCTCATGTCATCCGGGCTCACGAGGTGAAAGAATGTCTAACATATGTTAGGCTTTGCATGCAGATGTGACACCATATGTCTTCATTTGATGGAGCATTGACTCAAAGAGTCTTATCATGCTGATTTGAAATTTTGATCCCTACAAGCACAGGTAGACCATGAGAAAAATCAGACATCTCTTTGTACTGCATGTGTGTAGTATGACCCCTCCCAGCCCCGACCCACCACCACCACCATAAAAAAAACGCACTCACTCTCTCTACATCGACCCTTGCCTGCTTTTTTATTCACATCCCTGAATCCCACTTGCTAGTATTCAATCATTTTGATTAAAAGGCTGATTTTTGTCCCGAAACTGTGCAGGAGTTGGGAGTCCCACCAGCCAATGACATTTGAGGATTCATATATTTTCATAAACTTTTAACAATGTCAATGGGACATGTCTTCAATCTTGGCCTCACAATGGCAAAGGCACTCAATCTTTCTTTAGCTCTCGACAGAACATTTGAATATGAGAATAGGATTATTAATGTGACAGTTCACGGGGGACGCATCACACGGAGATTCAGAGGGAGAAGTGGGTTTTGTAGGTTGGTTTTTAAAGAGAGAGAAGTACAGCATGTCTGCTTCATCAGATGTGCTTATAGCATGTTTTTACACAAATATCCACCATGATGCTTGAACACTGGCACATGTTTTACACAGCTTGTTACAAACTAGCTTGTTATAATTAAGGATAAGTTCCAGTAGTTAGCAGGACCTTACAGACAGAGCAGCTACAACTTCAAAAGTGGTCAGTAGCTTTATTTATTCAGCAACATGTGTTCAGTCTTCTGACTAAATTTAATATCTGTATTTTACTTGCAACGCCCCTACAATGAGTCCTAGGTCAAATGAAGTTAAATACAGCTGGTAATCATGGTTGTAAAATTCTGATCAAATGACAATGAACACAGCAGAGTGTGGAGAAAAAAAACATTGGACAAACAGAGCAATGGAGCAAAGTCTAGCTCTGTGATTACTGAGCAAAAAAACGATGACCTAGAAGTGGCTTTTTAACGTTATTTTGGAAAAACAAAAAACCCTGGTCAAGATTTCATAGAATTTAAAGAAAATCTGAATGAGATTCTGATGTTTGGTGATTTTTAGAGTATCTAAACTATACTTTGCTTTAATCTGTATTTCAGTCAAGCTATTGTAGCTTTTCATTAAAAACAAATAAATAAGTAAGTAGTCTTCTGGCAGTGTTGTTTTTGTAGCCACATCTTAGGGCTCATGTTTTGTTTTGTGATGTCCATTAGTCACATTCATTTGACCATGATAAGTCTGTTGTACCAAATTTGAGAACTTGGTACAAATTTTGGTCAGAGGTCATATTTTTTGGCCATAGCTCATAGTGATGACAAGGTCAAGTTAAGTTGAGTATTTAGCAGGCTTTGTTTTTTTGATACCTTTACTAACTGACACATGGACATGATGCTTTGGTTTATAATTGACTTTTTCAAAATTTTAAGGTCAATTCATCAATCCCAGTGGAGCTGCCTATAGATGCTTGAGATGGTGGGAGTGGCTGACAGACCAGGTGTGTCAGGCTTTGATTATTGATTATTGCAGTTTCTGCACAGCAGTTCTTCACTGTATTATCATCAGGTATGATTTATAAGCCAAGAAAAAGAAGTACATCCGTTGCACAGCTGCATCCCTTAACTCCCTTATGCACAGCAGCTCAGTCATTGTGTTCTACTTTGTCTCATATTTTTGCATTCCCCAAGTTTTTCTGTTCTTCCTCGTCTGTTTGTTTCCTCCTGGACTGTCACATCTTCCTACCTTTCCGCCTCCTGCTTTCTATCTCCTTCCTCCTTCCTCTCTTATTCTTGTGTATCACAGCTTTCTTGTCACAAGAATGAATTGAATTTGTCCCCTTCAGTGCAAACAACAATAGACAGAGTAGGGACCTTCAGGAAAACAAATCGCCACATCCTGTCCCTGTTGGGGATTGGATGTATGCGTGTCTGTGCACGTGTGCACGTGTATTGCTGATGAGGCTGAGGGGGCAGATGAGGAACAGGCCTATGCCAAAGAGGTACCCAGGGTCATTTATTAACATGTCATCCTCACAGTGCCTGTTGAACCAGCAAGAGATCCAGACAAATGATGTTAATAATAATAAGTAGCCCTGTGGTGAGACTAAGAGGTCTGCACTCCTGTCCATGTTGAGCACCTGATGCTTATTATTAAAATAAAAAGGTGATAAGTTAATGTCTGCAGTACTGTATGTAGCATTGCGAAGGCCTTTTGTGTGCCTAAAATAGACACTTTTTTCTTCTCCTTTTTATGTATATTACATCTTCTGTGCCTGAGGGCAGTTGTACCAGGACACTCTGTAGGTGAATCCCCAGAAGCTTTAGCGCCAAAAAAAGTTCTCCTTGCTCTATATACATTAGTTGTGTCAAAAGCTCAAATTAAAGGTACATACAACACCCAACAAAAGGATGGACTAGATGACAAGAGCCTAAAATGTCAATGATCCATGACCAGACACTCCATCACCTTGGGAGGGATGACTAACCCAGTGTGATGATTTTTTATTTTTTTTTATTTTACCCACTTTATTCAAGGACACTTTTTAGATCATCATTGTACATGAAATATGTACATGATGAAATATGCATTACTCAGGTATCCTGGAAGCTCCTGTAGGCCAGTGATTTGTTCAGTCATTGTTAGAGTTACACACATTTTACTATTTAAGCAGGTGAATTTTACACATAACGGTTTATTTTTTATTTATGGACACTGAGAATCACTTAAAGTTGCGTAAACTTCAGATGGTTTTGTTAGCCCATCTGATAAATGTCGGCATGGCTGATTTTGGACAGTTTTTGCTCCCTCACAAATATATTACGTTATCATTTCATCCAATAAGCAAAAAGATGCTGCAGCACAGCCCCAAATGTTTATGGTGATGTAGACACAGTCTTTGTCACAGATATCTGATACATTTGCTTGTTTATGGTTTGTATGAGTCGACATACATGTATTGTGATATTAGCTTAATAACAACACAGTTGCACTCTGCTACAGTCACCTGCTTAGTTTGAAGGCACCTTTCAATGTGCTCTAACTTTTATTTTTAGGTATTTGCTGTTATATACTATATGAGGTCACTGTTGGAATGACTGGCCTTTTTGACAGCACAAAGTTATTTTTGCAACAGAAAAGAAAAAAATAGTTGACAAAAGCACAAAAAATGCTACAAACCACAAACCATATTGAAAGTGTAACAGTATATGCAGGACCCTGTATCGCTCATACGCTAGAATTCAACCTCAGAAGAAGGCAAAGTGTTGATAAATTAAAATTCTTTATCAGCACTGACCTGCAGGAGAATAAGGGAAACAAAAGGTGAGCAGAGAAGCTGATGCATCAAAGAGAGAGAGAGAGAGAAAAGGTGCATTTTCTCAGAAAGTAAAACTTATTGGAATTAATAAAATGGCAGAACATCTGACTAGATTTCAATAGTAATCGAATCCACAACTTATGACATTCACCGGAGTCAGTCGTCTTCATGCAGCATTCATAATCGTTTCATACAATAGCATTTTGTAAAGGGGGAAAGCTCAAACCTAATTCTCACATAATAGCCCCATTGACAACATAGTAATTCAACCTTAGTACATGACCAGTGGAGGTCTGTTGCCGGCATTCAAACCACAAGAATATTCCTTTTGTAACCACGTTTAATTAATTGCAGAGGAAGAGAAGACACAAAGACAAAATGGCTCGGCTTTAATTGGCTTGACCGAACATTTTCATTACAGAGAGAGTATATCTCTGTGAGACCGTTTCAAAGAGCAAACTGGGCCTTTTCAGGAATTATTGTGCTTTATAGGAGTACGGCTGATTTGTGGCCATTCTTTATGCATGAGAAAGAGGATAGACATGAATGGAGAAATGCAAAATCTTTCAAGGTGGTGTAAGGTAACTTAAGTCTATTCTTTTTTCTTTTTTTTTGCTGTTTTATGCTATGTCGTTAACAAGGCTTTAAATTTTAAACAAATAAAATTTCAAACCTGGAGAAAAAATGATTGTGTGAAGCTAACAACATGCAGTTATGTCATCACTGATTTGTGACACCTGTAGTTATGAATATTAAATGAACATAAATAAAGTGATGCATATAAAGTAAAATAATTGTTGTTTAATTTGTAAGCCTTGAGCCACAGCTAATATAAGTTAGCTTCTGTGTCAGTGTAATTCACCAGTGTCAGTTGGCATTACTTTGTCACATTAAGCTGAATATGAATGTATGTGGTGTTTTGTGTTTGTGCATATGCTCTAAGCTTTTATCAGATATCCGTTTAATTTATTAGGTAAAGGAGCCTGGTGAATCTTTGTTTCCCAAGGCATCTTGAGTGAAATTAGCATTCCATTAGCTGCTACATTTTACAGCTGTCATTCAGATTTACCTGTGGTTATGAGCAAATATGCTACACTGCTATTGTAAGCCTTATCCCAGTGCAATAAACTGTGTGTTCATGCAAATTTAGAGCCGTTCAATGGTGATTATGATAAGTGCGGTAATCTCCTTATCTCATCACACTCTCTTTGGTTACTGAAATGTGCTATGAAATGCATCAATACACTTAGAAATTGAGCAAAACTGCAACTAATGCCACAGTCTTTCTCCCTTATGTTTCCCTTGCAACATTATGCTGATGGTGTGGAACTACACTAACTACATCAATCACAAAGTTGGAATCTGCTAAAAGTGCAGTTATCAGTGCAGTTATTTTATCGCAGATGCAGAAGCAGTGTGTAAGCCTTGTTTCACACTTGTTTTTACCAGCTGGCTGCCTTATAGTTCCACACAGCCTCAATGGAGACAAATATTTGCAAGGTCCTTGTGTTGCTTTTTCACCGGTTGGATCAAGAGTTGGTCAGACTTTCATGAAGAAGACGACAGCAGCAAATCTGCCCGGTAACAGACAATCGTCAACATCAACATTTTATAGCATTTCAGTCACAAACTTCATATTTAATAGGACGCCATTCGGTGCTAATAGGATGGTGAAGTAACTCAGACACAAGATGGTGATACATTTTGTTATTTGCTAGTAAGGCACTCTGTAACCTTTGTGACCTTGCAATAAATCACACCTTTCCTTCAGTATATGAGCAGATATCTGTTATATCATCTGAGCAAGGACATTGGCTACAATAGCAGCAGAGTGGCAGACACAATAAATATTATTTAAGGACTCAACATGTCACCTGTAAATACCCATAAATGCCATTACCTCACTTCATAGCATGTAGCCATAAACAAGTGATAAATAGAGTCTTCCACTGCATCAGTACAACAGGTTTCTAAGAGCCCATTGATTTTGGATTTGAGAGTGTGTGTTAACGTTGAGCACTTAAAGCAACTTGCTGACAGTACGGCAAACATTCCCACAAAAGCTATTAGCGCCTGGTTAATGCTTTCAACGCCTTTCGCATAAGCCAAGGTCACATATTCTTCTCAGTTCTGTCACGTGTCGCAAACAGTATGAGATTATATAAGCGAAAACATACTGCAATAGGGGAAAAAATAGAAAAGTTTAGTGGTTAATTATGCCACATAATTCAATTTTGATGAATATTTAATGTCTCCTTCTAAATATCTATAATTAATCAACAAGTCATAGCAAGAGAGTAGGCTAATTGGTTTGAAAACACAAACCTGAATACTTAATTCATACATGAGGTTGACATCACTAATTGCAGGAGTAATCAAAGCTCCACCCTGTGGGATTTGACGAAGAGATTGGTAAATGGGGGTTAGCGTGATCCTTCATAGCATTATCATGACAGCTCCATTTATAACCAGATGGATATCACCAATGACAAAAACAGTGAATGGCAAAAGCCTTTCTGCATTAGGCTGTCTGTATGATAAACTCCACTGATTGAACCATTCCAGCAGTTTCACTTAAGAACAACTTGTAGCTGTTTAACTCAAGTCTCTTAAGCAGCGTGCCATCAGTGCAGTGTCTCTGTCATCATATCAGCACCTGCTTGTAGCTCTATTATTATATATTATATATTTAAAGCAAAAGAGAGTGATAGAGATAGTCTGCATGTGTAACTCTGCTAAATATATAAAAAAGACAAGTTAATGGTTTATTCTGCATTGTAATTATTAAAGACAAATACCATGAAGAGATTAAAACCCACTATTGAATATATAAATAAACTGAATAATGTATATATGTGTGTATATATATATATATATATATATATATATATAATCTACATACACTGTCTTGCTGCCATAAACAATCACACCAAAATGTGTATTAATGCACATATAAGTATAGTTTGATAATAACGTACTATTTAGTTATGTTTGCGAAATTGGTTGCTAAAAACTACAGTGCTCAGCTTTTATTCTGAAATTCTTTCCAAATTGGAAAGTGTTAAATGGAGGACTAATGTATTACTGGCATATTTTATAAATCAGAAAACTGATAATATAAGTGTGAAAACAACAACCAAAAAGACATTTTATATTTCTACATAAACACACATCAGATCACAAGCTTTACTTGCATTTTGCTGTGTCCACTGTGGGTCTCATTTCCAAATCACAGCACAGAACTGCCTCGCAAACTGTTCCGACAAGATTAGTTTCCAGCGCCGTGTGTGTACAGAAACTGTTAACACATGACTTCTGTTAATGGCTGATTTGCACAGTATAAGTGTCTCCCAGTTTTCAGAGATGGGAGTGTCATACTCCATTTATGCATTGTCATCACACTAAAAGTCTGCCATCCGTTACACGCAACTTCCCATACAGACACAGATGAGTAGGAACATTGCTCCAGACAAAGAAAGTCTCAGCTGTGTCGAGCAGAATTGAGACTTCGGGTGTGATGTGATCTCAGTTTGAGCTAAAAGCAGATTTCAAGTGCAGCTTGACCTGATGGATCACAAGTTACTTGTTTGGAAAGTGATGTGCAGAAGTTTGCTGGCAATCTCTGCTTGCAGCAGAGTTTACTTTTACAGGCACTAATGAGTTTGTGAGTTTGTCTGTCTCCTTAACAACCTGCATCACAGTTTCCTCTCAATGTTTTTTTTTTTACTGTGTGTTATGTTTTTTGTATGAAGAATTAACTTAATAAATTACTGTAGGTAATGAAGCCTCTCACTTATTTATCCTTTTCATTACAGGCCATGCTGTCCTTGAAGTTGCACTCTTTATTCATACACTTCTTTTTGTGTCAATTTCTGCTTTAATTGGACATCTATTTTTGTCACCAAACAAGATTTATTACCAGCGCCCAGGTGAGAGTGAACTTGGTTGAAATTAGAATACTTTATGTCCATGACATGGGCACATCCGTGGAGGGGCTGCAACCTTGTAGGCTGTTCCCTGCTGAAGGGGAAGGTGCATGTTGGAGACATATGTACAGTGTGTATATATATATATATACAGTATATAAATACGTATAGAAAGAGCCAAAAGCTCGAGAAAGTCAGAATGTGGGAAGATGCGTGAAGAGGAGTGAGGGATTCTCTCAGGGGGAGTTCAGGTGACACTTCACTGATACATCTCCACTGACCTGAATTCACAGTTGGGGTGTTTTGCCTGCTTAACAGTGTCACCTTCAGTACCTGGTGAGATAAACAGAAGGATCTACAGTTTGAAATGTCATTCAGTCAACACAATGAAGCAGTTACATGAAATGCTTAGCTCACTAAGCAGCGGTTGGTTTTGCAATCACATAACGGCTATAAAATTATCAGTGTTGTGTAAGTGTTTCACAGCTCATTTTGAATTATTCACTATAAATCAGTTTGCCTTCAACAGATTCCCTTTAGGTTTCATATTCAAAAATGCCAGTCATTCATATGATGCACATACTGTATGCAAATACTTACTCAAATGTGATGGTGGATGAGCATCACACAGACCAGGTGCGTAGCTTACACAGGTGGCAGAACCTGGATTTATTCATCATTATTTGTATTTTTCAAGGTGTTGAAGCCTAAAAAGAGTAAATAGTTTTAGGATGTGGACTTTGTGTTTGGGGAATGGGAAACTATCTTGAATAACAAGTTTGTCAGACGTTACTTAAACTTCCCCAAATCTAATGAAGTGCAAGACATTGCCACTAACATTAAACTTTAATGTAGTAGCATCCACAGCCAGTTTCCACACAGTGGGGAAATACCACACGCTAGCATCATGAATGGAGCTTTCTGTTATGGTGTCTGCAAACACACAAAATATTGTAGTGCTGGACGAGGTTACTGAAGGTAGTAATTTAAGTACTTTATTAATATTACACTTAAGCACAGGGTTCTTCTCTACTTTGAGAGCTATTGTAATTTTGAATCAAAACATACAAACTGCCTTTTCAGCAAGTCGTCAAATGTCAGTGTCTACAATCACAAGAATATCTGAACCTCACATCAGTGTCAGTTTGGTGTCAAAAATCTGCATCATGACTCTGTCAAACCTGAACACACAGACACAACAACACCATTGCAAATAAAGAGATCTGCTACATAATTCAGATTTCTTGGAAAGGTTTAGTTTCTACCTGTTCTGTTATCCAGAGGAAGTGATATCACTGCATGTTGCCCACGGCATATCTGATATTCAGACTTGACTGCGTAACTGACAACTGACAAATAATAATTTGGTGTTGAAGACGAGCAGGGATGTCTGAGTGTTTGCTTTAGTCCGGCCCGCAGCCCATAAAATGCCCAGGTCTGGTATAGACTATACTCTCAGAACCTTAGGGTGAGTCACAGGTAGCTTTTGATCCAGCCATTGATGACTCCTGCGGTGGTATGCATGGGTTTCCAAAACTTGATAGGCCTGCTGTGTAAAGTTTACCTTGGAAGTTGGAGCTGAGAGTTATTTATTCTATATTTGATCTATATTCTATATAGTCGGAAAATACTATCTTCAAATTCTAATGAAACGCACCATTAGTCACCTCCTCTTTTCTGGAGAGCTGATGTGTGTCAGCGGTGAGAAACAGGGTCGTGGTGTATCCTGAGGACCTGGTGTTAGTGTCTCAAAATAATATAACACTACGAAGACGCCAAGACTTCCTCCTTTTCCTGTCCGCTCCATTTGAGTCTTAAGTAGTCTCCTTCATGCTGTCATGTCATCTCTTTGTTTGAGTACAGTCTGGGGCAGTCTGGGTTAAGGGGCTAATTTTGATAATTGATTTTAAGTGTTGTATGACAGGTCCCCTGATTTGAACAAGTGTGACGTGAGCACTTAAAGGCCTGTTCACCAGCAGCGGGTGATTGATCCGCCTGATCGATACCCCAAGCGGTGCAAATAGAGGGCACCTCAGAGAGGGTTCACATGCAGCACTAAGGGTTAGCGATGTGAGTAGGGGTTTCCTTCTACTGTAATTATTCTCCATGCTCAACACTTAAGCAGCTCGTAAAGGTCTGCTGGGTGTCTTGATTTTCCTCTTGTGTCTTTGTAGGTAGGAAATGACATCCAGTCCCTCCATGGAGGCAAGATTCCTGCAAACAGCAAAACAAAGGACAGGATGTAATTCCATTTGGAAATGTGTTTTAATGCAGTTTTACTCATCACAAACCAGCATACTTTCTGCCATGTTGTTTTCAACCTGTATCCTTCCATCAGATCTGTGAGAGAGAGTTTATAAAGGCACAGTGAAAGAGGATGGTATTACAATGGAACGTAACGTGGCTATAGAGTGACCATTAATCTCCCTCCCTTCACACACTCCCTATTTGACCATTTCCCCGTCACTGCCAACTTCAGGAGCATCAGATTACAAACAGCAACAACAACAACAAAAAAACATCAGCCTTCATCACAGCTGGGGCTCGTTCTCACCAAGTTGGCAGGCTTTGGCGACGGGCATCGTTCGAATGTGTCGGCTCTGATATTTCCCCTCTATCTCCCATGACCTGATAATGTGAACCCTCTAATGAAGCTATTGTGTGCCTGTCCAAAGCCATTGTCTTCCAGAGGGAACTTTCCTTTCTCTCTCCGACACACGCTACCCTCGGTGATGAGCGCACCTGTAATGGCCACATCTCTCTGTCTTCTGTCCCTGTCCCCTTCCTCCTTTTTCTCTGTCTTATCATTGTTCTCAATTTCGGCCAGTTTCCTACTATCTACATTAGCAATTTATGCCTCGTTCTCTCCGCTCTCTCTTGGATTATCTTTGTAATAGCACATGTAGAATCTGGGGTGATAGTTGGTGTGTGTGCGTGTGTATGTGTGTGTGTGTATAGTATATATATGTGTGTCCACTGGCGATAAGTCAATAAGAAAAACAAACAAAGAAAAGAACATGACAAAAAATAGCAGTGCTGAAATAAGTGACTGATTAAGTTTGTGGTCCTTTGGAAACAGTGTCACTATCGCAGAGATCTATGCCGATCCTTTGTTAGATCACTTGGTGATACGATGTGTATGGTAGTGGTTTCTGGGTGCATGTAAGTCCAGGTTTTTCTTCACAAAATAGTGCTGGCAACTGTTTACACACAAGCTTGCCAACAGCGCCAGTCATCAATGCATTTACAAAACAAGAGTTCCACCCTGTGAGCAGAAGTATGTCTTCAAGGAGGGCTGAATGCTGAACTGACCCAGTATCAGAAAGTGATAAGACTGTTTACATGGACCTTAGCTAGCTGGTTAGTATTCTGACTTAATTAGAATAAAACAGAAGTAAAACTGAAGGGTAGGTTTCTACTGCTCAAGACCATTTTTGGTGAGTTTAAAGTTCAACCCTCAGTGTCTCATCAACACTGTTACAGCTCATTTTAAATTCCCTTTTAAGGGTTTCAGTCCCATCCACACTCGCCACCAGATGGTGTTCCCAATCTTAATCCCACTTATACAAATCTTTTATTAGTTGTGGGATGAGTCATAATTGACTAACGCAGTTTGAATTGCTGGACAAGTCATTGGATGAAGTAGGCTATGATTCACATGAATTTTGAAAACATTGTGAAAATATGACCAATATATTAAAAACAACAACAACAACAACAACAACAACATTCATCCTGTACCTGCATTTATGACTGTTCAGATTTCTAATTCCACCAAATGATTGGTGATCAATTTGACACTGGGGCTGGGATTTACCACCACAGATCATGTCAGTCAATTGTAATAATCCAAACCCTAATCCTACAGTATGTGTGCCTCAGTGCCTCCAGATGTACAGCGCTAAATGAAAGGTTTGCAGAATTAATTTGGATCAGATGGCTATTGTGCTCTAACCCCCATGAAAATACAGCAGCGACTGTGACAATTGCTCTTTAAATTATCACTGGCGTTAATGAGCGCCGGAGTATTCTCAAGTTCACTGCACACTGTGATGACACCGGCTCATCCCTTTTGGTCCCCAGAGTGCATCATGATAGAAAATGATATTTGGATTTCCTAGTTGAATAAACCCACCACATCTCCAACACCAACTCTGATCAGAGTCAGTCTGTAAGGCTGTTATTGATGTTATTGTACAGTATATCTTTGTTTTGTTCGCATGGCGTGTTGTGCTCTGAACTCATTGTAGAAAGAAAGCATATGTGAAACTGATTTACATTCACGTCTAACACACCTGTCACAGATTGAACTAACTGCTCACACTGGTGTTTAAATGTCATATTCCACAACACTCCTCCTGACAAAGCCTGAGATGTTATTTCTTTACCCATAAAAAAAACTGGTGCGTGGATGAGTGTGTGACTGCCTTCTTTCATTTTTCATTTGCTTATGTAAACAGTGTTGTGTTGGAGGAATATCACTTTTCACGGAGGCAAGAGTAATTTTTTTCTTTCATGCCAAGATTTCCTGAAACTCATACCAAGAGTGACACGCTCACAGTGCGCTCGCAGACAGTGAGAGCCGAGCAGCGAAGACACCTTTCATGAAACAAGCTAAAGAGTCTTTGATGTTGTGCGAGTTTATGAGGCTGATTCCAGCTGCTTTGTGCTCTTCAAGGCCGTCCTCCTACGGCCTCTCCCACCAAATTAGAAATGGCACCTGTACACCTCCCTTATTCTTAAACAATCAGCATTTACTGTTTCCTCTTGTTTGTCTACCACACAATGTATTTGTTCCATTATGTGCAGCTCGCTGTGGGGGTTGGAGAGAGCTGTGCAGTGGCACAGAGAGAGAGGGAGAGAGAGAGTACATTGATATTGCAGGAAAAAGCTGACTTCAAAGTCCTAGATTGAATTAGACCATTTATTAATGAATTGATTAAGTCCATACATTTATCTATTATAGAATCGATGGCAGGAAGAATTGGTGAAGAGTCTGTCTTGGTACCAGTGCCTGCTTCATATCCTGTAAGCCTAAATCACATAATCACATAAATGTCTTTGTCTTGTGTTACTCTATACCACATAGGCTCTTTGTGTATAACTGGGTGTTTTAACCTATTAGGTGAATATCATGGTTTTGTGTAGTTTGCATGTTGTAATCTCTGAGCACATGGTAACTGTAGCTGTCAAATGAATTGGTGATGGTTAAAGCTGAAGGAGTATAAAAAATGTTTTGGGTAAATCTGCTGCATCTGATTATTGTTATGCACATTTTTTGGTCATGATCTCAGATCTCTTCAGACCTCTGGGTGTGTCCTTATCATTATGGTGTATTATATAAAATACATTATCATGCATGTTGGTCCATTTTCAGTGCTTACAAAGCATCATTTACTGTCATTTAGTTTATACTGTTGTTTACTGCCATGAAACTCCAGGAGTACAACACAGTGCACACAAGTGTTGGAGCATTTTATATTTTTCAGGTGTCCCTGCTTGTGATGAAGCCACTACAGAGACCTCATACTATCAGGAAACAGCTGTCCAGCTCTAATCTTTTTATGAGCGATATGCTGTTTTTAATGAAAGCCCTCGCAGCTCTCCACAATCAGCTAGCCATATCAGAGCTTATATTTCATCCTGCTATTGTGATGTCATCACCGGGGCGCAGGCATAATACATAATTCCCTGTGTTATGACAAACTGTGGCCTCAGGCCAGAGAGGTATATGAACGCTTTTGGGCCCATGTCAAGTCCATGCCATTTGTGCTGGAATAATCGCTCTCGGCTTGTTGGTGGATCAAATGAAATAAGGGCTGGCATCGAACAACAAATAGGTCAAGGCTATTTGAATAAAAAGTGAAGAAGTCAAATGAATGGCTTCACAGCTTCTCAGATGCCTGTGTTCTCTCTCACCGCCTCTCTCTCACCAGCACATCCACGGACATACATCCACATACATTCAGTACATTTACATCTCAAAATAGTGTGTCGTACAGAAAAGGAGATCAGGACAGTGATTAACTGTGATATCAGGTATTTCCTGATGAATACTGGGTTTTTTGGAGGCTGACAAGTAAATCGATATTTTATTTTAAAATCTGGCACCGATTTGCTTTATATATTAAGTAACATAAAGAACCATTTGGGGCTAAGAATTTGTTAAATGTGATTCTCAAAGAACTGTGTCCAAGTTTATGGTTAATAAACTTAATAATGGCAACTGTTTTTAAACTGTCATGTACCTAAATCATAGCTTTTCCATTTCTCTACTGACTTTTCTTATCACTAATCCACATTACACACTGACACTGATACATCTGCATGAGGCTAATACTGTCAGCATGGCACAAGTCTCTTTTCTGAAAGTTTTTATTACATGTACATATGCAGGTGACTGATCAATAATGCGTCTTTGCCTTGAACTAATAACCAACTAATCATAGCAATGAAGTTTAAGTTTATTGCAAAACCAAACCAAAACATAAACTTTGTCCGCACACACTCTGTAATCCCTGCTCCAATTGACCAAGAGGTCACATTACAGCTTTTTCAATCCATGTTGGCTGATAGAATCTTGATAGCTGATGTAATCATCTGAAATAATCTGATGTTCTCGTGGCAAATCCTCAGCTTCATGTATGTGGTGTATGAAAACCTGAGCATAAAGGCGAGCAGATGGTGTCTGCAGACACACAGGCTCCTTGTTGCTGTTTTCTGAGCGCCGGCCCCAGCCTCCTCTCTCCCTCTCTCTCTCTCTCTCTCTCGGCCCCAAAAATCTTTATCTGCTACATGATGCATGAAAGCACACAGTCTTCTCATACAACTTTACATGACCCCTGACCCCATCTGCACAGATGCAATATGACCGAGCTGCCACCATCCATTTTGGCCTGTGGAGTAGATTCAATGAATTTTTATTATGCTGCATGTGTATGTCACTTGGTTTGGCTCTTTCTTTTGATCCTCATCGCCACCAATATGTCTTGGAAATACATCACTTGGCACTTCAAAATGAAGATGTTCAGCCATTGCAAAGGGAAAAAAAAACAGTCTTGCATTCAGTCTTTGGATTTGGTATTCTGGAAATCTGAAGTAAAATCTTCCCAGTGGGCACTACATATTGGGTTTATTGTTTATTTGTTTTTTTATTTTTATTTTCATTTTATTTAATTTTTTTTACTTTAGATGACAATTCCAACAAGATTGTGACAGACAGATTTCCAACCATGCTTCTTGGCAAACTGAAGACTCGATAGACGTTTGAATTTCATAGATTTTGGCCATTTCTGGTGAAAATCTGGTATTTATAAAAAGCTTACATGTGTTCAGTTTGGTTCTGTCCAACAATTTTGCCTGTTTTCCTGTTACGTGGCGGCTCGACATCGGTGGCAGAGTTAGACTGATAACTCTCACTATGTTGTGGAACTTTTTTATTTCGTCTGATACTTGTCTCAGGTTTGAAACTATTTGCTCTTTTCTGCATCGGTATGCAGCCCGCTAACTGCAAATGGTGATTTCATGGGACTGTGTCGACATGATGGTTTCTAGGATATGTGGTACTGTAGGACTGTCAGTCTGCACCACAGAGAGATGCTTGTGTGTTCGTCTGCTTTATTCAGTGTCTTTCTTTTTTTTTTTTTTTTTGTTTCCCTCAGGAGCCTCTCAAATTGTCAGTGCCAGGCAACAACTATATGTTCCCCAGAGGGAGCCCAAATATCCAGGGAATCAGGCGTCATTTAGCCTGTAAGAGCCTTTTTCTTTCCCTGACACTCTGTATTGCCTTTTATTTCCCCCTCTCTTCTCTCTCTATCCTCTCTGCCTCTCAACTGTACAAACATTCTGTCTCATTTGTTTCACTCTGGTTTCACATTAGGTGGTCTCGTTCATTCCCTCTCCAACGTCCTCACCTCCCAGCCCATCCCACTGATGGGCTTTTTAATCTTTTTTGTCTCTTATTGGACACTGATGTATTACTGAATCCAGTGCAGGGCTGCAGCTGATGGTTATTTTTGATATTTATCAATATATCTAAAGAAAAATACTGATTTACTCTCAACAACAGGTCAAATATCCATTGGGACTTAAACATAGGGGACAGTTACATCATTTTCTTCACTTTGAGCTTGGTTTCCTGGTGTTTTTCTCCTCATCACCAATTTCAGTTGCAAGTCCAACTGGTTCTCTGGCAGTTTCTGTCAATACCTTTATACTGTGTTGTCTTTTTAACTGCATAAATCTCTTAACTGTACATCTGACAGTAGAAATACAACTCAAACCTCATCTCTGTTTTATCGGGATGGAAGAAAACATCTTAAGAATATAAACAACAAATATAGTCAAGCTCTATAATCTATAGATTCTCCAAATACATGAACTTAAATTTCTTGGCTATGATATGACAGATGTCAAAGTAGGTCAGCCAGACCTAAGTAGTGGGTTTTGGTAAATAATTGATGATAGCACATTTCAATTTTTTTTGGCCATCCACAACACATAAAAGACATCTTAATAAACAGGCAGGGATGTAAAAAAAAAACATGTGCACGGAGTGAGACTGATCAGGCTGGATATGAACTCCCCTTGAAATTCACGGCCATTGTGTTTTTGAGGATGAAACCATTTATATCCTCGTTGTGGGCTCCAAACAGATGCATTGTTTAACCGTCATAGATGACAGGGATAAAGCAAGGATAAGGACATGGTACTGAACACGGTGCTGCCGCTGCTGATGTGTGTGTGTGGATGTCTTTGAAAGTGCAGCGTGTCTACTCAAAGTGTTTGGAGTTGAGAGACAGACTGGACAGAGCATCACAGACAGAAATGTAAGGCTGGGTTTTAACAGCACGATCACAACACAAAGTGCTGCATAAACATATGTAGTGTCAGTAAATAGCTTCTCATACCCACAGGGCACTACTAAAAACTGAATGAAAAGAAATATGAAAAGGTTTGTTTCGATACGTAAAGGGCCGATTAGTCGTATCTCTCTCGGCCAATCACATCACTTATAGTGTGTTTCTGTTGTGTGAATGTGATGCATAAGAAAGTGGATCACCAAATGGAAATAAACCCAGATGTGTTTTCTTTTTTCTTTTTTTCCCCTCATAGAATAATATTGTTGGCTGGCAGGTTTAGAGTGGCAGAGCATGAATGCATGCCATAGCTAATATGCTGCCAAATGCAGATGGTGTGCCAATGTATTCTGATGAGGATTTAGAGAAGAAATTGCTAAATGAAAGAGAGAGGTATGAGATTTCACATTGAACTGTGTGGGCTGCTTGTGTCCAGGGGGTCATCAGGACGTCACAGTGGCCTCCACTCCCAGTGGATCTGGAGTGCAAATAGTGGTAGAATAACCACCTGGTTTCATGGTGCAGGTTAATAATCAATTCATATCCATGAATGTCACTTTGTTTGTTGTAGTATGAAAAGTACATGTCTGTGTATATCCTGGTTTAATTTCAATATCGGTGCTTATGTAATATATTCACACATGTCCCTCACATCAGTGTGTGAAAAGCAACAGCTGTCAGGATGTGATGACTCAATTTCTTGACAAGCGTGACACTGAGCAGCCATGTTGGAGCTGAAGGAGATACTGGCTGATGAGGAACAGCCACTGCCTATTAATGGGAGCAAAGTGAGGGCGCATGGAGGGGAAGGCTCCGACAGGAGTTGTGTCTGTTTTATCTTCAGGGTGAGGAGAGTTTGCTCCTGACAAGTCTGATTGGCTGGATGTGAGCCCGCCACTGGGCACCTAAATTCCAGGCATTATCTGCAGCCTCTGAGCTTGTAACCTACACGCTGAAAATGGCAAGTTATAATGAAGATCTGGAGCGTGCAATCACACAGTCGATACCATCTTTGCTATTTATTGAGGCTTTTAGCTACATGTGCAAATGCTAAAAAAATGTTCCCCGCTGACACCATTTTACACTGGCACTGTTTCTGCATCCGAGATGATTGTGATTGTTTGAGAGGATAAACAAACCAGTGCACTGTTCCGTCTATAGCTGCATGATAATGTGATAATAGCTGCAGCCAGCACACCCTCCACCGCTGACACATCTCTGTGGTAAACTTGGGCTTCCTTTATATACTATTAGTAGGCCTATATTTTCACCTACCCACTGATGTCAGCTGCGATATAAACAGCCAGCTCTGGTGATTATTAGACTTTAAAGGTTGCTGTGTAAAAACCGTATGGTCAGAGTGAATTCACAGCAGTTGCAATGATTTCCAATAGTGAGTTCTAGGAGCATAAAGTATCAAAACATCCATCCAAACTTCTTCTAAAACTCTCTTGTGGCAGATTCAAACTCTCAGCAAGCTCTGCAGACCATCAGTATTCTTAATATGTTCCAAACATCCCCCAAAATAAAATAAAATAAAATAAAACTGCCTCTGTGTAGATACTCAAACAAGATCCCTTTGAGCTTAGGAGCAGAAAATGTATGTCTATAAGTCTCCGCTCAGGTCTGGCTTGATATCTGTTGAGCCTTTTGACTAAGAATATGGAAAGTAATATTTCAATATTTGGTCAGTAGGCCACTTAGTTCAGTAATTCTTGAGTAATTCAGTAATTCTTTTAGCCTGTAATCAACTAGGTCTTTATTTACAGAGAGAGGAAACATGTTACATATCACACATCTGTGTAGCTCTGTGTTTGCCAGGGTCAAGCCAAGGGTGATTTTTTACTGAACTGCTTGAAATCCTCTTCACACCACGACTGCAACCAATTAATTAAATGCTTTTTCACAAAAAAGTCAGTCACCTGTGGAAGGGACAATCCTGGAAAAACACCATCCAAACATTTTGAACGTCACGTTCAAGTCAATTGGATTGTGATGTGTCAATCAGACTGCCATCTCTGTCCCTCCCTCCCTACTCACACTGATCACGTGCATGCTCAGAGTCTTCAATGAGTTAGGCAACGACAGTAATCCAGTGTACCACGCTGAAGTCCGGTAGGGGCAATGTACCTCTAAGCTGGATGCTAGATGGTTTATTATGATGTTAGGTGTTTTGTTTCACGTGAATGAGCCATGAGAACAAGCTGTCGGAAAGTTAGCGATGCTGCGCAGCGAGGGCGATGCCTTGGCGGAGCGACGCAATGTAATCCCAGTGTGAGTGACGCAGCTTTAGGCCTGTAGCGGAGCTTCACCTTGATGTGAACACAATGCTGAACAAGCCTTGTGCATTCCTGTGCCATGGAGGTGTGGCCCCAGGAGAAAAGTCCGAGGAAAGGGGCTTGGACTTCTGAATTGTGTATTTTCAAAATGTGGCCTGCTCGAACCGTTTTCCCAGGATCTCCAGCCCTACTGTTGAAACTTTGGTCAGTGTGTTGATGTTCTCAGCGGGTGGAAGTGTTTATCATTCTACTCTCGTGCTGGAAATGCTGTATATCTGATATGTTGTTTGGTCCGTGGGAATAAGAAATAAAACATTTATATACACAATTGGAGTAAAACATAAGCTACCAGAGGCATCGTTGGATAGAAAGAAAACCTTGTGTAACTTTATTTACAGTTGGTGAATTTACTGTATGTGGCAGACAGCAGAGAGATCTGATTCAAGGTCGTTCAGTGGACACAGTCGTGTCCTCCGTAGCTTATCTTCACTCAATCCCTGTATCACGACTGACAGAGAGAAAATAGCTGCGTTCTATGTACAGTACAGCATGCGTACACACTAATCTAGTCCCTATGAGATATAGATAACCCCAGAAACCACAGGTAACACACAAACAAATCACAACAAGTTCACTTTATCAGCAGCCAAAGGAGACCTGGCAACCTGTCTCCTCGCTATTGTTAATCGTTCCTTCTCTCTCTCTCCAGCCTCCATCTGTCTTTTCTCCTTTTCTTCCTTCCGTGATCTCTCCCACTCTCTCTCTCTCTCTCTCTTCCTTTCCCTCCCACTTTCTGGCTCCCTCTCTCACTCTTTCCTTGAAGCCCGCAATTTAATAACCTCAAGTGCTGTCAGAGGAGGCATTGAAAAATGGCTTCTATAAAACATAACGGCCTTAATCAGAGTGCGCTGAGGATTCTCCCTGCTGCCGCTGATCCCCCCCTCCTCCTCCCTCCCCCCAATCCCCGCCTCTAATGAATTAATGTTGAAATATGCAGGGGCTCAGTAGTCATTAGATGTGCGCCGCGAGACGTGATTTAAGATGGCTGCCTTTATGTGTCTGCCAGGCAAGATGGAGCGGGACGGGCCTGGCTGGACAGTGATTGTCTTGACTGACTGAGCCAGGAGTGCTTTAAGACCACTCCATGGTGACGGGCACAGGTTACCACACAAGTATTTCTGCTAGACAACTGCTGCTCCTGGGTTTTTTGAAATTTCAGCCATGTTGTCTTTGTTTGTATCCAGTTGACACAGAGATGAGATTTATGTCCTTTATCCACTGGATCAGTGCATCAGGCTTTAGTTCTGAGGTGGCATTTTGAGATCATTTGTGTTCCTATCGTGGCTTCAAGGTGGAGGGTGACCACTGTGCATCGTGGCCCTGGTAACAGAGCTGAAGTATGATGCTCTCTTCCCTCAGCTGAGCGGTGTTGTCATGGTAAACTGCTTGTCTCAAACATGTGTGTTGTACAGAGAGAACAAATTAGAACATTTCCACTTGTCTTGGTGTCAGTTTCACCTCGTCAAGCTTTAGGTCCAGTCAGTAATCCTATAGGCCGACAGCAGAGATGGAGACTAACTGCCATATTTAAAAAAAAAAGTGGTACAGAGAGAACAGATGAAGATAAAAACCACTGTGATTTCTGAGTGTAATTACTCACGGGAACAACAATTCTTCTCATTTCTGGAGTTTAACATGCAAATATTGATGATATTTTTGATTAGTTAATGATCATAATGATTAATCAGTTGTCATTATTGTTGCAGATTCATTTTCTGTCATTTGATTGATAGATAATCAATTACTGGATTAATCAAATGAGCACTAACGACAGCCATATAGAAGTCCAAAATTAGACTCCTGTGGCCCATGTAATATATAGTCTGTTTATTTAATAATTTTTAAACCTTTTGTCTCTTGCATCAGAGGACAAATCTCTTACCTCTCACTTGCTCCTAAAACTGCTTTACACATTAATCAGTGGTGTTTTCCAAAGGTGTCACACAGTAGATGTTGATCCACACGGTCCGTCATTGTGTTCATTGTGTGGTTTGAGATTGCTTTTCCAAATATGGTAATGATAATAAATGAACACTGTAACATGATCTGAATGAGAAAACATGTTAAAGCAGACAGTCGTACCTCTCACCAGTGTGCCCCGCAGAATTCGTCAACTGCATGCTACTTCTGCAGCACAAGCCCCTTACCATCAAACATCCTTCAGACATATATTAAAAAAGGGAACATCAAAGTGAAGATGCTGTAACTTTTCTGAACATTTTTTGACAATGTTTCATTACTGCTGGGCAGGTCTATAATCTATTTCCTTTGAGACTTCCTTCTTAAGTCGAGATCACACAATTATGAGAGCTCTCATTCTGACGGCGGGGCGGAAATTAATTAATAAATAAACACTGCATTTACATTCATCAACATGCGGTAAGAATAGCTCTAATTATCACAGGTGAATTAGCACTTTCATTTTTGTGTCAAAAAATTAATTGTATCCCTTAACAGCTATTCCCAGGGGGAAGTTAAAGAAGAGAATGGGGAAGGTAAAAGGAGAAAAAAAACACAACAGTGTGGACCACCAGGAGTGCTAATTGCTGCTTTCAAAGCCTTGCATCAGTGTTACCATCTTTCCACAAGAGTGTACAGTGTCCCACAGAGAGATGCCGTAGGTAGCACCTTGTTACAAATACACGGATGTCAAGTCTTGATCTACAGGACCTGGCAGGGAGGTTCTCTTCATCTTCCCTTAACCAGGCAAGTTGACCGAGAACAAGCTGTATTTAGAGCGGCAACAGCGTGAGGTGACTATTAAAGTGAGACAGGACTGAACCACCTGAGCTCGGTGGGATGCTTTTCATATTATCGCTTTGCCAGTCAGAAAACTTGACTTTGAACATGGTGTACAGTGTACAGACATCCATGTACAGGTAGACCTATCACTTAGAGCAAAGGCCTCCTGACTGCGTGCAAGAGCACTTAGAGAAAACACCAGCATGCGAGACAGACAATATTGATTTGGTGATCCAGTGCTTGTGTAAAAGGTTGAAATATACAGATTGCATTGAAGCTCTGTGCAGGCAAATGAAGACAGGTTAAACTATGTAAAACTGTTAAAAAAAATCATCATTAAAATCTTGTAAGGATTTTTAAGGGTCATTCTGACTGCGGTTCGGGTTCATTATTTTCATTATCGATTACTCTGTCAATGTTTGTCTTCTATTTGGTGGATTGTTTCATGCCAGAAAACTAAGGTGATGTCGTCATTGTGTTTGTTTGACCAAGAGCCCAGGCTTTAAGGATGTCCAGGTTAGCATCACAGAGACAGAAGCTCACTGATTTTAATAATTAATTTCATGTCAATCTGCTAATTGATTGTGTTGCTCCAGTTCTGCTTTCAAGTGATGTGGGTGATCCTTAATTTAAGAATACAACCTTCAGAAGAAAGAAAAGATGAAGGCAGGGCAGATTCTTTTATGTCTTCCTCTCTATACTTGTGCCTCTGAGTGACAGAGTGGCTGAGTGGGCATGCCACATGTGAGTGTCTTTAACCCTTCTCCCATTTTGTGTGTTAATGTCTGAGTGAATATCCTTGTACCTCTACTGTGACTGAATGACAGAATGAGTGAGGCTGAACGCAGGGATCACTTCATGCATGCATACTTGTGTGTGTGAGCGTTTGTGTGAGTGTGTGTGTGTGTGTGTGTGTGTGGTCAAGCCACTGGTGAATACCACTACATTAGCCAGGCCATTAGCACATTTAGCTGTCTGTATTGCCCAAGTGTTAGTGACACGCCGGGGTCCCCCCTCCACTTAGGCACCAAGTTTAATAGACAGGGCTGACATGCCAGGTGACAGTAATGCTACGTGGTGCCACTGCTCTGGAGATCATGTAAGATGTTTGATGGTCTTCCATCTCAGAGAGCAACTGAGCTATGCTACTTTCAACTGTATCATTAGAATAACATTTAGGGAATAACAACACAATGGGGGGGGGGGGGGTATGCTGCAATATTAGCTTTGATGCAGAGCAGAATTTACTATGGAAGTTGTTAAAGTAACTGTCCAACCAGCAAAAGGTTTGGATCTTCACATGAGGCTCTTTTGCTGCAGACATTTTGACATGGTGCAGTAGGAAAAGCACAGGCGTAGATAATGAAATTAATGACGGCTGAATTCCATTTAGCTCCCTCAGTTCCAGGGTCTTGGTTTTTATGCAGGCTTAGTGGCACAGTGTACTGGAGGACACTTCATGGAATAAAGGCATGGTTTCCTCCACATGGGCTTTTTTCTGCTTGTTGTTCCTGAGGGAAAAAAAAACATCTCCAGAACAGAAGCATGGTTGATGTTGTCAGTAACACCTAAAGGCCTAAGACACAGCCATGTTTCCTTACTGTATTGTGTGTTGAGACTGTACAGATGACCAGTCATGCTTGGATTGTTATGTGAGGTCAAGATTTGAATCTGGGGCTCCTAAATTTTGCCTACAAAGAGTTGTGTGTGGCTTTACTGTAGAACTTTCCTGTTTTGTAAGCAGCCAACAACCAACAACAGAAAGAAACAAAAGTGAATATTAGACCAAATGTAATGTTGCTGTGTAACAGCTGGATTTTAAATAAGATACTTGATTTTTTTTTCCCAATCAATATAAAATATGCTGATGTATCAAAATTGTGTCGACAATTGCTTTGCGCTGCCACCAAATGGGCAGAAAATCAGTTAATGCAGGTTTATAGACACTTATTTAAGGCTTGCACATGTATTCTGTGTCTAAAAATAATTCAAATTATGTAGAAGCACTTGCAGAGAGAACATGCTGATAATTACACTGGTTGTTCTGTATCTACAAGCTGAGGCACACTGAGTAAATACATTTTTCTAACCCGTCTGGCCACAGGCTGTCAGTATCACTGTCAGATTAATCCTTAAGTGTAAATCCAATCGTAGATGATGTGAAGTGCTCCTCAATCTTCGCTCAATATACTGCACACTGCCAGTTCACCATAAATGAGGCCATTTGATGAGCTAAGTTTGGACACAAGAGCCTAATGGCAGCATTAAAGAGCAGACCTGGGAGAATAGATGGCCGGACATCAGTCACTTTAATCACCTGTTTCATTATTCAGTGGATGGGTGCCACCTGGTCATACATGAAGGGTGTCAATGGGATCCAGGGTCTAAGGAGTGGTGAGACATCCTAAAGGGTAGCCATGGAGAGTCCAGTCCAGAGAAGCCTCTTTATTTTTAGTCGGGGCAGAGACACATTTGTCTGGCTCAGCGACTGTGTGTGCGCTTTTTGAAAGATAGGAAATAAAAGAAATTGATTGTATCTGTGTTGGTCTGATTCATCTTTGGAAATGAGGTCATTTTTTTAATCGCATTCACAGGAGATTGCATCGTTATGATGAAAATCCAAAGAAACTGTTCAGCGGGGTTGGAAGGTGCAGCGGTATTACAATCTGTTACTTCAAGTTCTGCTTTACTTTATCTGTTTGGGTGATTGAATGATTGGGGGCAGCCAGATGCGAGGTGGAGTCCTAGTTGGGGCCTGAATCTGGATCAGTTTCTTTTTCTACGCCAGAGCACATGCAAATGTGAAACTATCTTTGCACATCTTGTTTTTTGCTTAGTGTAGAGAAAACTGTGCAACTAAGGAAACAACTAAATTTTCAGAAGAAGAAGTGACCCTTCTTAACAGCTCAGCTTTGAATATCTTGTCAAAACTCCCCAAGTCTTCACATCTATGCAGGACAGCACAAGCAAAACTGACCACAGCTCCAGTTTAAACGTTTGAATTCTGGGTAAAGGTCAGGATACTGGAGAGGCAACACACGACCGTAGCATGATCCACACCCCAGCATCTCAATGCGGCCCCAACGTCCACTTTTCACAGGCACACACCACAGAGGAGATAAGAGAGAGAATAAGCTGTCAGCAGGCCGAGTTCGCCAGTCCCCTCTATATTCTTCACATTACTACAGAGGGAACAATGTGTCTGCGGTGGCAGGTGGCCATAGTTCATAATGTGCTGATGCTGACCAAGTGTCAGTTTGATCCATGGGATCGGTGAGTGGGATGGGGCTGTGGCTCCTGAATCCTTAAGCAAGCAACTGTGTGGTGCTCCTATGGGGACGGTCGGAGACATGATACAGATGAGACCGGCAAATATCTGCCTAATGGCAGACATACAAGGCAGAGAGAGGGGGAAAGAGAGATGAAGTGGGAGAGAGACAGTGGGCAGGACAGATGAAGGGCTGAGTATCACATTTGAAAAAGGCACAAAGGCAGATACAGGACTTGTCATCCTGTGTTATTTGTCATCACGGGCCTGTAACACTTAAACTAATGTAGTGTATCCATCTAACAAACCATAAATGGAAATGTTTGCAGGACACTCTGTTTACGGACAGTCATAACAGTTGATGTTGTGTGTTTGAATGGACTGCTGATTCATAAGATTTGCTTCATAAAGGTTAGAAAGTAAACACAAAGTCCTCGCTCTGTCTCTCAGTATCATACTTATGCATGGAATAATGCATGATGGGACATCCTGATGGCCGATGCAAAGTGTGCTGCAGTGTTTTTCTTGTTGAACTGATTATTTTCTTAGTGCACTGTAGATCATGTCACCCCTGAGTTTGTTACAGCACTGAGATGGCCAGCTAGTGAAGGAAAAAAAGAAGCCTGTCTTTAAAATGTCATCCATTTTTAGTGCATCCTGCTGCACTCTGGGTTTATGGTGCTGCCCGTACAGTGTCTACGAGAGGAAATGCCAGATATGTTTGAAAATGTCATACATGTTTGAAGTCAGACGTAATCATTTTAACTCATAGTAGGGCTGGCCTAAGAATGTAAACACAGGCTTCATACATATAGAAAATGAGTCAACTTTGAGTATAATGTATAATGTAAAGTATAATGTGATGTGACGAGCATGATTGACACTCCACTGGACTGAACTATGAATCCTTTTAACAAGGTTTAAGATATTCATGTATTGAAATAGATCTGTGTTTGCAGTTTGGTTTGCAGCAGGATCTGCAGGGAATATTAAAGAGACTATTATTTCTACATCTACATACTGCATTAATGGAAATGTTTCCCGAAAATGGTTATTTAGTTAATTAACATTGTAGCTTGAAGCCTATTGTTGCTGTGGTTACCTGTAGTTAAATATACCTCCGGCAGAGTAATGGTCGAACTGGTTTGAGCTGTCCTGATATTTTACTGGACACATATCAACCAATCAGAAATTAGTATTTTCTGTAACCATGGTATAAGATGCATTCAGGTTGCAGAATATAATCTACGTATTGTATTTGAAGAAGTGGATCTGTACAGATGGCAGCAGCCGAGACGGAGAGATGTACTTTTTAGTCTGCAGCGGTGACACGAATAAACTCAACTTTGGAGGGACATAGTTAGGACACAGTTGTTTACACACACACACACACACACACAATCCTTGAGGCAGGTTTTGCAGTGAGCAATGAGCTGAGTGAGCATGATCAAAGCAACAAAGCAGCACAGGAGAAGAGACACACACGCACACATTGCACACATCATCATCAGCAGGAAAAAGTGTAACTCACACACACATTGACAGAGCTACTTTATCAGTCCCAGGATCTGACTCAAGAGCATTTACATATTCAACAAACTGTCACATCCCCAAATGCACGCAGGAGCCGTAGGCATAGATTAATTTATTAAGTGATGAATGAAATATTTAAAGGGTGACAATATATTCGTGTCACCTAAACAATGCAGACAATATGCTGTAATATGTAACAGTATGTATGTGGATTTAATACAGTGTTCACAGAATTTCGATGCAAAAGTCAGTATTTTTTTCTCAAACGACTGAGGGATGATCAGATGGTGACATGTTTCCTGACACACGAGGCCATTTGATGACATTTTTTTAGCTGCTTCTCCCACAGTCAAGAAAATTACGGATTATGAACGTGTGCAGGTGCGTTCCTTTACGCAGCTCTATTTTTTTCCCTGTTCGTATTCAACTGGGTGTCCGTGGGTTTGCCCTCCACTACATCCCTGACCCGAGCTCATAGTCTCTCATTGTCACTCCTTTAGCCCTCCCTCCTCTTTCATTTCCAACTACCTCCTCCCTCTCTCTTTCCCTTTTGGTCTTCCTCTGCGATTTATTGCGCGGGGCAGGCAGACAGCAGAGAAACCTCCCTGTATGGAACGATCTGTCATCTCAACATTATCAGCCAAACACACCGCCTTCCATATTGTGCTACAAGGGCTTGGGCAAATTGCTATTTTTATGGGACATGATAAAGGAAATGCTACCTTATGTTCACATTTTTTACTGCCCAATGTTAGAGCGCGACACGCCGTGATTCACTATATTGGAAACTAGTTTGTGTAGAGTGTGACGTGCGTGCGCGTGTGTTGCTGGGTGGCTCGGCTGAAAACAGAGCAGACGAACATGAATATTGTTGTAAGATTGTCATCCATTAGACAGTTCTACAGAGGTTTGATTCAATAGATCCTCGAGTCATGTCAATCATAACAGCAACGAGGCACATGAGTCTTGCACGGTTGGTTTTAATTAGAGTGAAAAGGAGTGATAGATTAATCTCAGTTACAAATGGTGACGTTACTGTATGTGGAGCGTGTCTAATCCCAGTTTTCAAAGGAACACACACATGTACATACATTATGTCTAATCTATTTGGGTCAGTTACTTCTCATAAATCAAGAAGTGCAAAAGTCAGAGGGAGTAAAAGGGCAAATTAAAATGAGAAATAAAGAAAGGTGGGGGGAACAAATTTAAAGGCAAAAGGCAAACCTATTACCATGTTCTGTGGGCAAGACATGTGCATGTTGACTTCATCTGTCTGCATTTTCTCCTCTCCTCTCTTCTCCTCTCCTGTCTTTTCTTCTCCTTCAATCCTTCTCTCCCTGAGCCCTCGGCGTGCCTGACAGCCAGCGCTGCACCAAACTGACAGGCCCTCAAACCGTGGCCAAGAAAGCGAGCATTAATTAAGTCATTGCCGGACTGTAATTTCCTTGAGAAGTAAAAAAATTTCCTCACACGCGAAAAGGTTACCAAGACCTTTTCTGTGTCAAAATTACCATGCGTCATGAATATTAATGCGCTTAATGAAGACAACCTTTGGTTCATCAAGAATGTTCCAGTAGCAGGTGCCAAGCTGATAAACTCACTCGGTGAAAGCTGCTGTTTTTTTCCCCCCACTTTTTCTCTATCTCTTTCTTCTTTTTTCAGTTTTATGTCAGATCCTTAGAGAGTCAGTTATTTAAATCAACATCTTCCTATCAGAATTTACCGGCTCACATGAAAACACACACTTCTGAGCACCTTATTTTTCCTGTTTACTTGTGCTCGGTTTGTGTCTTAGGCCTGCTGACTCTGGTCATCAGTTTTCCAGAGGAAATGTTGGTTTTAAATGTTTATCTCTCAAACTCTGTGAGGGAATAAAAACTGTTTTCACATATGCCCTCTGCTTTTTTCAAATATCTGGAAAATAAAGTTCAGTAAAGCCAATTATACACTGAGTCATGTTTCAGACGAGCGAGTGTGTTTATGTTTTCAGTTTTTGAGTCGGGCAAAATCATGGCTTTCTCATTTCTCTTATAGCTGGAAGCTAAATTGGATGGCGAGGTTTGCCAATAATACAAAATACCTTTGTTGAGTTCACAACCACACTGTTCTGGGAAAACAGGTCACGGTTCAACTGTATCCAAGCTTGACAACTGAAATTTAAAATTGACTTTGGCATTGAGTGGCTAAAGACCACCAGGTCAATAAGCTGGTGCTGTGTGTGTGTGAGATAGTTAGCTTGTTAGCTCAATTACAGGCTAGTTAGCTCACTAGCTAACTATGATGTGTGTAAAGTGCTGCGGTTACATGTGGTTAGGTTATTTTTCTTCCATAGCTTTTTGAACCAGGAGGGGAAAGGACCACGATTAGCACTGTAGCTTAGCATGTGTCTTAGTAAAGTACGTTGAGTTGGTGCTAACGCTGGTGAACTGTTCTTATATTAGTGTTAGCTGTTAGCATGAGGACTCTGACTCTTTGGCTGTGTACATCAAGACAGCTGTGACTGTCTTCTGCTTTAGGAGACTTCTATTGAGGATTGGATAGAACAGTTATGTGCACTACTTGGTCTCACGTGTACACCCAGAACCAGAGCATCCACCCACCAATCAGCTCTCTTGTTTGTTTGGCACTCATCTTTCCACAGAGTGGCCAAAGCATTTGCATCATGTTAAATTGTCAGTTTTATTTATTGATATGTTAAACGCCACTGATTTGTAAATAATGACAGTTACGGTGCATTTTACCGAGCGTGAACAAGCCACCGAGTGTCATTGACTGAGCCTTTGATCTCTGGGCTCTGCGGACAAGCTGCCCCTCCACTCCTCCTCCTCCTCTCCTCCGCCTCTTCCTCGTGCTGCACTGCCTCTGCTCTTCCTATTATTTCCATTGTGTAATTGAGATGCAGAAACATTGACAGAACTCATTTACTGCGATGGAGAAGTGTGTAATGTGGAAGGGAACACAGATTATTACATCAGGCCACACACGCGCACACGCACACACGCACACACACATAAGGCAGGCAGAGACAGACGTTAGTAAAAGAGAATGTAATTTGGCACCATGTTTGAAGAGACTCTTCAATTGTTCTGCAAGGATTTGTACTTGTGGTTTCATGCAGCCGGGGAGGCAGAGGTGAACACGGGTGGAAACATGTTGGTGGTGATTGCTTCCTGAACCGCTGAATCCTAGTGTGTGTGTGTACATGTGCTTATTAGGACAATCACACACCAGTATGGCTGTGAGGGACCAGCTATTGAAATAGGATCACCCTGTTTGCTGTGACTTTGATTGTACCAATAAATCAAACACCCAAATAAAAAGATAACAAAGTCCAAAAGAGTTGTTTCACTCAAAATACTAAGAAATCTCTTGAATCTGTTTGTCCCTCTCTAACATCACTCCCCCTATTCTTCCTGCATCAGGATGACAAAGAAGGTGGTTCATCCTCTTGAGAGAAAGGACCTCACTCACACACACACACGCATGTGGACACACACACACACACATAGACAAGAGCACCGAGGTCTGCTGTCATACACCTCTCATTAATTCCTACCTGTCAGCCAGCTCCCCCTACCGTATCGGCCCCCCGAAAGGTGACAGCTTTCCAATGACTGACAAAGGCTCTTTAGGTGATACAGAAGATCCCTAGCAACCGCTGGCTTCTGTAAAGTGCCCCTCAAATGTCACTTTTGCTGCGCTGAGACGTGCGCACACACACACCCACACACAGTATTTTTAAAACAGAGGCCTGCTCTCAAGTCTTCAACCATCTTTGACATCCAGAGGCTATGGATGTCACAGAGGCCTCAGCTCTTAAAGCTTTTAACATCCGAGAGAGATGGCGTTGTTTGACAGTGCTATTGGTGGATGCTATTGTTGCGTGTCATTTTCCCCTCGAGTGCGTTGGATTGGCTGTTTCTTTTCTCTCTTTTTTTTTTTTTCCTGTTGTAAGAGGCAGATAAGGAAGAGCAAGAAACAGAACCAAACTTTCCCTCTGTGTCCATTCTGCTGTCACGCCTTGAGTGGCAACTGCAAGCAATATTGGTGTCGGCTCGTACTAGTCAGAAAGAGGTCAAGTACACAGAAATGTTGGCTTCTTGTATTGACATCATTCAGCTGTCGAGGCCGATTCCATAGTGCAACCTCGCCTGGTTTCCAGCATTGTCTGTGTTGTAGAGCTGATAGTAGCTGAGGCAGTAGGAATCTGCAGTGTTGGACTGCTGTAAAACTACACATCTGTGGCAGCAAGAGGAGAAACAGCAACTTTTTCTCACTTCTGCAGACCAGCCAATGGTGTCACAGTAAGAGCCATGACAGAAACATAATAAAAAAGGGGGTTTGTATTTGTGAACCATGATTATAATTTTTGTCTGGCCATAAAGTGCTTATATCTTATATATGATTAACTACTTGACAATGTTAGATGACTGGTAGTTGGAGAACTTCCCATATTTGGATGGACTTGAAGCTGTTTAAGACGACACTTTAAGTATGAAAGGTTCAAAATACAAGGCTGTCTAACTTTGAATGTGAGAAGAAAAGTTAACAAAACAGATTTTGATAAGAAGCATCTAATCATGACGTTTTAAACTCTATCATGTGCTCTGTTTGTGGAATAATTAAAGCTAAATATTGCATGGCGATCCTGATAATCCCCTCTCACACTAATCTTAATTTTAGATAACCCTAACCCTATCATAAGGTGTTGCCTTCCCAAGTCCAACAACAGAGCATTTTGAATTTGCTGCAGCTTTGTTTTGCACCTCTGGCTGGATTCTTATCCATAGAAGAGGCAGCTGAGGTTTGAGAGCAGCCCATTGTATCAAACTGGTACTAAAACCAGTTGTATACTCTTAAATCCACCCAGAAATCAGAGCCCTACCTCTTACCTAAAGCAAAATGCACAGATTTTAAGATATAATGTAGATTGGATTAGTTAGAGAAAGCCTCAGCTTTACACTGGTCGCTTCAGTTTGAAATGGAAAAAGTATGTAAGTGTGTGTGTGAGTGTGAGAGTGTGTGTGAAAGTGTGTGTGTGAGAGAGAGAAGGGAAGTTAGTGAGGTAGAGAGCCTGAGCTTATCAAATTAACAAGTCTTACACACTGTGACTCAAATGAAAATCACAACAGGATATCAATGCTCAGAGAACGAAAGCCTTTGCCTTGTTGGTACACGGTACACTTTCAACAAAACTCAGCTGGATGGTGTTGCAGATGGAAAAGTTCTCTTGTGTGTGATGCCTACTGACTTTACTGGGCCTGGTGTGTCCACAGTGGATACAGATGTGGTGTCTTCATCACTGATTCTCTTCTCAAGAGACTCACTCTACTCATGTAGTGGTCTTTGGTGTCACTCGAAAGACCAGGACAGCCCCCTGCTCCTCTGTTATTTTGCTTGTTGTTGGTTCTTATGTTTGAAAAGTATTGTTAAGGAACTTTAGTGATTATCTTAACAGCACCAATCCTAATAAGGAGAGTAATGAATGTACATACAATAGTGGCACTGAACCGATAAAGATCGACACATGAGATTTTAATAGTCACAATCATAATCACCTTGTTAGATGTTAACTGGATTTCGGAGCCTGTTAAACAACTCAAATGAGTCTCGAGCCTGACACTTAACATTCCACACTTGAAAACATCTTTGTGAGGGGAAAAAGATGAGACAAACAGGTGATGTGAAGATATGGAAAAAAGTGCCCCAGAAACCAATTATCCCAAGAAATGGAGCAAAAGGATTTCACATTCTTATGCACGCAGAGGATGTCATGCAGGTTTAAATTTACTCCATCAGTAAACCAGATGATTACATCCAGTAAACAACCGCAATGTGACGAGGGCTCAGTGCAAATGGCCATCTCCTGTATGCTGCAGCCCACATCTGAATACAAATAGATTAAATGTGCAGGTGAAGACTGACAAGTGTAGCATGTCTGCTCTCTGCAGTGGGAGATGTTTTAGATTTTCATGTTGGATGAAATGAACCTTTGACCTGAAAACTACAGTATATCTACAACCTGAAAGTAGACGTAGAGAACTGTTATTATCGTTGTGCACTTATACTGGTTCACATTGTGTTCACACAGTGCATGTTGACCTCCCGGTATTAACCTGAAGAGGTGATTTATCATAACAGGTGAAAGTGTGATGTTAAAAGATGGAAGCCTTTTGCATCATTTGCTTCTATCACATCTTTTATCCTCTCACACGTGTCATTTTAACTGTTCCCGAAGTTATTGTCAGCCGAGGCGACAGTTAAACTTGAACCTTGAACCTAGCAGGAACAACGCTATTGGAGGTTCCCACATCTTTACATTCCCCAACACAAGGCGCCTTTTCAGGATTGAGGAGAATGTTTAAAATATACGGCTCAGGCTTCCCTGCAGAAATTAATTATGTAACCTATTGTAGCATACCTCAAAAGTTCACGGTGCATGAAAAACTTAATATGCATGGCCTTCACCTTTACAGGCTCATAAAATTGTAGAGTTGTGCTTAATTTTTTTTTATAATGTGACAGAGATAATTTATTAAGACCAGCATATGTTAATAACACTCTACATGGGAGAGACTTTAAAAAGTTGGGTTTGATGTCCACTCACACAACCACGGAAAGGTCAATAATATTTTTTAATACGGCTCTAATGATATTCATGTTCTCAGTTGCCACCTTTAAATTGGACTTTGTGGATAGCAGTGGTATTAAACACTATCGTATTAAAAAAAAATCAGAGGTTGTGTGTACGTGTGTGCAAAACACATTGTCATAATTAAGGTCTTTCTTTAATTACACCGCGTGAGTTAGTGGGATGAACTGTGTGAGTTAAAAATATGCAAAAAATGTACATGTAGACATTTCTGAGACAGCAGTGTAATTCACTGCTTTACAGGGTAACTCAAGTCCTATATTTTTAACCTTTCAAAATAAAAGCTCATATGATTTTACTTGAACCAGTTAGTGGGAGCTTATGAAGTAAAAGTCAGTGTACTGTTAGTACATCACACAGTGATACAGTTTCTAATCCATTTATTGCATTTGTTCCTTTTTTAAGTATATTTTTGGGGCTTTTTGCCTTTAACTGACAGGAGAATTGACAGAGACAGGAAATAGGGAGGCAGAGAGAGGGGGAATGACACACAGTGAAGGGCTACCATATTTGGGATTCGAACCGGGGCCAGCTGCAGCAAGGACAGTAGCCTCTGCATATGGGGCCTGCTCAACCCACTGAGCTGTATGGCGTCCTGCATTAACAGGCATAGGCATGTGAATAGTTTATAATTTTGTTCTGTTAAGGAAAGTTTTCTCATCATTCACTTGCCCATTGAAAACCCTCTCCACTGTGCTGTCTGTGTGAAAAACACACCCAGGTGAATAAGGAAGAAGGGTGAAATAGTCACTTTTAAACTCCCAACACGCTCATTTATGCACATGTATCAGCTGGACTGATGAAGTCAGGGCTGTGCATGTTCTCAGACCGCCGCAGGTCTGGCAGCTCTGCCTACTACTTGATTAGGCCACTCTGACAACCCAGCAGCCTGGTAAGGTCAAGCCCTACAGAGTGTCAGAGAGGTGGGATGATGATGTATCTCTCTGATGCCTCCGTTTTTCACCTCTTGACTTTGTTGTTTTTCTCCTTTGCACCAGTGTCAACTTTTTGCCCATCTGCCGGGGACGTGTCTCCCATCAGAGCTGGACAGTCAAAATCTTAACCCTCGGTGTACCGGGACCAAGCCCTGCAGGAGCGTTCAGCCACCTCTGAGTTGATGTTTGTTGTTTATCAGTAAAATTCACACTTAAAACTAAATATGGCAAATTTTCCACCTTCTACTTTCTTCTTCTAATTACACAGTGACATTTAGTGATTTTAACTGAGACATGTGATTTGAAAGCTGTTTAAATGAGAGAAAAAAACACATAGATCTGTTAAAAACTGTCAAATTTTGTGTCACTTGTCAGAAAAATGTGTTGCAATGGTATTGAAATGTGACAGCTCGCATCTATCATGCTGTATTCATGTAAAAGCTTCTAATGAAATCACTCACATTGGGTTTTCATGCTGCAGTCATGAAACGTTTGGGAGCAAATTTCAGCTGCAGACATTTGTCAGGAGACACGACTCTTTTGAGTTACTGCTCAGTTTGTCTCCTACAAATAAACATTGACTGCATCTTTTATTTCATAATGTCCAGTGTTTAACAGTTTAATGATATGTTTCATGTCCGGCAGTTGATTTATTGGCTCAGTGTGTTGTATTGTCATGGAGACGCTTATTCATCGAAAAGGCAGCAGCACATTTACACAGATTGTCATTTTAGAATCAAACAAGGCAAACACACACACACACACACAGAGCTTAATCCATGGTTAATTTTATGTCTGCAAGGTGTCGACAATTTACGTACACACACAACATGTTCACACAGTGTCTTTATTAACTCATATACGCTGCATTTTTACCACACAAACAAAGAGATGTGCTCTTCTCAGGGATGACTGTAAGTGGCTTCTAGGTGAAAACAGCCTCTGTGATCCGGATGTCTTGCCCTAAAGCCAGTGGTCCTGTGCTGCTGCTGCTGCTGCTGTTTCTCTTTCTGCAGACACGTCTCTTGTTGTTAGCACGTAACAGTGGATATTTCAGTTGATAATGTTGCAGACATTGCCGGGGAAGCCAAGGTCAGGGAAGTGGCTATTCTTAGCATGACCTCAGTCATATTCTCCATTTTGTCTGAAAACAAATGGGTATAAATCAACTCAAATCACAGAAAGAGAGTCCAGAGTGTGTGTGATGAAACTCACCGTGGTACATCTCTGTCAGATAATGTGACTCAGGGTGACACAATAGGAGGCTGTAGCTTTTTTTTTTTTTTTTTGCCAGATTCCTCTCTTTTCCCCCTTGGTGTTGGTGTGTCTCTGCGTCAGCGTCTCTGTAGGAACAACAGCGAGGGAGGGAAGAGGCTGGCATTATGTGTGTGTGCGTGGAATGCACGTGCCTGTGCTCAGGTGGCAGATACCCTAGGTAAATCATTTCAGATCCATTTATTCAGAAGCCTGTTTGCAGACGACACTTGCACAACGCTGCCAAAGAAGTGTCACAGTGTCAGCGACTTCGTTTGCAGGTCTGACCTCCCAGCTGGCGTGTATGTGAATGTGCATGTGTTCATGTGTAAGCATATACATAGATATAATAAGTACACACATAATATATACAGTGTCTTTATTTGGGGCGAAGTAATATGCCGTGTTTGTCTCTTGGTATTAGCTGAGCCAAATGTATCTTATTCAGAGAGAGGAATAACAGCAGGGGAAGCTTTGCTGTCTTCTGAACGCCGCTGTTACTGCTGTGTTGCTTTCAGTGACTCCTGCTTTAAATCAGGCTTCACTCGGCAGCACGAGTGGTTAATTTAATTACTCTAATGAACAAACTGATTCTAAAAAGGAGATTTCTTTGGTTCTTAAATAGCGAATTAATTTTTAAAACGGCCGAGATCAAATTATTGGTATTTTTAGTCCGGATGAATTTATATTTTCTGATATGACAGCTGTCTTATTCTGTGTTCAAAATGAGCTCGTTTGCGTGTGTCATTTGGGCGCTGACAGTCAGTTGTGACAGTTGTAAAGTGTTCTTGAAAAAGCGCCCGACGTGGACACTCAAGGCAGCCAGACGAAAGATTTGCAGGCTGTGATGTCTGTGTGTCAAATTACTTATCTCACTAAGCATATGCTGGCACTTCAGAATCATATACTTCAAACCGGCAGCCTTCAAAAGCGTCAAAACGGACTGTCTTATTCAACACATCAGTCATGTAGCCACCAGCAAAATGAGCAAGATGTCATTTGCACTCAACAAAAAGCTCCCGGAGACATTTAAAGATACTCTTGATGACTGTTTCAATTTGGAGAGACTGTTAATGATATCGTCTCAGCTGCCTTTTCTGTTTTTTTTCCTGAAGATACAAGTGAGCGACAAAGAGTACTTAGATGTGCACTTCAGCTAAAGCTTTGCCAATTATTAATTTGAATCCCGGAGACAATTACTAAATCACTGCTGCAACCCATTATCCAGATGTTGCCCTGTATTTCTGGCTTTCTGATGAGAGAGCCAATCTTAAGGTCAATTTAGCCTGCCACTAATGACAAAACATAAAATCATGAATCGCTAAATCAAATTATCACAGGTTTTCTGCCAATAACAAAGCCATCTTTTGCCTGATGAGCCCCAAATAGAATTATACAAATAATATAGACCCAGTAACAGAAAAGAAAAACAACAGAAGTATCTTTACCCAACACCTGCTGTGACTTCTCATTCATTGTTTTCTTTTGTTTGAACCCCCGCCTTACACCACACAAACACAAGCACACACACACATACACACACACACACACACACTCACACATGGCACATGGATGCTACACACCAGTCCTTGAGCTCCAAGTAAATATCCCACATGGCTTGTACCGTTCCAAGTGTTACAGAGGGCTAAACTATTTCATTGCGCTAATTGGCCAGTGTCATTCCTGACGTTTGGATAAACAGAGGAAAAGAGGGAAAGCTGAGACAAATGGTGGCTAATTAAACTGCTGTGTGCACATGTGTGTGTGTATGTGTGTGAGTACACGTGTGTGTGTGTGTGTGTGTGTGTGTTGAAGAGAGAGAGAGAGAGCAACCAGCTGACAAAAAAATGGAGTGACGAAACACCCAGCTTGACAAAAGCAACAACTACTGGTTGCGATGGAAACTTAACATGTAGAGAAGAAAAATCTACTTTCTTTGAAATCCTCAACTTGTCTCTAATTGGGTTTTATTCAACACTGACTGGGAGAGAGAGAGGAAACAATGAATGCCCACATTTAAACTTGGACTGTTTTGGCAGGGGAGGCAATTTTAGGCTCAAGTTAGAGGAGTTTTATGTAGGTTGGAAGTTTTTCATTCTTGAAATTTCCTCTAGTCAATGAGAATTTTCATTAAAAGCTGGCAAAGGTGCGCATGTGTGTGTATATAAATATATATAAATCTTAGCTGCAGTTATCCTCGGCCCTCACTCGCTGCAAGTGATCAGATAAAACAAAACTCAGATAGAAACTCATCTTAAAGGAGCGAGGGAAAGTAAGATGGAGGGTGGGGAAGGGGATAGGGGATGCAAACTCTTGAAATAAGCTGAGGCATGTTTGAACTCCGACCCGTGGGGGACATTTGTTTTCAGATGTAGCGTGTTGGCCCACCATATCATCCCCAGGGAGATATCTTCCTCACCATTTCTCTGCTACTCTGCAGCACCGTTTCACCTCATGTTACAGCCCCCCACCCCCCTCCTCTCTGCTCCCCACTCTCTCTGTCTGACTCACACATATGGATGCACACACACACACACACATTCCTTCAAACCCGCGCCCAACCCCCACCTCACCTTTCTCGCATCTGACCACTTGTCAGGGGATGTTTATGGGCCATTGTTTGCAGTGCTGATGATCATTGTCACTGGTTGATTCCATTACCCATAGCCCCCTGATGGATGGGGCCTACCCTGACGTCCACTGATATGGGTGTCCTTGACCACTGGGGCAGACGCAATGAACGGAGGGGGCAGTTGGGCGGAGGATTGGATCTTTTATTTTTATTTTTTTTCCCTGTTTCACACAGAGGATGTATCTTTTGTCAAGTTTTATTAAGGTGGTTGATTTGCAGGTGGGATGAGACAGAACTGTGGTGGAGGGGAGTCTCTAAAATAGATGTAAAATGTTCGAACATGTATCAAGCACATGTCTGAAATGAGGACAAGTCAGGAATATGTGGTGGGATTTAAACATGTGATCATTACTCCTCATCGTCATGGTTACAAAGCTGCGCTTTGTTAGGTAGTGTTAGGTAGTCAGATTGACTTTCTCAGTAATAACACAACCTTAGCGCCTCTTTTGTTCCTGACAGACTATGGCTGCTATAGGGCTTAGTAACTTAATGTAAACATATGTCAGTCTCCACATAGCAGTCCATCAATAACAGTGAGAGCATATGGCACATAGGCAGAAGGGGAAACAATGCAGCAATAAACAAGTACAAGGATTAGATAGTAGAAAACATGTATAAATGACAATAGAGACTGATAAAGCTCTGTGAATCCATTTTTGTATATGTTCTATAACAACCTTAGAACATGTGAAATAACTTGGTTAAAGAGTAAGTATTGTCATTTGTAGTCATTTGTGTTGCTTTCCTCTGGTCTTAATCACATTATCACAGGCGTGTTAACACAAGCATCACTGAGGCTGTGCCTGTGGTCTGGCCTCCTGCCGTGCTCAAGTGTCACAACATTATTCGACAATTTCTCCACCATCTCATTGAATCAGCGCTCCCGACCCACTAAAACCGATGAGCTCGAAGTTTTAGGAATCGTTCAGAAGTCACACATCACCAGCAGACAACCGCAATCACTGATGGGAGAAGATGGGCTTGGATTTAACAGGCCGCTGCGGTGGCAGTGAGGGACCGGCCGTGGCGGCGGATGAATAAGCGTTGATATCTAAAGCATTTACAGCGGATCCAGCTATCGTCATTTTTCACAGGGGCCGGGCGTCATTGATCAGGATGATATCTGGCACAGGGGGGGAAACGTGTAGTTAAAGGCGCGTGTTTAACGAGCTTCTCCAGCATCTCCCAAAAAATTGTCACATAAAGACTTTCCATTATTATTCTGAACAAAGACAGAGTCGTTTTCTGTCTCTCGGATCTCTTTTGTCAACCCAGCCTCACTGGACAGATTATTTTTCTTAGGAAATAGCTTGCTGGATCAGACAAAATAATGTTCTGAGAGAGAGAGAAACAAGGCCAGATTCGGCTCTCTGATGCAGAAATTAGCTCCATTTTGTTCAAGTGTCTTAATGATAGTTGAATTAAACCATTTCTATAACTATCACTGCTTTGTCCTTGTTCCTTTAAGACAATGCCACCGTAGGAAAAAAAAAAAAAGCAGGATAACCCGAGTCTCCAATAAAACTAACATTAATGGCACTGCAATATGCAAAGCTATGCTAATTTTATGCACACTGTCAACCTACATAGTGGCCATTCTTCGTTCGTTTCAAAAGATATGACTACAATTAGACGACAATTGATTGAAATCATTTGCGTTTTATGATTCTGTTACTTTTGAGAGCTGACAGGGCGTTGTACAATTCAGTGACAGTATATTTTCACTGCGCGGGGAGATTAACTGGTATTATTGACCCCGATGCAAACCAACGGCTAATACATTTCAAACAAACTACTCACTATGTCAGTGATTTGCATGTGGTGTGTCATTTACCATATTCCCTGATTACCTAATGATATATGCTTTAATATAATGCACAGAGCGCTTTCAAAGCAATATGTGCATCATACCTTTACAGTGACTTAACATGTCTGAGACAGAGAAAAATTGAAATGATAGTTTAAGGGCTGCGGGGAAAAGAGAAGTCTTATCAGTTAAGACTTGCTTTGTATGTAGGATTTTTTTTCCCTTCCCTCCTTGGAAGGCAGGGGTGCAGTTGATGAATTCTTAAGCAGATCTCGCTGATAATTGTATTTCATAACTGTCATGTGGAGAGGGACTGTCCGCTGAGAAGCTATTTGTGTCACTGCATCTCTCTCCCTCTCTGTCTCTCTCTGTCTCTGCAGCCTCTTCAATAAAACTCAAATCACGACAGAGATTGTTAAGTCTACCTCCAAGATTATTAAATCCAAATGGAGAATTTATGGGTGACACTTCATAACAATTAATCTGAGATGCTTGATTAATAAAGTTCGCTCACCCCCCCCCCACCCGCCCCCTCCCCCTCGTACCGCCACCCCACCCCTCTTTCTCTCCTCACCCTCCCCATCACTAAAGTTGTCCTGTTTGAGTGGGATGGAGGAGGAGGGAAACAGACGTACGGGTGGCAGGATGGTTGTCAGGGACGACATGAGTGTCATTCTTTTTGATTAATGGAGCATTGTGACCCCGCCCCTAACCCTCCTTCTTTCCCAGCATGCCCACTCTCACCTCTGCAAGCCCCCCCCCCCCCAATAACAGGTAAAAATAGATGTGGGCCAAGTTGCGCTCTTCATTTAGATTCAAGCTACACATGATCTGATGGGGAGCCAGAGAGGAGTAACAGAAAGATGGAAGAAAAGAAATGAGAAAGAACAAGAGGAATAGTAATAAGGATGGAAAGATAAAGAAAGACCAAACCAGAGAGAGGAATAAGGAGGGCGAGACAGGGAACAGGAAAGAGAAAAAGAGGAGGCAGAAAGAAGGATTTTGGGAGAATGTCACCTACCTAACCTTGTCACTATGTTAAGTCAGCTGTGATTAATTAGTTGAGTGAGACTGAGCAATTAGGTCAGGAGTTTGGGTGTGTATGAGTATGAATG
This sequence comes from Caranx ignobilis, assembly GCA_021432705.1. NCBI lineage: Eukaryota > Metazoa > Chordata > Actinopteri > Carangiformes > Carangidae > Caranx > Caranx ignobilis. The sequence continues at coordinate 5,144,938 of MU269991.1, read as the reverse complement.
TGTGAATGCTCATGTCTGGGTGTGTGTTCATGCACCACTCTTTTTTTTCCCCTGATCAAGATCTTTTCATTAACAAACAAGATATGAAACAAATTGTTTTCCTTTTTTTTTTTTCTTTTTTTTTTTTTTTAATCTTCCCCACAAGGACAAGATCAAAGAGGAGTGGAGGCAGACAGGAAGAGGGAAAGAAAAGTAAAACATGAGAAAGACAAAACAAAACAACACATATACAAATTCAGTACAGTAAAAGCTACCTTACAGGAAATAGTTTATCAGTCATCAATAATTTGAACAATGATCCCTCAAGGGTAGACTGAGCCTCTTTGACCTCAGTGTAAATCATGACCTCCATATTAAATTATTGTCCTGGCAAGTAGCAAATAGAGACCCACACATGTGAGCATCTCATGCCCCCCCCCTTAATCATGATAGTGATTATTCTACTAAGTTCTATATATTTTACTATAATATTTTCATTGTCAACAGTGGATTCCCAAACAAACAAAAAAAAAGTCATGTGCACAATCTTGCTTTAGATCAGTGAAGCCAATGTACAGTTTTAAACCAGGCAGCTGCAGGTTGTTGGCAATCTGTCTGTTCTGCAGTCGAACTGAACTTTACGTGAATGTACAGACTTTGTGACTCTTGCTTTTGATTTCCCATTTTCCAAGTTTGACTATGCCACTGTAATGTTTCCATATATTCACAGTTTTTTGTTAAAGAAAACGGAGACGTGCGAGGAGAAGTTTTTTTTCAAGTGGCGTATTATCGCAGAAATAGCTGGAGATTCATTTGGATGACTGTGAGGATAAGGAACCCTTAGACAAATCCTGGAACCAGTAAAGGCTTACAAAAGATCATATTTAACAATGATGGCTATATATTTTCCTTTTTGCAATTAAAGAGTCCCTCTGTGTAATTTAATGCTTCTTTTCAAGTGTCGGGTCCCCTGAGACTTGGCCTGTAGCTATGCCATCGCTCTTGGTGATTATCATTAATGAATGTCGGCGAGGACCATCCCTCAATGTGACTAGGGAGGAAACACAAGCCCTAATTAAAGGTTCCTATTCATAAATATATGCCTCAAACTACACGGATCGACCGGCACTGTGCACACAAGTCATTTTAATGTCAGAAAAGCACCTTTTTAAGAGCATTTTCCTCCCTTAATGTACAGCACACCAGCAGCAGTGACAGATTTTTGCAGCCGAAGCCCGCAGCGAGGGATCTGTGTAATTTGAGATTCGCAGATTTAAATTTAGTAAAAGCTGAAGATTAGGATGCTCTAATTTGACACACAAGAGGACTGATGACAAGCAAAACTCGGCTTCTAACGGTATCCTGACTGTTTAACCGAGCATTATCATACAGTTTTTGCGTGTTATCCTCAAGAGACTGTTGTGTTTCATCGCAAAAGGTTAAAAGGAGCTTCTCGTGTTGAGAAAGTCGTAGAGGGCATTTGAAACGTGGCTCTTCTATCTAAGAAATGGAAATATTTAGAAAATGAAAATGTTTAACAGATTACAGGATGTCAGGGAGGAGGAAAATAATCCTCACTGCTTGTGTTCCCTCATAAAAACTCATTTTAATCATTTTAATTGCTCCAAATGCAGACTGACAACCGCTCTCATAAACGCAAGTGGCTGCATTGTCACATCAGTTTCCCAGACAAAGCTATTGGTAATTGTTATGTGAAAAAGATAATGTTAACATTGAGGATAATATTGAGTCTGTCTGAATGTTTTTCTTTTTTTTCCTCCTTCTTCCTTCACCGGGGCTTAGAAAGTCTTGTCGGAAAAAGAGCTTGGTGAGACAAACATTTGGCTGTTTCTCTGTCCTCCTTAATGGCTGAAAAATGCTAATTGGAGTGCACGTGTCAAAGAAAACAAAAGGCAAAGGAGGAGGAGAGGGAAGGAGTGTGCATGTCAGAGAGGCTGGTATTTTGAAACATGAAATATGTCACTTTATTCAGTTGAGCTGGTGAGGATTTTTAGCAAGGTTGTTCCAGGAAGCAGGAAATCTGTGTGTCACACTATTTGTCTCTTGAGCACAGATAAAGTTTTCGCCTGTGGTGGTACAGTATGTAATGTAATGTAGCTCATGTTTAAAAGAAAAACATACTGAGAAAGGCAAGGAAGGGGGGGGGGGCGGTATATATTCTGCTGAACAACAGTTTCATAGTTCATGTAAACAAACTCAAGTTGCTTCCCGCTCCCTTCACTCTGGAGCCTCCTCGTCACTATAAAATAACACCTTGAATCCCTCTGAGACTGCAATCCTTTAATAAACTTGCATCTGTCACCGCCACGCAGCATTTCATCACATTATTCGTCCAAACTGACAAAATCAAGGAGAGAGAGAGAAAAAAAAAAAAAGCTCAGGTACGGATTACAAACCTTTAATTGCATTGTCAAAACTGCAGCAACACATCGTTTTTAAGTCTACACATTAAACAAGTCATGGAAAAGTAAATCTCTATAAAATATCAAACCCTCTCTCACTCTCTCTCTCCACACTCACACTTGGCATTTTAATTATGCAGCCTTATCTGATAGATGTGGAGATATAGCTCATGTCAAAGTTAGAGCCTCTTCTTTATTAATTTTTTATTATATATTCTTATATTCAGGCTGTCGATGAGTGTCTGGAATCTGATAGGACCCATCATTGATTGAAGATTACTCAAGATTATGAAGAGAGGATTTATCATAAGCTGTGAGTCTTCATCGTTCCCAATGTGAACTTATTTGAATGACATTAAGGGAGAGCATTACTCTTTACTTCACTTCACTAAGAGTAAGTTTAGAAGTCCAGATCTTTATACAAATAACATTAAAATATGAAAGAGGAGGTTTGTCAGAAAGACATGCTAAACACCACAAGCCCCTGACACTGAACTGGTGCTGCGCTCTGCTCGTACTCACATGTCAGAGGAGCCTAAATCTTTTGACATCAGAGGTTTATGGCTGCAAAATAGCTCGGGTGGTTAGCCACAGGCCAAAATATGCACCACCGCATCAATTATTTAAGAATATTAAGAGGTAGGCATTAAATTCTTGGCGTAGGTCATTATCATCTTCGTCAACACGCTTTGCTACATGTGTGATAATCCAAAATACATCCTTAAACTTAACTGAAAATGAACTAAAAATAAAACATGCTGGGAAAATAAACCCCAGAGGCAAAATATTAATTCTGCCAACGTGACGTAAGCATTGTATTTATATATTAATCTGTATACTTTGTCGGTGCAGATGCAATGGAACTGCTCTTTAACTTGTTTACTGGTGTTGTAAAGACGTAAATGAACTAAAGCAGCGTACAGTGTGTGGCTCACACACATTATACATCATTTTAGTGAGGAATTAGTTTTCAGTAGAGGATCATGTGACGGACTCTGTGGTAGTGACGATGGCTGTGAGAGCAGGAGGTGGATAGAGATAGTAGGTGGTTGAAAGAAACAAAAATGTAGGAGAAACGGAGGACTGGTCGATTTGATGCATATTTTGAAGCAGCATATTTTTGTGCCGCATGTTTGAACTGCACTTTAACAGAGCAGGACTACACGTGCAACAATGTCAACAAAATGTGAACAAACAAAGCTCAAGGCAGGACTTTGGTTTTATTATTTTCCAAAACTGCTCATTTCATTTTACAAAAAAAAAAGTGTTTCATTGCATACATTAGATGTATATAAAAACCAAAAAAGTCAGATATATCTCTGGGATTCATGTGAAAATTGTGAAGTTGAAATCTTGACAAATAATTCAACTAATCATGAACATTCACATTTTACATTTTGATATTATTAATGAGGTTTCTCTCACACACTGTAAAACCTAAGAGGGAATCTTATTTTATGTGTATTATAGTGTATTTTCAGTCTGGCATCTCATTCCCAATTTTGTATTTTAATAGGATGTGCACGATATTCTTAAAATCTTAAAATGTGTCATTATCTGGCCATGTGAGTTTTGGTCTCTCACCTGGTCTAACAACCTGCGGGACTCCTCTCCACTCCGATCCAGCAGATGTTATGAAACATTTCCTCCTCAAATGGTCACGTCAAACCTAGGAAAAAAAAAAAGAAGAAAAAAACAAGAGACAAAAGAGAGTGAAGAATAATGTATGTAAATATACCTGACGACTACATGGATGTTCTCATGCGCTCTGAGGGCGTATCTTTCGTAGAGAAGAGAAGGAAACAGGATGACATGTCATCATGCTGTCACAGTTGTGTGGAAGAGGGGCTTCATGTATACAAGTTGTGTGTGTGTGTGTGTGTGTGTGTGTGTGCGGGGGGGGGGGGGGGGGGGGGGGGGGGGGGGGGGGGGGGACTGGGGGTGATGGGAAACAACTGTTTTCTGTGTTCGGCTTTTGTCATACATGCACATGGATGCGGTGGTTGCATCACACGTCATGTAACTCCTGTAGCGAGCAGTTTGAGTCCTGATCAGAAGTGCTGCAGTTTGTTTTTTTGTTTTGTTTTTTTTCGTCTTATTTTTAAGGTTTAAATGTTATTTACAACTTTGAGGGAATAGCAACGTAATTTAACGTAATAAAAGCCACTTCCATTTCCATTTCCATTATTCACAAATTCACCCCGGTGACAACAATTCAAATGAAAAGGTTTGAGTGTTTTATTTTTTTCAAAGACAGAAAGAAAAGAGACAAAGAAAGAAAGAAAAACTCCCAACTAAGACCGAAACTTCAGAAAAAACTTTGCTTTCCATTGTAGGATGGAAACCATCATGTGCTCTCAGTGTGTTATTCCTGTGCAGAGACGGTTACTGCCCCTGCCTCTGGTACCACATGTCCCCCCCTGCTGGCCCAGGACCAGACCCTGCACAGTGATCCCTCCACTGCCTCTCTGCTCCCTGAGATGTCTGTACACACAGTGTCTCACTCACAACTAACCCCAGAAAATCACAATGTCTCCATCGGTACGGACCCGTTTACACTGTTACATTTTGACTAAGGGTGGCTTGATTTTTATTCTTAATGTTTTGTCCCTGATATCCACAGGGGAACATCTCTCATGAGCACTGACAGCTTCAAACCATAGGATGACTTTATCCCAATGAATAATCACATGTCTTGCTTTTTTCTTATTCTCTTTTAGATGTGTAACAATAATTCCCTGGATTATTGAAATAGGTCAAATAAGCAACCTGGGCAGAAGACATGAGGCGGGACACATCACCATCTGTGATGTTGTTACAACCGTTCCAGTTCATGTGATATGGGTGAGGCACTGCAATAATAACTGTGTTTATGAACGCAGCCCTGCAGTATACATGTAGTACTGGATCATACTGGATCTACCTCACAGAGAGACAGGTTGGGGCAGTTCCCTCAATAGTCAACATGAGGATCTGGAATAAACTAAATGGTGTCAGCACGTGCTACAATCCATCTACTGTGAAAGTTATCACATTGCAGCCTGTTACTGTTGTCTGTTTGAATTTTCATGAATTAAAATCAAATGTTCTTAGCATGAAATCCAGATGATAGTGACCTGTGAGCTGCAGCTCCTCTGTCTGTCTGCAGACTTTGGGATGGAAATATTAGTGACGTAATTCGGCTCCATCAATCAGCAGCGAGGCCGCTGTGACAGACAGGGACAGACAGATGTTGGGGCGGTACTTGGTATTTCTATAAGCACATACTAAGCGACCTCAGACGTCTTCCGCGCGCGCACTTGATCCGTTTCGCAGAGGAGCGGTGGCTTCAATAACCCACCGAGCGTAAAGACGCAGAGCCTGCTCTTCACAGGCTCCTCCGCTGTGCGTAAACGAGGAAAAGGGTGGACGCCCGGGCTGCAGCTTTGTGTCCTGCCGCCCGTGTTAACGGTGAAAACGCGGGGGTCTGCGGGGGTAAAAACAACAAAAAAAAACAGAGAAACTCACCGCAGTCAGTTGAGCCGCGGGCCTGCTGCAGTGGCGGCTTTGCGCAAAGTTTGTAATCCAGTTTCTGGGAAATGATCCGGTGCAGAGCTCCGGGCTGGAGCCGGTGTCCCCGTGGCTGGAGCCCGGTGGCCGGCTGCAGAGGAGGGGGAACGAGGAGCGCATCCAGTCTGGACTGAGCCACTTCTCATGCCATCCCAGTTGTGTTGTGATTATCACCGCACCCCTCTGATCAAAACAAAAGTTTCGAGTGATCCCCCTCTCCCCCTCTCCTCCACCGTCCTCTCCGGCAGGGTCTGCAGTGAGCGGACAGATCATGGCGTCTCATTTAAGATAACATTAAGCCTAGTTGTGTGCCCTTTATAAACACTTTATGGAGGATAATAGTTAGGATGAGTGTAGGCTATTAATGGAGCCTCTTGTAGATCCAGAGCCCCTCCCCTTCACCAGAAGCCTCACTAAAAAGGTGTAACGAATCGATCTGCAGCCTCCATTGTCCCGCTAAAGAGGTCACCGACAACATCCACTTTTTTTTTTTTTTTTTTTTTGCAAACTTTGAGACAAGAGCTGAGAGCTCATCCAGACCCTCTGAACAAGTGAAGCACTGTCATCCTCTCGTTTCACTCCATCCTTTGTCAAACTCAAATGCTGTAAACAAACCTAGACATTATTTGCAGTGGGACAGAGAGGTTGTCTCGTCCCTCGTTGTGATCAGTGTCTCTTTCATCGCTTGGGTGATCACTGACTGATGTTTTCAAAGAATGATCCCAATAATCGATCAGGCCTGACTTTGCTGTGTAGCAAAGCTTATCCTCCCTGTGTAGGATCAACCAAGTCTAACTGCTTTATTGGCGATGTTATTGATCTCATGAGATCGATCTCTCTCTCTCTTTCTTTTTTTTTTTTTTGGTTAATTGTATATTTTTGCAAATTAAATTCAGGATGTGTTCCTCTCTGTGCTGTCGGTGTAATGCTCATCCAATAGGCTCCAACACCTTGTCTGTTTTAACGTGCTGGAGGATTTCAAACCTCTCTCTCTCACACACACACACACACACACACACACACACATCAACTTTTTGAGGCAGCTCTCATTCTGTTGCATTAATGGAAGTTTTAGTGTGTCCACCCCCCTGGCTACACCGTGTGTGTGTGTGTGTGTGTGAGGGTTGGGGTGGGGGGTTGGGGGGGGGCAGGCAGGAAGGCGTTGAAATGAAAGCCATCCCAGTGAATAATTAGAGCAGCGGATTGACAGGTGGGCTCTGACTGTCAGGGTGACGCTTGTGGAGGGGTGGAGTAAAGGAGAGGCCGGAAAGGCAGCTGGATGTGTCTGTCTATCAGTGGGGAGCTGTCTGAACGCACCGCGCATCACCAATGTGCGCACATTTCCACTGCGGAGAATATCCGGGGGATCGCTCGTTGCGCCTTTGAGAATAAATACTAATAATAAAGAGACAACAACAAAAACAACAACAACAACAGGGAAGAGTAAGAAGAGCAGCAGCAGCAGCAGCAGCAGCTCCCAGTCTGCGGCTCAGAGGGCGGGCCTGCTCTGCTCTCTTTTCTCCTCACTTTCTGAGAAATTCGTCAAGTGTCCATGTTGACAATCGGGCGGACAGTGTATATGTGAGTATTTCATTATCCGGGGGGGTGTTTTCACAGAGACGGGAACGAAGCTGAACGCCGCGCGCACACACACACATACACTCACTCACTCACTCACATTACACACACATACCTGACTGATTGACATACACCCAGCTCGACTAACGTGTCACTCTTTCCTCTCTCCTTTCCTCCCCCCTCCACCTGATTTTTCTTTTATTCCCCCCCCTGCCTCCGAAAAGAAGAGCGCAGCTGGCACCTGGACGGACGCAGGGCAGAGAAACACCAGAGGAGCGGCGGCGGCAGCAGTTTGGACTCATCTCCACCACCGAGTGAGTTACAGCGCGAAAGGAGAGCAGAGGGGAGAAGCTCCGTTTCCCTTCACGTCTGCTGTGAACAGAGGTATGAAATAGTCCGGTGAGGAGGGGGGGTGGAAGCCTCTTTTGATGGGAACGCGGAGAAGGGGGCTCAGGCAGCTGTCCATATCCCTGCACGATAAGACTGAGATCCGCACGGAGCTGCTGTTTTTTCCTCTTCCTCTCTCCCTCTCTCCCACTCAGCCTGCGATGAGTTTATGTGATCGGCAGAAGTTGAAGGACGAGCCCGTTTAGCTCTCAAATCCTCCGTAGTCTTCATTTTCTCACCGGACATAAGCGACTCTTAAAATGACCAGAGGCGCGTAGAGATTAAAGCTCCACTTGCATCGCCTGACAAACATAAAATAATAAGAAGAACGACAGACTTCTTCTTCGCCCCCCCACCCCCACCACCACCACCACCCTGCGAGGGATCTGCACTGTAATTCTCATCATCCCGCTGAAGAACTGAGGGGAAACGCTTACTGGCTTTGATTTCCTCCCGTTTGCACCGGTTTCCTCTCCAGCTCCGTCCGCTATTTTGATCTCTGCATGAAAAGTCAAGCGGAAAGTCTTGCAGCAGCATGCCGAGGAGAAAGCAGCAAGCACCGCGGCGGTCAGCAGGTAAGCCCCGGCTCTGCAAACAAACACCTCCTCCATTAGAAACACACACACACACACACACACTTTATTCTCCAAACAAACCAGGTTATCTGCACACACTCAGACAAGTTTACTCAGCAGCCTACAGGCCTGGTGCAGGACACAATACAAGGACAACAGGACCTCTCATAGACAGCACGCCTCTCTATCACTGTGCCCGTGAGTCTTGTTCAGTGTGGTGCGTTCAAGTGGAGTTACGATGCTTGACTTCTGCAGCGTCTCAGCAGCCCGTAATGAGTTTATTTCCACTAATCTAAGAAGGCACGTTTGACTGGCAACAGTATTGTTTCATTTTTACGCAGCCATACGCTCCGGTGCCAAATCTGCCTGTGAGAAATGAATGCGCTCAGCTGCACTTCAGTTTCAAACGCTTTAAAGCTGATCCTCCACTAGGTTGCCAGCATCCAAGTTCTCCAAACAAAGCTCATCTTATCTCATTTTTACAGGCTAACGCCTTTGATGTGTTAGTGCCAGTTTAAAAAGAGGGAGAGAGAGTGAAAAGAAAAGAAAAGGGGAGAAAAAAGAGAAAAGTGGCATATTTTCAGCTTGTGTTCCGCTCTGGGATTGCCATCCTTGATTTGATGCTTGATTGATCGCCTGTCATGCGACTTCCTTTGATCTATTCATTCCTGATAAACATCAGTAAATCATTCACCATAGAGACACGCATGCGCCCGGCAGCTGGACTCCCTCAAAGGATAACTTTTTGCCCCCGCCGAGGAGCAAAGAAAAGACAAATTGAAAGAAAAGTTCTCAAGCGGGATAAATACTTTGCGATTAATACCCAAGGGGGAGGGAACAAGGGAGGAGGGGAGGAGGGGTGCTGGGGCGTAGCGAGATCACAGGGAAGCATCTCATACAGAAATAGCCCTAAAACACTGCAGGGTGAAGTGGGGAGGTTATACCTCTAATGGTCACCGCAGACTGCTGACATGACCTTTGTGCTCATTCCTTAGAAACAGGAAGTGTCGTAAAGTTGGCATAAATGTTAGGGACACTGATAGAGCAGCAAAATGACATGTTTATGACACTAACTATGAATGTGGCAGTGATGAATAAGGGGTATAGACAAAATCACTGCTGTTTACCACAAACCTGCTCTGTAAGTCACTAGAGGAATATTATTGACCCCAAGCAACGTGAAAATCAAGTTTAGTATAATTAAATTGCTAATAATCAACTTTCTTTTTCATCAAAAACCTATAATTTAGTATGTTTCCAAATATTTGACAGCAAATGTAAAACAACAACATTGAAGTGTTTCAAGTGAGAGTCTCCATAAAGAGTTCAAAGTTCACATTTAAGTATCATTTTCCTCACAGAAAGTACCCTAGGAAAAGTAAATAATAACACACGAGGTCATATCATAGAGAGGAATTCAGTGCCACAGCATTTCAGGTTTTGACAGTTGGGCCTCAGCGTTATCGTTTAGTTGACCAGACGTGAGCTGCTGTGCGAGAGAATCGCATGTTTGCCTGAATCCATTTGATGTCCCTGGGAGATGTGTGTGATTGACATGCATTTCCAAATGACGGGAAAAGAGGAACCTTTGAAGTTCATGCAGTAATGACCAAAGCTGAATAAAACAGCTGTAGAATGTTAAGCAGGCGGTGGAAATGTGAGGTTAAGCAGACTTAATCAAGGTTGTGACGGAAAGACTTTGAACTCGGTGGGGCTGTAATTTCTAATTGACGCGAGGCTTTAGTGATGGATAGAGAGAAATGTGTTTGAAGAACGAGCCTGCACAGTGAAAATGAATAGTGTCTGTGTCTACCTCTGCTACAAATGCTGGTGAAATCCCCATAAGACAGAGAAAAAGTGTTGTTTTCTCTGTTTTCCTGCCTGCTGTGGTCATTCAGCCGAGCTCTGAAGTGGCCCCATTCCCTCTCAGCTTTTGAATATTGATTTAATTGTCTGTTTTTGTGACAGACACATACATCACACGCTGTAATGGTCAATCCCAACTTGGCAGACTTTGTCTGTACATTATTTCCAGTGCTTTAACTTCAACTTTAACACCTCTGCTAGTTTTTGTGTGTGTGTGTGTGTACTTTCAAGAGTAAAATGGTGTACACACCTATAAACGTAGGCTATTTTTATAATGCATTACCAGATATTTCCACAACCCAGATTTGTCACTTTGGAGTTGCACTAAAACAAAATGTTGCATACACCCCTCAGAGACAGAGTTTCAATGGCTCTTTGTATGCCATTTCAAATGGGCACTGTTTCATCAGTCACAGTGATGATTTTAGACCCTGTAATGGCGCTGTACCCTATCTAGATTATGACCAGTGACAATACATCAGTGTTCTTTCATTTGGAACCACATTACTGCATCTGTTAGTTTTGGCAGTTGAGTTCAGTGCAGTGCTATTTGAGCAGCAGAGACTTTTGCTGCAGTCATTTGTCGTCATTTTCCCTTTTTTTTTTGTCTTCTCTCACTGAAGTGCAGTTGTTTTGAGGTATTTCTCACAGGAGCTCAGGTAATTAATGAAAGATAAATAATGCAGTAAAATCCAATTACGACAATCAAGATGTAAGTGAGGTGTAGAGAGAGATGCATTTATAAAGCGACTTTAAGTTTTACTTCTGTTTTGCTATATATTTGACATTGAACTTGTGTTCTGTGCCAATCTTACTTTTGATTTTATGTCACAGGGAGGTAGTGTTGAAACCATTAGTCAATTGATTGATTAGTTGTGCAACAGAAAAATAATATGCAACAACTTTCCCAGCTGCTTAATAGTTTAAGTCACTTAACAGTGGAAATAAAGCCAAACATTGAGTGGTTGGAGGTTAACACACAGGAAGATTGACTGTTATTATCGCTGTTAATTGAATATCTATCCATATGACAAGAAAAGCACTTTGAAGATGTCAAAGTGGAATTTTTTGATATTTTTTTTCTAATCATTTAATTAATGAGTTTGTAGTTGAAATGCTGCACATGATCACCGTTATATTCAGAGAGGAGAGACATGAAAGAATTTGAGTAAGTGCAGATATCACAGTTTTAGGGGGTGACCTTTGACACCTAAGGCCCTATTTTTATCACTGTTGGAAGAAGCCTGCATGATTTCTGACTGTTTGCAGTATTATTATGTTAAACTATGACAACATATCACACTCATTACAGCTGAATATCCGGGAATCAGTTTCATTGGTGGATGCAAGATACTGTATATAAGATATACACAGAAGCCATAATTCTATGTTAGTGAGGTCACAGTTTTGATTGCTGTTGGAAAATTAATGGTATTGCGGCACGTCTGCTCTCGCTTTTAGTTTGCCAGCCACAATATCTTAAATCAAACACTGTCACTCTAAGTAATGAATCTGTCAACTAATCATTCAACATGTCAGCCTGATTGCAGTGTGACACTGTGCTAAATTTATTCTGCACGAGTTAAAAAGGTCTAGCTTCAAAAATATACATATACTTTTTACTACCTTTCCTGCACAACATCCAGTTTTAGTGATTGAGACAGCACTAGGGGAAGAGGCGGAGCGATCCACAGTGGGATGGACCAGGACACGGGTCCATGAGCAGTTTCTGTAGTGACAGAATTAGTGCAAGTCATGAAGGGAGAGACAGTGACATGCTGTGATACTGTCAAACGTGACTGTGTGGAAATGTGTCCCTTCATACCTGAAGATCGTAATTAGTTTCCTTTTGTCTGCTCTCTTGATAGAAATGTGAGGCACCTGGCTGCTTTTTGCCACACACACACACACACACACACTGATGCCACTAATTAAGAAGTTTGAACGTAAATCAGACACTTAGGTAACCATCACCCTGTTGGTGCTGTTTATTTCTTTGATATACATTACTCTGTGCCTCCTATAACTTAAGTGCTACATTTTAATGATGTGTCTTTAGCTTTAGCACAACACATGGTTAATTAAAGTACTCTGCGCCATTTGTCCAGCTCGTATCCACAATCAGCTGCACACTGATTCAACAGACAGTAGTGTCTCTGCCTTGAGAGCATCTCCACTGACATCAGTGCTTTCTCTCTTTTTCCCTAAACACATCCCACGTTACTGCCACTATCACTACCTCAATGCAAAAAGAGCCTCTTAATTATGTCTTGAGGGTTGCTGGGTGGGTGGGTGGGGTGGCGGTGATGGCGGTGGTAGTGAGCTTTCCTTCTTCCCGACGGCATCGTTAGCCGTGGTCCCTAATTATCCAGGTAGCTGACGGATCAGTGACAGGGCCCCACCGATTAATGCTGACAAATTCAGCAAGGTGTCAAGTCTGCAAGCTGCCTTGATATAATCAACTCGATGTTAGCCACTTCTCATATGCCCACCCCCAGTTGTTCCGGTGTAAACACAACAGCAGAGGTTGCTCGCAGTGTGACGTGACAAATCGAAGTGTGTGTGACTTGTAAAGCCAACACTCTGCTGGACACCAGCAGTCCTGTAACAAGGTTACATGAGTGCTTGTAGTCCCAAGTTTGGATGATTAGTGCGCCAACCAGTTCCAGAAGTAGTTTTTAAACAGGGTAAGAATGTAAAAGTGGCTTCCTGGGAATGTGAGAGACTTTTCTTAATACTCTCCTTTTCCCTCTGATCTCTCTGGTAACAGCTTTTTGGTTTGTTTGACAGAACAGGAACAAAGTTCTAAGACGAGCAGCATTAATACATTTTGTTGTTGTTACTTTGCATTGTATTTCCTCTGCAGAAATTTAGCTCACGGCACCTGTCAACTAAGCAGCCAGCACCAAAAGATGACTATTAGAACCTTGTGTTGGTTTTATCAGGACGCTTCTGATAAAGTATTTAATGACATTTGTCAGGAGTTGAAGCTACGTTATGCAGGAAAAAAAATATTAGAAGTGAAAAGTACAGATGGAGCAGAGCAAGTCAATGTGTATGTGTGTGTGTGTGTGCGACTCTGCATCACCAAGCAAGATGAGGCATTTGTGCAGCCCTGTGAGTGTGTGCGTGTGTGAATGTGAAATATTCTGATGTGGTGATAAGGCAGTGTATGTAAGGTGTCATTAACAGGTGACATTGACTGAAGGAGTCAGTGGATGTATTTGCTATGCCACACTCCACTACACCCGTAGTTTCATTTGCATGTGTTGTCAGAGCTGGTAGGCCTTCAGGAAATCAAAGACACACACTAATACACACACTCGCACAACTGCACTCTCTGTCCTCATCTTCGTGGAGGTTAAGTGACAAATGAAGATCGATGACTGCTCTTATGGAAAAGAGAGGGTCGAATTGAAAATATGTGGGAATTAGGCTCGCCAGCAGGGTGACGATGTAAAGGCATTCAGAGCTGCAGTCGCGAGGTAAAACTATCCCCGCGCTTAATGAGGTTCAGAGGAAGCAGGAAAACCTGGATTTTCACTCAAGCACAACGCGAGGAGATTTGACAAAGAAATACAGAGAGCAAGGTCATTTTCACAGGAATCCAACTCGCTAGCATCCTCAGACTTAAATACATCCTGCACTTATTTATTGTCTCTGATTTTCACTGTGCCTGTTTTCCATTCACAAAGATATCCTGGCCACAATTCAAAACAGCTGCAAAACAAAAGCCACAATGTACAGTCAGGGATGTAAGATAATAACAGGAATAATAACAAGAATGAAATCATCCACATGGCTGTCCTTAAGGGGTTTAGGGCACCGGTTGCTAATTACAGTGAAGCGTACACAACTGACCTGGCAAAGTTTTGCTGCTGATTGAAAATAGCCATTTTAATGAAAGCAGAGGAGAGTGAATGCAAAGGCAGGGGATAATAAATTAAATTCTGTTGGTACAATTCAAACCCTGGGTCCAACACAAACACACAGATTTCACACAGCGTATGTGGTTGTGTGCATACATGCTCAGCCATCAGGCGTCAGGGATTTAACATGGTCAATTCTTTATTTTTAACATCAAGAATCGAAGAGTTCCAGTTATTAGACACGATCTTAGACAAGCAAAACTACGCTTGCAGCTGCAAATTTCTAATGTTCTCACTGTGACCGTATGCTGTGGCAAAGCAACAAAGAATTGTGGGCAATCACGCACCCAAAGTGGGCCAGCTGCATTTGGCTCTTTACACACAAACATTGGAGTTTTTCCTATAACTGCAGCAGTTTCAGATGCAGACAAAGAGAATGCAAGTGTGGAGAAAGGAAAGAAAGACGCACAGAAGAAAGAGAAAAATGGCAAGTCGTGATTTAAGGCAAGAAGACGGGAGGTCCAGGGTACACTCAGAGGTCAATGTGCACTCAGGGGAGCCCCTGTCTCGACTGCTTCCACTGTTGTATACACACTGTGTTTAGTGTGTGTGTGTGTGTGTGTGTCTTTGCCGTGCCCTGACTTTTTCACTTGCTCTACAGCTGTCTTGTCTTGTGTTTTTGTCATCCAAGTACAATTGTACATGTTTCTAATTATCAAACCCTGTGTGATGTCAAATGAGTGTATGTACTGTGTGTGTCCTTGTGTGATTGATGCACTGTACATCAGACAGATGCTGTTACTGGAGAGACAGAGTGAGCCAGCATTGGCTGCTGTGATCGAATTTGTCCAAAGCCAGAAGGACTCTCTCAGATATTGGTGTCTGCATTTTGCTCCAGTGATCTAAGATATTACTGAGCTTTTTTTTTTTTTTTTTTTCAGTTCTGCACTTGATGTATTAGAAATTGCCACTGAGGCGGTGCCTGTTGCCGTAATCATGGTGATCAAGCTAGAGATAAGACTGGAGATACATGACCACCAGAGCAGGCACAGTGAGGTTTAAATTATTCTCACTACTCTCTTTTTATTGAATCTCTTGCTCTCTCTCATTGCCGATACTTGAGTCAAGTGCTAAGTCAGTTAAGCTAAGACTGAAAAACTGCCTTTGATCCACAAACTAAGCGTTAAAAACAGCAGTGGAGTGGAGTGAGTGAACTGCTGCTGGAGGCCCTGCGCTACCCGGCCTTGAAGTTGAGTTGCTTCTGTTAACCAGCCTCGAACATCTGGGTTGAAGCAGGGTGTGGGTGAGAGAGACGGAGGGGAAAAAGACAACAGAGGGAGAGAACGAGGGGCTGTGAAGAAAAGGTATTAAAAGTGACAGATGAACAGGACTTGGGTAGACGTTCTCCTGCAGCAGCTGTGACTGCTGCCATCGCTCTGACAGGTGTCAATTAAGAATTACTGCCGGGGCCCTGTAGTCATTTTTTCCTGCCCAGCTGTCTGCCTGTGCGCCTTTCTGAGAAATAACACTTTACCCTTGTCACTGCGTTAGCGCTTAGCTACAGTCGCCCCAGAAAATGAGTGCATGGCGGGCACACTAATCGATAACCAGTGTATTAGCAATTATTTTGCCCATTGATTTACGGTGGGGCAGCGACTCCCACCGTGTTGTTATTAGCCACTGATTATATGTGCCTGTGCTGTAGTGCAGACACGCACGCTAACACATACACTCACTCTGCTGTCGCCAGGCAGGTATATTTTATCTTTAGAGCCCAGTACACAGGTAGGGACAAAACCTCCAACAGTACAGTGTGGTGATATTTCACTCTTGAATAAAATTAATAGTAAAATAATCTTTTTCTAAATATCACCAGCTCAGGATATCGAATAGTCATGTGACTTTGGGAAAGAAAGATATGAATTTATTCCCAGATTTATCTCAAAAGAAGTGAACTTCTCTGAAATAGAGCTCTGTGACTGAATGTGTGTATTTCATGTCCTTTCATTAAAAAAAGAAAATAACATGAAATGCTTTTGTGTGTTGGACATCCCCTCTGGCCACACATAATTCTAACAGGACCCAGCCACCACATCTTGAATTTGAGTAAATCCTAATGTGTCACCTTCTTGGGTTAAAGATTGCTGTATCGGCCCCTCAGTCAAATGATAGATGTGTTGGCAGTATGAGATGGAGTTGAACTGAATGGTTGATTTCAGCTGCAGTTTCTACCACGTACATAAGAACGTGTTGTTTTCCTCTTTGCTACATCATTGCACATTTATATGTTTTTGTTTTAGACTTTTGACAGTTGGTAATTAGGTTAACAGATACAACCACTTATAGATGTTTACAAATGAAATTATTAATTGATTATTCAAAAAAAATATAATTGAATCATCAGTAATAGAAATGACTCCTAATCGCAGGCCCAGCCTTTCAGCTCTCAGCTAACGTTTTCTGATGTTAAAGTGAAAAGTGCTAACATGCTAACAGTAGGTACCGTTATCAAAAAAACAGCTCATAGAGGAGTGTATGCAGAAAATTGATTGAAAAATCCTGCCCAGAGGCTGGATATTAGGAATGTAATCACAAATGTTATTAATTTATCTGTAAATTGATTGATTAGATTAAAAGGTATATTTGTTTTTTGGACATTGTGTATTTGCAGATCTTTCTTTTTTTTTTTTGTATGTGTTGAAGGTTTTTCATATTTTCAGATGACACATTTACACAAGTGTCGTCAATGTTAATATTGAGACAAATAGCCCCATAGCCCGAGATAACTCCTGTTCTTGTATTTAGCTCAGTGTTGTACCTCAGTAGTAGCTCTGTTCAAGTTCAGAACAGGAACATGAAACTTTGTAATGGAAAGTTGCATCAATTCTTCACGCCAAACTATAAAGCAACCCTGAAAAAGGCTGGAGGCTCCCAAACAGAATTAGTAAATTTTGTTTATATTTTATTCTGGTTGCCTGGGTAATGGTTGGATTTGGATTTAATATGTATACACATGATAACTGTACACTCTTGGTGTTGTGAAAATAATCCCCCTGCAAACATTGAGAGAACATTAACATTAATTAGACACATGCAACCAAGCAGCAGCGAGTGGTGAAGTTTCTCCCCTTCATTGCCCTAAGTGAGCTTTGTACTCTATGTGCAGCATGTGGTGCAAAATCCGGCCCACCCCCCGACAGTTACTGGTTTTTAGTACCTATGGCGCCGAGAAAAGCTGGCCTCAGCAGATCCCAACAGTAGCCAGTGCAAGTGGACAAAAGTCAGGGAACGGAAATTTTTATCCCCCAAGGAGTGTTTATTTAACTGATAAGGCGGGTTGAGAAGCAATGAATATCATTTTTTGGACACTAGTTTACTGCAGATAAGCCATCTGGGAATGGATACAGTTAACAGATGACACTTTGTCCTTGAGAGGGGACACTGGGGAAGGTCATGCTGCAGGCTAGTGTAGTGCCACTGCCATCTCTCTTTCCTCCTCTTACCTCCGCATCTTTATCTCAGCCCACAAACCTACAGCCTCTCTCTCTCTGGCTCTTTTTTTTTTTTTTTTTTTTTTTTTTTTTTTTGTGTGTGTGTGTGTGTGTGTGTGTGTGTGTGTGGGGGGGGGGGGGGGGGGGGGGATAAGCCTTTTCTCATTCTCATCCTATCAGTCATCAATCTCTATCTTACTGACTCAATTCTCCTCTACCCTGCTCATATTTTCTTTCATCTTCTCCCTGTCTCTCGCCCTCATCTATCGCTCTCTCACCGGATGCTCAAGAGTCAGTGAACTGGTTACAAGAACATGAACTCGACATCTGAAAAGGAGAGCTTAATACTCTCCTCTTTCAGGCCCGCTGGCCTTGTTCTCATATATCAAGAACCTCTTTTTTGAATAGTCTGATTTCAGCGACATTCTGCAGTCACACTTCTGACTTGTAAAAATCCAAAAGGTCACAGGGCAGTAAAGTCTTGTGTCATCTTCTTTGAAGTCTAAGCACATGACTGTCACATATTTTCCGTGAGCCATTCCCATTAAGCAGAGAGTTATCCATAAAGCATGTTGCACATTAATAGAATGAAAGCATATTTTGTTGATGTGGCACTGTTCAGTTTTGTTTGACGCTTTCATTAAAAAGAAACCCATAGACCACACTTTGCTCGGGGTCACACACAGTAATCACTTAACAGCCATCGGCCACTTGATGGGCAGTTGAAAAGGGATATAATGTCTCGTGATCCCAGTCAATTCAACAACACCACATGCTACCCCCCCAAAAATTCCTCCCAAATCTTTCCTGAGCCGGCGTGTTGTCTCAGACAGTGACAGTCACAGGGGGTATAAGCTCAGCTCTGTCCCTCTAAGTTGTCTGTCTCAGAGAGAACAGCAGGAGGCCTCTTGTATACCCAAATGTCTCCTCTGTCAGTGTGTCTCTCTCGTCACTCAGTCCCCCACACACCGAACCAGCTGTCTGTCTGTCTCACTTGCTGGCTGGATGTCCACCTGAGCATCTGTTTCTGATTACCTGTCTCTGTTTGTGTCTCAGTTTGTCTGATGCCCCAACTGTTGGCCTGTTTACTTGTCTCTTTCTAGTCCATCTGCCTCTGGTCTCTGTCATCACCATGCACACTTTCATATTGAAGAACGTCGGCAATAACATTGAACTTTGACTTAATAACAACAAAAAGTGGCATGATGTGTTGTAGCTGTTTGTGAAGTGGACTGTAATTAAGTACATTTTCCTATTTACTGTACTTACATGCATGTAAAATTTCTATTTCTTAGTGGAGAAGATGTAATTTTTCCTCCACTGCATTTATCAGACAGCTGGAGTTTTAAGATACTGAGAGTTTGGCAGACAACCAGCATTGACTGTTCGTGTGCCTGATTAAGAAACAGTCATAACAAAAAAAACCCTATAAACCACACGTTCTCATTTTAACACAAATTATAGTATGCTACTGACTACACTCTAGAGTCATGGGGAGATGGATTTTGTTACATTTGAGCAGAAACAGGCTGGTTGGGTCCCCTTTTTCCACTCATTATGCTAAGCTAAGCTAACCAGCTGCTGACTGTTTTACTGAGTGAACAAAGAAAAAGAAATGGAGGCATTGATCTTCTTGTATAAACTCTTGACAAGAGCAAATCAAGTTCTTCCCAAAATGTAAAACTATTCCTCTAAAGACTTGTAGATAAAATCTATGAATCGCTCATAAAACATGACAGAACATTTTGAAAGTGTTGCAAGGGAGTCAAAATGACTTCCTCTATTACCAGCTACAATATCAGACAGCTACAATTTACACTGGTAATCTAAATAATAACCGAGTGAAATAACATATAATAACACGGAGCCCAGGACCATTGAGTAAAGTGCACACTCCATGACTTTGACTAAAGCGCCCTCTTAAATTAAAGATTTTGAGTGTAGTTTGTGATGCTACTGCAACTGTTTATAGCTACTTGCATCTTTTTTCTGTGGAGCTGGAATGAAAAGTGTCTGTTATCCAGTCACACCATGAAACATTTGCTCTTGTTGATGATCATGGCTACCTACAAATTGTGATTGATTAAAGGCTTCTGAATCCAGTCGAAGTGCCCCATTAATTTCCTCTTCATAGTATTTGCTTCTGCCTTCTCCCTTACTTTCTAATTTGGGTACTGCTTGCTGCTTCACCTTTGTGAAGGTCTGTGTAATATATCTGTCATCTTGCTGAATACTTACAGTATATTTGGAATTTTTATGGCCTTACATTTAAAGTCCAAGAATGGCCACATTCCCAGTTTCACTGCGTCTGTGTGTGTGTGAGTCATTTTTAGGTGTGTGTGACGTACTTCTTTTACTTCACCAATCTGTTTTTCCTCTCCATCTTCTCAGTTTGTCATTTCATTAATTTCCTGTCTTGCCTCATAGTCGAAGCCTTAGTTTGCAAACCTTTCCGTTTTAGCTATAACTGAGAAAATAGACAATGAACCCACAAAGTTATGCCATACACATTAGCCTGGAAGTCCAAAGAGACAAGTCAACAGTTTTGGCATCAAACTGCACAGAAACCACTGTTTGAAAAAATCTGTTTAATTCACCCAAAATATACTGTAGTCACAGATGTGGAGTGGAGCTGCAAATCTTTGTGTGCATAACAATTTTCATCTGAAATATGAGACGATGGTAGTTTGATTTAGGGCCGCAACTAAGTGTTATTTTCATTAGTGATTAATCTGCCCATTATTTTCTTGTCATAAAGTAGTGAAAAATGCCCGTCACAACTTATAAGAGTCTAATGTGATGGAATCAAATTACTTACAGTACCTAAAACAGTTTACAGCTCAAATATATTCAGTTTGCTACAATAAAACAAAAAAAAAAAGCAGCAAATCCTCACAGTTTAGAGGAAAGAACAAGAGAACGTACTTGAAAAACTCTATAAAATATGTATCACATTTGAGAGGCTTAACACATCATGGTGCATTTTTGATTTCCATAGGTTTGCTTACTGTAGAAACAGATTCAAAGCAGCGTGATCATTCATATCATATGAAAAAAGACGGTCAGATGATTTTCCTCCCTCCATCGTGGTCCGTTGAAGCTGAGGTTACACGAGGGAACAAGTCAATATAGTATCCATCATTTATGATTTCCAGCAGGAGAAAAAAAAATGTGTGCTGGTCTGAAGTAGCTTGAGGCTCCTCTGGTATCAATAACAACAGGTTGCTTTGTTGTAACCGAGTCTCAGTCGGAAAAACACAGCTGTTGTTTATACGGCTCTGGACTCTGTTTTAACACAAGAAAACCTTTGATATCAACTTATCAGTATGAGAAACTCTGGAGTTGAGTGTCAGTGTGTGAGCTCAGAGTCCACCGTGTGAGACTCTCGCTCAGGCCTGGAGAGGATTGGACCGACTCTAACAGGACAACTACCCAGATGATGTAACAGTCACGCCAAACAAACGTTAATTTATCTAGATAACCATCAGCAGGATCGGCAGAGCGTATTACACAACCAGGGGTTTTGTGCCTCAATGTCAAGTCTTTCAATAGAGAATCATGAATCTAAGAAGCTCTTTTCTACGAGGAGCTTTAATGAATAGAGAAAGGAACACGTTTGGTGCATTTTGCTCCAGTTTGTAACCTGTATTTGATACATGTTGAAACATTACTAACTGTTGGTAGTGTACCAGCTGATCCGGCGCGTTAAAGAAAGTTCAGAGCATCCAAATGTTTGTAAAGAAAAACTTAACCACACAGCTGGACAGGTCTGTCTCAAGAAAAGTGGGTTAAACAGGCATTTTCACATGCTGTTAAACTTTTTACAACTACTGTTGAGCGCTTCTTTTAGCCTCACAGTGCCCGACAGTGGAGTTACTGACGGTACAGTCCTGAGCCCCTACTTTTGATATTTAGGATCTATTATGTATGGAGGAGCTGAATGACTACATGGTCGGGGCCAGAGAGCTAGACAGCACTGAGTGAGACACCATTGTGTGTGTATGTGTGTGTGAGAGTGAGAGAGGAGGTGCAGAAAGAAGCTATGGAAGGAGGGGCATAAAGGGGTGAAAAAAAAGAGGAGAAAGAGTGACAGCGGACAAAAGAGAACCAGGGAGGAAAGGAAGGAGGGGGGGGGATGAGGGAGTGGAAAAAGAGGAGGCTGAGCAACAGAGGAGTGAAAGAGAAATGACTTGAGGGGTTGAGGGATGGAGAGAGAGGTGGATAAACCGAAAGAGAGAAAAGTATCAAGGCAGTGGAGAAGGGAAAAAAAAGAGAGGGAGCGGCAGTGAAAGCAGTTGGATGGTAGAGGAGAGGGAGAAAGAGAGCGAGAGAGAGGGGAGGATGTCACCCATGGCTGCCACTCATCACTCACAACTTAATGACGCTGTTTTTTTCCCCCCCTTTCTCCCGCTTCTTTTCCGTGGGAGAGGGGGAGGGAGTTTGTCCCGCGCCCAATCAAACAGGGGTCACTCAGAGTTCACAACCTCCAGGTGGGACTGTCCTCCACCAGGGGAAATGTTTGTGGATGTGGGTGGTGTGTGTGTGTGTGTAGCCACGAGGATCCTCTGCAGCAGGAGATAGTTTAGTGAAGTCGAGGTTCGGAGTTTACATGAAAATTACGATTAAGATTTATCAAAAACAAGCACAATGAGTGAAAAGGGAAATATTTGTATGAAAGCTAACACTGGATTCCAAGCCTGACCGATCTGTAAACATGATCAAGGCTTTGTTTTTCCTGCCTGTCAGCCTTTCATTTTGGTCAAGGTGCAAATGCCTGGTCCAAAGTTTGTGCTCATGTGTTTACATGTGTGTACATTTGAAGCATGTGCGTTTATGTGTGTGCGCACTTGTTTGCGAGAAAGCCGCTCCGGCTGTCTGTTGTGTCCTTCTGGGATTGGCCCGCTTCCTATTCCAGCGTCAGTGTTTTGATTCAGTTTGTGTTTATGTGTGTTTGTGCATGTGGGAGTGTGATGTGTGTGTGTGTGTGTGTGTGTGTGTGTGTGTGTGTGTGTACGCGCTTAGCTCCATTTGTCCTCTCACTCATTCCTGTTTCTGGGAAGCATCAGCCGTTTAAAACTCAAACGGCAGGATTTTTTTCCCCTCGCTCTCCTCCTCGCACCAAATTTGGGGAACAGCTGGGGCGGCCATGACGATGATTTGTCTCCCTCTGCCCGTCTGCCTGACAGGTTGAGACCATGCACACACACACACACACATACTACTCAGGGAGACACAGGCACTCACTAATAGGCACATATACACAATTAAACATGCTCTCAGTATCACAGACATGCAGGCACAAACACACACACTCACACAGACACAACCGTAGACACATACCCGTTATAAGAGGCCGTGTTCTCAGGGCGCTGCCAAAACACTCTGATTTCCTTTAGCCTGGGCGGCCATACATCAGCTTGGGGCCTCCCAGCCCGGATGGCAGGGGCTGACAGAATGACATGTGTCATTTATCAAACGAGGGGCGCCAGGCCTCAGGAAAAGAACAGACTGCGCGTGACAAAGCCCCCCGAGAGCTCTCCTCCACTCACAACGAGGGGAGTGTGTCATGGGATAGACACTGACAAATCTACGGAGATAGAACACACATGGATACACTCTGACACCAACACACAAGCAGAAGAGACACACACACTGAGCACAATATACAAACCCAACATGTTAGATCCAAGCTGCACTGTGGCTCTGAACGCAGCCTCTTTGCCTTTGTTTAAAGAAAGAGACGACGTGTAAAACACGAGGCAATAAACATATATATTTTCTAGATTTTAATATGCTGGCAGTGGATCTACAAACACACATACCCACACACATACACACACCCACATGTATGTTTCCCTCACAGCCAGAGGAGCAGCAGCCAAAGCCTCTCCTGTTGCCAGCAGCAGGCCTGTCTGTGTGCCCGTCCTTCTTAATGAACGGTCACTGGCTGCCGAAAGGAACTCTCTTAGCTGGCAACGCCGCTCCATCTCCCTCCTTTCATATCCATGCCACCACACACGCACAATATCCCTCTTTTCTCCTTCATTATGTCTCCCCTCTCTTCATTCCTTCCCTTTCCTCTTCCCTCTCTGTGTCGTGATCCCCCTCCGACCCTATTTTTACTCTCTCCATAGCCCGTTCATTTGTCTTCATAAGGCTAATTTATTTTCTCTGCCAGATGCGAGCTGACAGCCATCAGTCTCCGTCTCCCACACACGCTGATGCGCACACACCTGACCCCCTGACACTCAGATAAATACACTAACATGTACACACAAACGCACACGGCCCTTTTCTCCCTTTTTTTTAAACCTCTGTCTCTATTACACCCATTCACAGCCTGTATTACCTCACACTGCTCTGAGGTCAGCTCTACGGTCACATACCCTCTGTTTTACCCCTGTCCTCCACCCCCTCCAACCCCCAAACCCTCCCATTAACATTACAGAAGATGGATGTGTCTTCATAGCGGAGATTGATTGCGGATATAGAGTTATGGTGCCATTTATGTGTGTGCGTGTGTGTGTAAGAGTGTGTTAGTGTTAGATGGAGGGCACTTTGGGAGGCGGCGTTGGGGGGCTGAAATGTGAGGGAGGCTTTTCTTTGGTTTCCAGAACCTTCCAGCCGTTCGTTGTCTGTCCACAGCCTGATATTGTGCTCTGTTGAAGGATTGCTTCCTCTCTTCCTGCCTCTCTCTCTCTGACTGTGAAGCTGCTCATAGCCATTGTATGCTGAGACACACACACACACACACTCTCAGGCATAGTCGCACACAGACACAATTAGAGTGAGATGGCTACTGATACAAGTCCACTTTGAGAGCTCAGTACATAATTTACCGACTTTCCTCAGAGACCCCTTTTTCTCCCGCTGATCCCTCCTCCCTCGTATCACTTCTTCTTTTGTCACTTTATTGCCATGGTCATCAGGAAGAGGGAAAGAAAAAAAAAACCTCCACACAAGCACACACACAAACTGCTGAGTGGTTCATCTTATGCTTTTGTTATATTCTTCGTTACGCCCCTATGCTTTTCATCACGCTTTAAATCCTAAACTAGTGTTGAAACAAAACAGCAGAACTTTGTTTAATGGAGCACCAGACCTCAGCTCCAGCTCGTCACTTGAGCTGGCAGAATGAAAAAGAAAATGTGGCGATGCATAAAGGATAGCGGTTTTGATGGTGCACAATTGCTGGAATTTCCCTGGTGTCACATGCAGTTAAAAGCAGTAAAATGTTTGGGGACGTTGGGTTGTCCTGAGCAGCCTCCTGCCCTGAGGGTTTGCGGTTCTAATTAATTTCCCTGAAGTGACTTTATGGTTTTAAAACTTATGATTTCTTTGTGTGTTCTTTGTGCATGTTGGGAAGGTGATGTAAGTCAGGTCTCTGAGGTCCTGTTCTCACAGTGTGTCCTGCATTCTTGTGTGCAGGCTTGTGTTGCATATCTGCTGTTTGGGTTGTTTTTGAATGCCTCACTGGGAAGTAGATAGCGTAGAGAGGAGCTGATGGACTGTTTGGATCCTGAAAACAAAATGTTACTGTGTCTGTGTCACCCTGGCCCTTTCACTCGGTCCCATAGTTCAGAGCCCAGTCAAACCTGAAGTTGAAACAGCAAAAGCAACAAAACTAATACATTCCAAGGGCATCGCTGTTGATGGTAGATTAGCTTGAATCAAATTCAGATTATATCTTTTCATGTGCACTGTTGATGAACAGTAAGTGGTCTTGAAAGTGGTAACCTCTCCGACTCAGTTGCTTGCACCTTTTTTTTTTTTAAATATATATCCTAGTTCTTCATGGAGGAGTGGGTTCCTCTTCTTTAACTGTGTCAAATAACAGTCACATTGTATCACTATCCCATAATGAGCTAAAATAACATTCATGATTTTTATAACTTGCTCTGGTGTCTTATCACACGCCAACCCTCGACTTACCATGGAGATGATTTTATCAAGTGTCAAATTTTGCTGGATTACTAACATGATGTGATGTTCAGTTCTGGTCGGTCCTGGTCCGGTTTAACCTCTGGCTCTGTTATAGGTCAAGTTGAATGTGACCATTTTGTTTTCCCCCGGAAATTAAAAGGGGGAGGGACTCAGACTTCTGGGTGATGCCGCAGCCCTGTGAGGTTTATGGTTCAATTGCAGGAGTTTCAAGCTTCAACCACATTGGCAAACTTCCTCTATCTCACCTTACCTCTCCTCTTCAGTAACTCTGTGTTGACTGAAATAGTGCAAGAACATGAAGACGAGGACTAAACAGCTCAGTAGAGAAATATTAAAAAGAAAAAAAAAAGCAACTCAGAATTATTCTAAAATAATTATATTCCCTTCTGGATAGCTTGTTAGCAGTTAGCTCACCACCTACAGTACTTCACCAAGAAGCAGTGTGAGTATAATTACTTCCTCATCCTTGTAATCTCTTAGGGCCAAATATTTTTGCAAAGACGAGTGCATGGATTCTGCTTTGCTACTTCACAGGCATTCAAGGTGCTTCCTTCCCACAGAGTTAAAGATCAGATTTGTGTGTGTGTGTGTGTGTGTGTGTGTGTGTGTGTACATATTTTCTCTCCTTGTTTTCTTCTCTATGTTGTTCCTCGGCAGTGTACAAAGTGGATGGCCTCTATGAATTGAGGGGAGGGCTGACAGCGCAGAGAAGGTTGATTGATGGCTTATTGTGCAACCGGACTCGGCTAGACTGAACTGGTTAGGTTGTGACCCTGTTTTGGCCCTGTGCCCTCTAATTTTCTTTTTTTTTTATTCTCGCCTTTTTTCCCCTCCCTCTGCCTGTATCACACCATTTACCTCTGTCACTCTCACACACATTCAGACATGCACAGTACATAAATATACATGTACGTGCAGACTACACATGCTTCCTACCCCCCCCCCGCCGTCGTCTTTGCTGCACTAAACTCATCATTGTTGCCATCATTCATTCTCGCCTGTTTCCTTTCTTCCTTCCTCTGCCCACTTTGTTTTCTTTGTCACTGCTCCTTCAGGACAGGTTTTGTCCCATGAGTCATTTCATCAGGTTTCATTTTACAGCCTCTATTCATTCTGGTCCGAAAACACTGGCCACTTTCAGGAAATGCACCAAAAGGGATTCTAATGTACAAAACCAATGCCGCTTTTGATTAAACTTCACTTCCCCAGTTGCCAACCAATTGATGTGGGCACTGGAATCCACCAACAACCACGTTTTGACAAATCCATGAGAGACGAAGTTACGCCTAAACACCAGACACACTAGTTTAAACTGTGGTTCAGCTTGTTTTTTTCCTGCAATGATTTTCTGCTTCTATTCTCCACACAACCATAGTGATTTATGGTAATTATCCATCTTTGGGGTCATCCATCAACTGGTTGTTGCTAGGCGATGGGAGCAGCTGTTGTTTAGTCGGGGGAAGCTCCACTGTCAGGGGCAATGCAGGTGAATTCAAAAGACGGCATCTATGAAAAAAGACTGAAATTGTGTTATTTTGTTAGCTTGTTAGTAGTTAGTGATTAATTCTTTTCACTGTGAAACAGAGCTCCTTCCTGTCAAGTAACGGCCACTCCTGAAGGATCCAAAATAGAACTTGTTAACCTGTATGTTAGATAATTAACAATGTGTAAAATCTCCTCACTTGTATTATAAGAGAACTGGAACAAATAAAAATCTTGTAAATGGTAAAGAAACTGACAATATTTGTAGTGAAAGAAATCTGTGTAACAAATGACATCTGTCTGATAAAGCCTACATTGAATCACTGCTTGGCACCGGCAAATCTCACTCACATCATCTTTAATTAGCATTAGTAATGCTTTATCTGTACTTTGCCTGAAAACAAACCAGATGGTTTGAAATGTCTGTGCAGCACCAGAGCAACGTTCGATTGTTAGGCGGGGGGGGGGGGGGCG
Source organism: Caranx ignobilis (assembly GCA_021432705.1). Classification (NCBI taxonomy): domain Eukaryota; kingdom Metazoa; phylum Chordata; class Actinopteri; order Carangiformes; family Carangidae; genus Caranx; species Caranx ignobilis. Next base: position 5,117,321 of record MU269991.1, on the reverse strand, counting down.
GGTGGGTTGGCAGAAAAGTCGAGCAGAAAGGGCTGGAATCTGCAGCGCCGATGATCTAATGGCTGTTGTTTCATCTCAGAACAAGCAGGCACTGACAGTTCAGGGAAAAGGTGATTTATAGACCACAGTCACTGTCACGGCGTGTCAAAACTGGCTCACGGGAGAACTGAACACACAGGGACAAAGACGAGAGAAAGAAATTGAAGAAAAGAATAACAAAAGAAACTCGCAGAGCAATTCAAGGAAGAGCCAGAAATGCTTTTCTTTAGGAATCGCTGCAGTTCTGCGTATTTGTTGCTTTACAGATTTAGTCTGTGTGCATCCATTGTTGGGTCTTTTTCCGTCACAGCTTTTGTCTTTCTTTCTTTCTTTCTTTCTTTCTTTCTTTCTTTCTTTCTTTCACATATACACTTCTAGAGGCCTAATGAAGCTAAGCCAGAGGTAAAATACACTGTCTGTATGACCTATTTAAAAAGGCTATTAGCATAATATGTGTTCAAGTAAGTGCAAATTACTTGGAACGTACGTGAAAGCCCCGAGGACAGTCCTAAGTTTTGGGGGGAAAAAAAAAGTAATTTATCTTTCATTTCATTTAAATTTAGTAGACTTCTGTGTTTGATAAGAAACATCAAAGGCTCTTATAACCTTTACGACAGAATCCAGAGCAGCTGCCACAAGTATCATGGAAGTCAAAAAAAAAAAAGTCAAATGTGAAATGTTGTCTGCACACATAGCTCCCAGCATGATGAGCAGACTGCACTGGTTGTTTTGTTTTCCCCCGACCAGAAGAACGGAGGAAGCCGAGAACCTGGATTTGTACGACACACGAGCTATTAGAAGCCCCCGAGCTATTGTGCCATATGGTGGTCTATTCCATGTGGGCTGGGGTAGGGTGGGGCCAGGAGGCTGCTGTTAGGTGGGCTTTTTACATGTCTGGTCAAGCAGGCTGCGGGGTGAAATTATGGCTAATACATGGTATCCGTGGCAACATTTATCTGTGGAGCTTTTTGTTATGTGTTGGGATGCAGCCACAATGCAAAGCGTGCACTTGGATTTCACGGTGAAAAGTTTCTCTCCTCAGTTTGAGCAACAAAGTGAAATAGTTTCAGAGCAGGCAGAACCTGTGGGAGGGATCCTGGCAGATTTTCAGCCACAAAAGAAATCCAGATTGATAGAGAGAGTTTTACATTTAACCAGCTTGCTTAATTTTGTAATGATTTGGAATTGGCCAGTGGTGTTTCTTTTCTTTTGTTTATGTAGATTTAGAGTCCATGTATGAGAGGATCTGTTAGTGCTCAGTTGTCTGTGAGTGTTGGTCTGTGCCAGTTTTTCCTGAGTGTGCGTCTTCCACACAACCAGAGTGTCAGGTCCTATGAAACCACAGCCACAACTATCCCAGAGTGAAAAAAAAGAGCAAGAATGAAGACGATGGGGGAGAGCAGAGAGAGACAGAGATTGCCTGACATACTAAGCATTACCATAATTGGCTTTTCTACATGATAGGACAGAGGAAATAATAATGTCATTTTATTTACAGCCTTCTCTCTGCTGAAACACACACACACTCATGCACGCCGTACAGGTCAATGACACACACTGATCAGGCCTGTCCAAAGCCATCAGAGGTGAGTGGCAGGGAATGGAGGGGCCAGTGACAAAGCGAAACGGGAGAGAGAAATAAGACTGCCACGCCAGAGCTCCCATTTTGAAGGGTCGCTAAACGGTGTGAGGGAGCCTCGCCGGCCGCCCCGTTCCCAATGCAGCACTCGGCCACGCAGGGTAAATCAGCAGGGTGAAAGCTGGCGGAATTGGACATTAGCACTGCAAATGAGAGCCGGGATTGCCCTCTTCTCAGAGACAACATGAATAAATGAAGAAGGTTTAGAGGGGAAAGCGTGTGTTTTGTGTGTGTGGATGTGTATGAAATCGAGAGAGAGGGAGAGAGGGGGGTGGGGGTTGTTGATTGTGCCAGTATCATGTCATACTCAAGTTATCTCACCCTGTCACTAGTTATCTCTTGGAACTGGTCAGGAGCTCTGACAAAAACCAGGTGTTAGTGGATTTGTCAATATGATAAAGACACAGAGGATTTTTTTTGCTTCTGTCCACTTCCACTTAGTATGAGTTTGAGTTGAAAAGTAATTCACTTTTTTTTCCACTGTTTTGTACATGGAAACACAGTTATACCACATACGTGTCTGTCCTGTCTAAGACCAGCAGTGTAGTGTTAATGGAGTTCAATGTAAAATATTATTGAAGCAGCAAATAAGTAAATAAGACTTTGAATCTGAGCAGGTTTTCAATAGCAGCTTTCACATGGACAGTTTTCTGCTGTAACCAGAACAGTATTGATGTTGGATGCACAGGTTCAATGTGCAGGGCCAAGTCCAGGTGTGTGTACATGTTTGTGTTGTGTGTGTGTGTGTGTCTGTGTTGTGGGGTTTTTTAGTGACAAGGAAATTACCTTTTTCACACTTCAGTCACATTTGATAATTCAAGTCTGTATTAAAAGTGTTGTGCAAACGTTTGCATGTACAGACCTCACACAGCTTCCTGCCTTGGGGGAGGGATATAGTGTGTGTGTGTGTGTGTGTGTGTGTGTCTTGTGGGGGGGGGGGGGTGTCCTACTGTGGTGTCACCTGTCTGCAGCAGGAAATCCTGGACTCTGGGCACAACAATAGTGACAGGCTCCTCTCCAGACGCAGATGGCTTCGCTTTCCCCCCACCAGCCACCATGCATCTCTGCTTGCACCTGACACACTGTGACACTTGACACACACGCACACACACACACACACACACACAAACTGCTCAGCCACACCTAGCTTACATAAACCTACAAACTTGCACACACGTGGCAGAAATTTAACTGATTCCTCTCAACTTTTATCTCGTACTTAGTTTGTTGCAGGACGTTTAACTTGTTTCCCTGTCATGTTTTTTTTCCTCTCTCTGTCAGAAATGCCCATGTACACACACATGCACGCACGCGCACACACACACACACACACACACTCTTGTTCGCTGGCCTAAACACATCTTTTCTCCTCTCTTTTCAAAACTTCCCCTCTTTTGCCTATCCTCCCTGACAGCACAAAGTGGGCTTACGTTTTTGACTGACAACCACAACAGACACCTTCAACCCCCCCCCCCCACTCTTCCCCTCCACCCCCGTTTTAATCCCCTCCCTATCCCTCTCTCCCTCCCTCCCCTCTCCCTCTTTTGTTCTGAGTGACGCTCGAAAGCCGCCGTGTCAGCATCTTTTCCATCTCTGATTGCCTTATTAGCCGGCGGTGGCACCCGCAGCTTTTCTGACACAGATGGTGAAGGAGGAGGCTCGAGCGGGTGGGGGGGGGGGGGATGGCTGAGTTGTGTTTGTTGTTGTTACTTTCCCCTCCCACCTCCTCTCAGGCTTGTTTGCGTGGACACTGACACCTCAAGCTGACACTGACACACTCCTGACACTGATGCCTGTCAAGGCAGCATACGGAGGATGGCAGGGAAAAGCTAGAATTTAGTGTTGGTGCGCTTTCTGTGTGTGTGTGTGTTAGAGTGTGTGTGTTTGTACTGCTGTCAGGTTTCTCTCACTTTGTCAGCTCAGCTGCTTTGTCTTTAACTACTCTCACCACATTGACTTTGAATAGGTTCAGTTTTGCATTTATTTCAATACAGTGGGCTGCATCTTGATTGGAAGGACCGAGACAGGTTGAAAAAAAGCTTTACAGCTGCTTTGGCAAAAGGTTAAAATCTCCTAATTTAGTGACTAACTCAAGTGAATGATTCAGTGTAGCCTGTGTATAATTAAGAGCTTACACTTAAGAGCAAAGCTTGCACAGGAAAAGTTTAATTAACTAGAGGAAGGTGGTACATCCACTCTCTCTCTCACACACACACACGCGAACACACAAACACACAAGGCAGAGTTGCAGCTGTTGGACCTCCAGCTTTTTCAAGGCAGCAGTAACTGGCACCTCACAAACATCAGGTATTATGTCCATTCCTATTATGGGATAGAGAGCTACATGCTGTTTGAAGCTGACAGCACATCTGCCTCCTCACTGGAGACTGATTCTGGCACCTCAGACAAGCATCTTACCAGGGATGGATTGGGGGAGCTGCCTTTGCATATTTAACCCTCTATTTTTCCCTCTTCCTGCTTCTCTATAATATTCCCGTTTGAATCTGTTTTCAGGAAGGATCCTATATTACAGGATCCTTTTCAGGCTATATTTCATTGTTATTTCTATCTCTCTCTCTCTCTCTCTCTTTTTTTTTTTTTAATCTTTGACATCTAGAATTTAAAACTGATTTCAGTACAGCATTTGGCCTGAAATGATTTGTGAAATTCTCAGACAGTCTCACAGAGAGAGAAGGCAGCCATTTTCAATTGATACTATAAACCTCTCTCTCTCTTCCTGTAAAATGGCACACTTGACGCTGTGAGTACTCAGGGAGCACAGGCAGTAACAACACGGCTTGTCATGTCCACTGGCCGTTTCCTAGCATCACGCTGTGAGGACTTCTACAGCCGATGCCAAGTTGACTCCAGCCAACCATAGCTTGGCAAAGATGATGTAGCTGGCATTTTCCTCCACTATCTCTTACTTGCAAATCCATAGTATGTGCGGCATGTTGGAAGAATAGAGCAAATCAATGTCGGGAACAGATCTATAGCCTCACTTCAGCAGCAAAATAAACTATGAAATACTGACTTCTGACTGCATTGCTGTAGGCTGTTCTAGCATTTCAATTTGCTGATAAGGAAAAGGGATTTATATTTGATGAATGTACTGAAATGCTTGCACATACTGTATGTAGCCAGTAAATTCAACTTATTAATTCAGTGTTACCACTCAGTATATGTTGAGAAGGAAACATCAAAGTGAGTCTTTAACAGATCAATCAATGAGGCATACTTTTTTTCCTTTTTTTTTTTTTTGAAAAGAGACAAAATGTCTTCGTTTCTACAGGGAAGAAACTCATCTCACATGATTAATAAGTATCATCAACTCTGAAGATTTGCTTTCTGTGTAATTTGAAATTTTGCTTGTTTTAAATCGAGGCAGAAACATTTCTGTGGCTTGTCTCTGCTCCCTACCCTTGCTGAGTTTTAGTGTTCAATAGCTTCATTAGGCAGTGCAGTGAAGAGGACTATCTGTCATTGTCAAGATATGGATGTTTGCCACTTTATTATTGCAAACCTGTGTCCTCTGCTGGGACTATTGACAAAAATCTCTTTAGGATTATTGCACATACCACCTTCATATAGTAACGACTCGTAGATATATAATTTGTGTGTATATATATAAAACATATAGAGAAAAATATCCAATGTGACGTTTCCCCTCTGTTTTGTTTTTCAGCTTATGGACCTGAGGATGAATTTAAAGCAGATAAGACTGATGAAGAGGAACATCTGCAGGATGATGGCCTCTCTCTGGACGGTCAAGACACAGACTTTTTGTTCAATGAGGACGAGGATGGAAGAGAACGCTTTAGCTGCCAAAACTCTCCACTCAGCAATGGCACTAACCCAGATGCTGGGTATGCCTCTCCACTCAGCACCACCAGTGACCAACTGGTGGACCTTAAGACCACGTCCTCCTTTAGTGATGGTCAAGACAAGGTAGAGGAGAAGCTAGGGGAGAGCACGGAGTCCATCAATGGCCTCTCACTACAGGACAGTCTGGCAAAAATGAAAGCCGTCTATGCAAACCTGATCTCTGATGCCTCCTGGTCCAGCATTGCTCTGGACATGCTCAAAAGTAAACAAGGGAACAATTTTGCAGCTAGCAATGGCAATGGGACCAATCACAAAGGGAGCAATGGTTTCCTGACCAGTCATAGCCCTGGCAACATCCACATGAAGAACAGATGTACCACTAGCAATGCCTCAGCCACTACTAATATTACCACCAGCAGTACCACCACAAAAACAGTGTCAAGCAGCAACAACACTAGCACTAGTGTAAGCTCTGGTGGCACAGGAGGTTTAGCTTATGACTGGCACCAGGCAGCACTGGCCAAAACCCTACAGCATACTCCATACCAACTGCTTCCTGAGCCTAGCCTTTTCAGCACCGTGCAGCTTTACAGACAAAACAATAAGCTCTATGGCCCAGTGTTTACTGGTGCCAGCAAGTTCAGGTGCAAGGACTGTAGTGCAGCCTATGACACTTTGGTTGGCCTGACAGTGCATATGAATGAGACAGGACACTACCGTGATGACAATAAGGACACTGAGGATGATCGAAGCAAGAAGTGGTCCAAGCCACGCAAGCGTTCCCTGTTGGAGATGGAAGGCAAGGAAGATGCCCAGAAGGTTCTTAAATGCATGTACTGTGGCCACTCTTTCGAATCCTTGCAAGACCTGAGTGTTCACATGATCAAAACAAAACACTATCAGAAAGTGCCTCTAAAAGAACCAATGCCAGCCCTTGCCTCAAAGCTGGTACCCCCAACCAAAAAAAGAGCATTTCAAGACTTGATTTCCCCAAGCTCACCAGAGTCTGTCTCATCTGGCATAGTCCTGGGAGAGTCTCCCAAAGACCAAAAACTGACCAATCCCTATGTCACTCCTAACAATCGATATGGTTACCAAAACGGTGCAAGCTATACTTGGCAGTTTGAGGCACGCAAGGCACAAATTCTTAAATGCATGGAATGTGGCAGTTCACATGATACCTTGCAACAACTGACAGCCCACATGATGGTCACAGGACACTTTCTTAAAGTCACGAATTCAGCCTCTAAAAAAGGTAAGCAGTTAGTGTTTGATCCTGTCATTGAAGAGAAAATTCAATCGATTCCTCTGCCGCCTACTACCACACGACTCCCAGCACCCAACGGGAAGTCACAGCCTAACTCTCCATTGCAGCCCTGTAGCCCTGAGGAGAAAATTGAGGAAAAGAAAGATGAAGAGATGGAAGAGGAGATAATGGAACCGAGGGAACCAGAGAAAAAAATAAAAGAGGAGAAAGAAGATCCCTCTGAAAAAGCTGATAAACCTGTAAAGGCCAAATCTTACCAATATCTGAGAGAAGAAGACTTAGAAGAGACACCTAAAGGTGGCCTGGACATCTTAAAGTCTTTAGAAAACACAGTTTCAAGTGCAATCAGCAAGGCCCAAACAGGCACTCCCACTTGGGGTGGATACCCCAGCATTCATGCTGCCTATCAGCTCCATGGTTCTTTGAAATCTGCTTTGCCCTCGTGTGCACAGGTTCAGCCTTTGTTCAGCAGCAACAGTTTGAAAGTACTGCCCTCTGATTTAGGTACTCTGATCCATTCACCAAATAGCCCCTCTCCACCTCCAAGTCACAAAAGCAATGTGCTGGCCATGGAGGAGCTAGTGGAAAAAGTGACAGGAAAAAGTTCGGTAAAGAATGAAAAAGAGGAAAAACCTGTAGAGAGTAAGAACAGGTCCGAAAAGTCCCCACTGCCAAATCCTAAGGACAAGCGAGCCTCACCCAATCCGGAAAATCTCTCAAAGCTGGTAAAAAGTACAGCAGCAGAGGACCAGAGTGAGTTAAGAGGCAAAGAGGGAGAGCAGACAGAGAGTAAGGTAGAGACACAGATTAAGAGTGAAGTTGATTCACCACAAAAGCCTGTAAGCAATGGCTGCAATAACCTGAGTATCATCACTGATCACTCGCCTGAACAACCACTTGTCAACCCTCTTAGTGCTTTGCAATCTATCATGAACAACCACTTGGGGAAAGCTGCAAAAGTGGCGACCCCTTTCATAGACCCCTTTGCAATGCTTTATAAGATCAACAGCAACTCAGCTCAGATTAAGTCGGCAGAGCCTGTAAGTCAGTACCACGATGACGACGATGATCAGCCAATGGACTTGACTAAATCCAAAAACACAAATGGAAGTACAGCTAAGAGTACTTCTGCCACACCAAACAACAACAACAGCAAACCAGTTTTCAGAGCATTCTCTCAGTCTTCATCTCCACCTCTGCGAGAGAATGCTTTGATGGATATTTCAGACATGGTGAAAAACCTAACTGGCCGTTTGACACCAAAGTCTACAACCCCATCTTCAATCTCTGAGAAATCAGACATTGATAGCTGTACTTTTGAGGACGGCTTGGAGGAGCTATCTCCTATTCAAAGACGGAAAGGTAGACAGTCAAACTGGAATCCTCAGCACCTCCTGATTCTCCAGGCCCAGTTTGCTTCCAGTCTTAGGGAGACTCCTGAGGGAAAGTTTGTAATTAATGACTTGGGACCCCAGGAGCGGGTCCACATCTGTAAATTCACTGGTCTCTCCATGACTACTATCTCTCATTGGCTGGCCAATGTAAAATACCAGTTAAAGCGGACAGGGAGCACAAAGTTCCTAAAAAATATTGACTCTGGCCAGCCTCTGTTTTTGTGCAGTGACTGTGCATCCCAGTTCAGGACTCCCTCCTCCTACATTCACCATTTGGAGTCCCATCTTGGGTTTACCCTGAAGGACCTGTCAAAGCTATCCATAGACTTAATAGAGCAGCAAGCAGTCAGCCGAATGGAGGACAAGACCTTCAGTTCCTCTGGACTCACAGAAGAAGATACAGGCTCCATGTATCAGTGCAAACTGTGCAATCGGACATTTGTGAGCAAACATGCAATTAAATTGCACCTCTGCAAAACACATGGAAAGTCACCAGAGGACCATCTCATCTTTGTGAAAGAGTTGGAAAAGTTTGACAAACAATGAAGTGGGTAAAAGCTGACAGCATGACAGATTACTGTTGCACTATAACTCTAAGCTACAATCTGTCATTACAGATAGTGCCACAACTGTATTGTGCATTGCTGCATCGTATATAGTAATGAAAACATGGTAGCTTTAATACCACATTAATTATTCAATTATTCATTAATGGCAGGAGCGTGCAATGCAGAGGCTCAAAGCTGTGTTGTAAAGTTGAACTTCTGGTGACACAAACGTACCAAAATGGTGCAGCAGCCATGGCACTATATAGTCACTGACTGATTGTTGCTTTCGTAATGCACTGCATCTTATCTGAGCCTTTGGTTGTTTTAAAACTGGACCATGCTCTTATTTTATCACTGTTTTTAAGATGAATATATTTCAACACAACTTGCATATTATTTATGAGACAGTTTGTGCATGTTTTTTTAATGTAAAGCAGTGAGCATAGTATGTCTAATGAAATTTAAACCAAGATGACAAAACTAATATCCCTGGTTAGCAAAGTTTGGATACAGACATTTATATGAAGGTATATGGTTATTGATTTAACTATGTGGAAAAAGGTGTTCTAAAATGTTTAGATGATTTCAGCACTTTAAGAAAGTGTAAATTGATGAAGACATGTATGGGTAAAAATTACAGCACATCACCATTTTGAGTTTTGATTTCCTTGGTCAACATGGCAATTTAAGGACTAACCACATCATTTTGAATTTGCCATTAAATTACAAAAATTCTTACAAAGTATCAAGAATCTTTGTTTCTCTAGTAAAATATAATTTCCTGGTTGTTTCAACATGTACAGTATTTGCATTAGTAGGCTACCAGTTTTATTATTGTGAAGCTACAGTTGTAAAATTAATGAAGTTAAAAACTTATTGTATGAATAATCAGCAAGTATGTATACATGTATGTCAGCATATCTTGCTCTTTACAGTTCAACATTATTTGTACTGTGTGCATTTTTATAATGTTATTTTCTAGACAAATATGGGGGAGATGTAAATACCTGCAGAATATTGTTGGACCACAATGCCCTTTTTCAGTGAAAAGTAGGTCCTTCAATGTGGTTTACATAAAATGACAGAATTTTACTGGCATCTGCTCTGATGCATGGTATTGTATATAACATTGAAAAAAAAAAATCTCACTCAATGATAGGTTTCCAGGTTTTGTCATCGACCCAGTTATTCAAAATGGCATTCTTTTTCCTCAGTTGTAAAATAAACTCCATGTCCTGGATTAACTGTAGTGTTGTTTGAGTGGTTTTGAGATAAAGTCCAGACTGCACTTGAAATATGATATCATACTGTAAACCTGCGCCAGTATTTTCACATAGGTTTTTGCTCTGCTATTTTTTTTATGTTCATTTTGAGGTTTCACAAAACATTTTAAACACAGTCAAAGTCACACACAGAAAAGGTCCCAGTCCCAGTTTAAGTGGTCACCACACTGCAGGTAGAGCGCTCCCTTGTCCTGAAATGTCCATCCAGTCATCTGCTGTCAGGACCATAAACATCATCCAGTTTGACAGCCTGGTTTTTGACAGCACTCTGACAGGCAACATGGCACTCCAGCTGAAGGCCCACAAACAGCTGCCTTGACTTCTGCTGAATTTGTGTAATATAAATGAACTCCTTCTCATCCTCCCAGGGGCGCTGGAGGCCTCAAAGGGGCCCCGTTTGAACAACTCACAGAGCTCTGGGGAGAGACACTCTCTCCCTTTCCAGACAGATATATTCAGGCAGGATTCTTGTGCACCAACAGAGCCATCGTCTTGGCTGGCAATGCTGGGACAAACACTGTGGCAGCCACATCAAATCCTCTAAATTTTGCTACTGAAAAGGAACTTGCTGTAGCAAACTCTGGACTATTTCCAGGTCCCACTGAGGGAGCAGCAGCTTTCCCACTGTGAGCCACAGCTCTTATAACTCTGAGCAACTGCCATAAGAACCAGAGCCTGTATGAAAGGCTGTCCCCTGCAACAGGTTTCATGGATCCTCCATTGTCAATCACCCTGCAGGGTCGAGATCTCTGACCGCGATGTGGCTACACGGTAACTGTCCTCAGGTGCCAGACAGAGCTTGAGTCCCCTGGGTGAGGATGACAGCAGTTTTATCCAGAATGGACTCGCTCATTGCTTTGTTAATGATAGGAGGAGGCTGAATGGGGAAAGCAGGCTGCAGGTTTTGTGTCCACTGCTGTGCTATTGAGTCAGAGCTGTGGAGGGAGGGTGGTGAGCCAGCTCCGACCTCAAAAGAATGGAATGAAAGTCTCTCGGGTGACAAATACAATTAACATTACCTAACTAGCAAAGGCCTTATATGTACATGCATATTGACATTTTCAACCCAAGATACAGAAATTGTTTGTCTGAATTATAGTTTCTCTGTTGGTCAGAAGTGTTGTGTTTACATCATCAGTACTGCCTTTGCCTTAAGCTGAGGGCTCAGAAAATGTCAAAAGTGAAGCAGCAGTGGCTGACATCATAGCATTGGGCCAATCTTTAAATCACTGATCCTACATTTCCCATAATGCAACTAAACAGAAGCTTTATATAGACTCTTCCTCCTCCTAAATACCTTCATCTCTCATAGCCAGCACCTCAATTTTATAAGTTTTAAGAGTTTATGTTAAAAACCTTGCATCAAATTCAGACCTAAAACCTCCCATGACATCACTATGATGTCAGTGTTTGACTTGAGGGCCACAGAGACATCATACAAATGTTTTCACAAGAAGAACCTCTTCAGTTGACGTCTTTATGTTAATTCGACTCAGTAATCTATCATGAGACTCCTGTGAAGTTCATACAGCAGGCAGGGCTCGTTGTATTAATGAATAGGCTATTTTATACTGGTGTGTCATTTTACACTGTGGTGTAACTGTCCATCTGGCAGGTAGGAAGATGATCAAGATATTATATAACATATCCACCTGAATGAAAACTCAACACGTATTTTCTAAAGCAACGCTGATAACCTGTGAGTACGACTTTGAGCATCTTTTGCATATCCCTTTGCTACGTGGCACCTTGCTAGTGCAACACATCTGAATATTTTGTTAAATAAATGTGAGGTTTTTCAATTCAGAGCACATGACGAGCACCAAATCAGTGAATGTGTTTGAGCAATTTCAAATGGAGTCATAATCCCTTTTAGAAAAAAAAACAGTGAATACAACATTGTCATAAAAAATCGGGATTTGACTTTATGGTTTAACGTGGAGCTAAGCTTTATGGTTCAGCTAGTGAGACACCTGATAAAAGAGGCCGTGGCATGTCTCCACTGAAGGTATTTAAGTCGACATGCACCCACCCCACGCAGTTCTTGAACACTAGCCTGAGGCATTTTTCCCAAGAAACAATAGAGTTCCAGTGCCTTGCAGCTTCCTCTGTGTGGCGGGGAAACATAAGAAGCACTTGTGAGAAATACAGAGAGCAGTCACATACAATAAAAGTCACATATAAAGCGTGACAACGTGCAGGAGCGTACCACATAGAAAGTTAACTAATGTATGAAGCCAGAAAGACTCATTCAGTAGAAACAATGCATCACACTTTTCCAGTTTTTTTCTGTGCATGTAACATGTACAGGTCATTAATGGAGTTGGTGTGGTGTTTGCATTTTGCAGTAAAACCAGTTAGTGAAGTAAAATATCGTGATCCAGATTTTAAATCACTTAAATATCCACAAAATAGTTTTGATCATGTGTCATCGTGTCTTCTATTCAATAAAGTCAGCCAGCTACTGTACATGTTCAGTATATGTTCTTTAGCTTGTCCCCAGATGAATTAAACTCAGCACTAGGTTTATCCCAAGCCTCTTTCTGCTTCTCTGCCTCTAATCGATGCTGCTTCAGTAGACCTACTGCTGTGAGGTGTTCACAACATTCAACCAATACATTCATTAAGAAGTTGTAAACATGCAGCACCGACGTGTCGCTGTTTTCATACATGATCTTTACAGCGAACCATCTTTGTCCTGTCACCGCAGATACAAAAGCTCCACATATGACTTTGTCAGGCAGTCAATGTTCTGTTTGTTCTCTCATGACTCTTGTTTGCTTTAAAGCAAACACATAATAAATTGGCTCCGTGTCATCACCATTACCAGGCGAACAGAGGCTCACAAGACAGCAGCACGAATCTGCTGTTAAACAAAAGGGTGTTTATGACAAGAGGCATCGTGATGCAGCCTGTTATCCATTTATAATAATCAGAATGGAAGGCTTGGAGTCGCAGTGAGCTGTTCTGCTACTGAGTAGTAACATCTGTACATCCATGAAGTACTACGTGTCAGCGAGATGCACGCGACGAAGAGGGCAGCGTTTGAATCCTTGTGACATGCGTATCATGAGTACTCATGCCGACAGCAAGGACTCGCTGAATTAACCTCATCCTCTCTTGCCCACACCCCACCCCCACCCCCCATTTTTTTCTGGGCAACCCCCTGTTGATCACAGCTCTGTATGACAAGACCTCATTTTCAAAAAAACACGTGCACACCTGGTGGAGGAAGAATATGTAGAGAAATCCCTCTCCACCACAGTGCTGAGCTGGAGTGTGCTGTTGCTTTAATGTAAGTTTTCTGGAGAGTTGGTTCATTTTACAGTGAACACGAGCGTGACATTGCCTTTAGAAGTTAGGGAGGGTGAAAGAAACAAAAAATAATAATAATAGTGACGCTGAAAATAGTGCACGGCCTCTGATAAGTACCTGTCAGTCTTGAACAGGTTGACAACATACTCTGATTTTCTGTTCATCACAGCTTCTCAGGACCCAACATGACCTCTTCATGTTGCTTCTCTGACCCAAAGACTTTTTATTTGTTATGATATAAAACAAAGAAACTGAGCCAACCTTCAGGTTTTCAGAGAGTTTGACATGTTTTTCTGATTGGAAATAGTGTTATTAGTCTTGTATGATTATTACTGGTGTAGGTTGTTCTATCAAAATAATCTCAGTAATAAATAAACTCAGTATTTTACATTATTTTCTTATTAACATGAATGATCACTTCATCCCAGATGATGTCTCCACCACGATGTTTTAAGGCGTAGATCAGAGCTGACACCACAAGTTTCTCCCATAAATAAATCTACCTGAGGTGGCACATTCATTCATTCTGCTGCAGCCACTCTGACAGCAAAACAATATGGCACCTTAAATTTTTTTGTAAAAACATTGAGCCTCAACGCCAGATGTGAAGAGAAGCTGAAGGTTTGAAATCACCCGAGACACCTCATCATGGACAGAGAGTTCAATCCGATCGCTTGTTGACACGTCTGTCCCTGCTGAGATCTGCAGGCAGTCAGAACCGTCTTGTAAAGTGTTGTGTACCTGTCAGGAATGAGCCTTGTTTTGGAAGATACAGACAACATAATTCATCAGGCAGAAGGAGAGGCTCTTGAAGAATGGAGAAGTGACAAAGTCGATTCTTTTGAGAATAATGACGGCTGCCAGCGTGCTGAATGGATGGAGTGTCTTTAAGGATCTATCAAAGTGTCTTTCCATGGCTGGAAAGCCCACAGGTGTGATGTGCCACACTGTCACAAGTATCTTAAACACTCAGATATTTATATAGAAATGTCTCATTTTTAGTGCATTCTGTAATTTGGCCGCCTTATACAAGTTAATTCATTTATTTATTTGAAAAAGTGGAGTGCACATAGAAAGAGAGGAGCGTAGACAGGACACACCTAGTATTTCTTTAGTGCAGATCCTCTGCATTAAAGAGGAACTATGCAGCATTTTTACTTTAATTAAACAGCTTCAGAGTGATTGTGATGATTAAATAAATGACTTGTAACTTGTTACAGGGAGAATGGAGGCTCTCTGCTGTCCACCTAGCGTCTCTTGGCTGACAACCAACCTTGCAAGATCAGTACCTCTGCGCCGGTGTCCAGCTCTCGTCTCGGCGGCACCACGACACAAACGCACCTGTAACCCATAATCTCTTGTTTATGAGAGGTAAGACTACACAAATATACACATCTTAGCATTGTATATGATAAATAAGGTTATCCACCGCTCCTCTGATTGCTTTCTCGCCGGCTTCATTGAAAACAAAAGCACTTGGCTGGGAGAAGGGTTAGCAAAACAGCGGAAAAGCGACCGGACTTGCAGAGTTCCTCTTTAACTCACTCAATATTTTCCAGTTTTCTATTTTCAGGAATTTTCCGTGACAAGAAAATGGGTTTGATTCCGTCTTCCTCACAGAATCAGATATCTTTTCACATAGAAAGGCATTTACTTTATGTATTTGACATTCAGATTCTGGATCAGAGTGAATGGGAAATTTGTCAAAACTGGACAAAAAAAAGCTTTTCAAAGGAAAATCTCAGGGCGGAGAGAGAGTGTGTATGTATGTCTTTAATAACGTACTCCACGTGTTCCTGTTGGAGTGTAGGTATGTGCTATTTAGGAGCTAAGAAAAGGTAAATAGGTTACAGTCGTGGAGCTGTGGCAAATTCCTCATTATTTTGAACTATTCCTGGTTTTGGTTGCCAGGTTTGAATGTCAAATGTCGTATTTATTTTATCTTGAGCTGAGCGAGAAACCGCTGTCATGTGGTCGGGTTTAGACCCTTGGACAGTGTGACGAGTCTCATTCACATTCTGTCCAAACCTGACATCATTTGCATGAGAATAAGCCCAAACTCTGCAAACGTGACACGTCCCAGACAAGGGATCACAACTTGGCTGTCATATTAGGCCGGTAAATTCAGGTGACACGGATCCTGTGTCCTCATCTGGGCCAACCTGACACTGGTTCATGTTCCCTGCTGTCTTTTTCTGAGGGGCTTTGTGTGAGGGTGGGGGTGGGGGGGTTTGCTTTTAATCAGCATGACGAACCCTGCCACCCCCTGTGCACACACATACACACACGCACACACTCTCTCTCACACTCGCACATATTATGTGAGAGTGGGCATATGCTGAGGGGCAGTGGGCTGGCCGTTGTGCCATCATTAGTCCAAGCCTACACGGCGAGCTCCTGACACATGTCGAAGGAGCTTCATTCGACCTACAGAAGGTGCATTCGCATTATGCAAAGGTAGCAGTGTCTTTATGTGCAGCTCTACTGTCAGAGGCTTGAAGGAAGAACTGAGGAAGAAAGTGCTGGGGCCTGGGGGAAGAGAGGGAGAGAGAGAGAGGAGGAGGAGCAGAGGAGGAAAGAGAAGCTTCAAATCAATAAGAGAAGTGGAGGAATCTGTTTTCAGTGATGATTATGTGCTGAAAATGTCTTTTTCTCCGGAATAAATGAAAAATTAAATGAGATTGGTTTAATGCAAAGAGATTCAACGAAGTTATAAAATAAAACGGTTGCTGATCTAAAGGTATTACAGTTTATCTAAAGGAAATATCCAAATGAAGTGACAACCGCAGGTGCACTCTATCAGGGTAAAAACCCTGAGAGGCAAAGTGGCATTTTTTTTATATCAAGACAGAAGTGTTTTGCTTTTTCACCTGTGCCCTGTGGCATTTTGATGACTCACTCTGAATTGGACAGTGTTCAAGTCAGAGGCACAGTGAGACATGTGTCATTAATGATCAAGTGCTGCAGCTCTGCAGTGTTGGAGTCACAGGCTATATGGCACCTGCCTGCACAGACCACTAAAGAGGACACAGTGTTGTGTTTGTGTGGTATTTTATATGTGGCACACGCACAAAGGAATCACTTTCACCTGCTTCCAGACAGGGTTTCTCTTTGTGTATCTATCAGTTCCTACATGTGTGACTATGATGTGAATATTTATCATTCCTGATATCAGTTAATCTATCATGTGTATCAATTTTCAGTTTTGGGCCGTCAAAAAAATTGCAGTACAAGACGTTCACTTCTCATGGCCTGCAGCGTCTTGTGCACCCAACTCACCAATCCACATCATAAGAAAAGTGTTTTTACTCAAGCTCAATCAGATTTTGTAGTTTAAAAATGTCACCACACAGTATGCGAGTTCTGTCTAAAAACTCCACTCTGCTGTAACATATGGGCCCAGTTTACTTTTACTTTGGTCGTTTTTCTAACAATCTGTTTACATTGTACAAATGAAGATTTTTTTTCTCACAAAGAAGAACATTGCTTATTGAAATGTCAGCCCACCAAACAGCATAAATACAGTACGTGCTCAGAGCTCAGAGAATGACGCTGCATTTCTGTGCAGCAGGCGGTGATAAAAGTCGCTTTAATTTTGCTGTGTTTTTAAAATTACTGGCTGACTTAAAGGTTAACTGTCATCCCATCTGATGCATATGCGCCGAGCTCACGGGCCGGAGCACTCTCGTCCGTGGAGACATGGAGGTAAAAGTTTGAGAGAGTCATGAAGCAAGGAAGTCGTAAATTATCACGTCATCCGTGTTCCTCTCCTCTGGCTTCGAACGGCCGCCCGCAGACTTGAGCGTCTTTAAGAGATGTGTTAATAGAAGAACCAACAATCCACTTAATGCCCAAAGTGAAGGGTAGAGTCATTTTTACAAGTCCAGAGATGAGATTCTGCTTTCATTGCCCACGTCACTATAATGATTTAGTACCGAGCCCTGCCAGTCCTTTGTCACTTGGGCATTGCAATCTTTCTCTGTCAGTTGCCAGGGGGGAGGACTGAGATTCAGTTTTTCCAATAACGCTAAATGCATGGCCAACAGCACATGGTCCAATAGCTCATGAATATGAATATACATATAAATAGACAAGTTGAGGAGGCGGATGGATGTTGGCCTGTCACTTTCGCCTTGCCTAACATCTCCACTGAGGGTAAGTCGTGTCCTGGATCTGCAGCACAACCAACTTCCCTCAAAGTCAAACCAGGCTTCCCTCAGACTTTCACTCTCCACGTTAAGCAGCTGCATGCGTTGCTGTTTTCCTTTTTTTGCTGTCACCAGCACATGTTTAGTTACTCTTTAATTAACATCTATCTAACAATCAGTCAGACTGGAGTGACGGCGGAGCGACAGCAGGGCGGTGAAGGAGTGGCGGCACAGTGGCAAGTGTGAACTTTGTACTAAACTGTAACTTAATATTATGAGTTAGTCAGACGAGCCAAACACACCCAAACAGCTGTTTCACACACGCACACACACACGCAAGTCCACCTGCATCCGGGGTACATTTAATGTGTAAATCTCACAGTGTTTCATCCTGTGACATGATGGATAGAAAGTACTGTTGCTGTGTTTGTTGTTTCACGTCACCGTGGGATTTTATTGTATTAAAACAAGACAGCCATCTTTCCCTCACCTCATGTCCTGTGCTGGGAGAGAAGATGGAGATGAGTAAAGATAAAGGTTTAATATGCTGCAGTCACTGTGGACAGTTATTATATTATTAAGATCAGATATTTGTAAGGGTTAGGTTAATATACTGTACATTTCACTGATGGTGCTAAAGCTAAAGTGCTGCCTTGTTCAAATTATCTGACGACTTCTTTTTTATCTTGTTGCCTTGGATTTTTAAACAGAAAGTGCTGAGGAGAGTACAATATTATTCCTACATAGATGTGTTGTCTTTTTGTTATGAAGCAGTTGTTGGTTACTGTTGATGATGGTGATTTCATGGTTTCATTTTCCTGCTAACCCAGATACGCTGGTTGTGTTGCTGATCTAGCACTAGTTAGCTGTTTCATTACTCTTAGGCATTGTCTTTCATTCATTCATTTCTATCCTCTTCATGGCTAATGAGACTTAATGTTATCATTTCAGCATCATACTGACTGGCATGAGGGACAGTTGCATGAGGGACTGCATGTAACCTGTGGAAAATGCAGCAGTATGCCATCTGATGAATGAAAAGAAAAGTCACGTGAAAGTCTTATAAAAGGTATTGCAGACATCTTTGTTCATCCGACCATCAAAACTGTATTTGCACCTCTTCAAACAACTTCCTTTCAGTGTAAGACTGACATTCAAAATGTATTCTTTTCAAAAAACTATGAATTCATGTCACTCCGTGTTTGGTGAGGAGCTCTTTGGGAAAGAAAATGTGAGCATTGATTCTTTGTCCAACAAATATCTTGGAGGTGAGGCCAGAAGTTGAAGAATTCAGAACATTAAATGAATGCCTCACTGATCGAAGAAATATATCTATGTAAAAAAATCACCTGTTAGCTCTGTTAAAATTCTTCACTGAATTGGAGCCAAGCCAATCTTAAAAGCTCTCAGTCCTCATAATAAAAGGGGAACTTTATTCTGAAATGCATCTGTTGGTGCGCCATTCGAAGCATATGGTTTGAGCATTTTTCCAGGGAAACTCCACGTATTGCTCTTGTCATACCTGTCCAGCACACAATGCAAGAAGCAGCTCGGCTTTGTTTGTCAAGGCACTCACCAAACTCAGCTCTCCAACTCCTGGTTTAACTCCCACACTGTCACTATCTGGCTCGCTTCTCCGCCACCGTGGGAGTATTAACGCGTGACACCTACAATGGCCTTAACACAACACGCCGAGATTGAGTTCCTCATCATGTTGCCTGTGCGCATCTCTTCTTACCTTCACTCTGAGTTAAGCCAACCCCACTGCTGGGAAAGAGATGTGACAAAAACCAGGGGGAAGGGAAGTGGAAAATAAGGCAAAGCCGGAGCCGAGCTGCCACTCAGCGACAGGCGTTTTGACAATCATAGGCTGTCATCACTTTCTGATCAGACCTGTCAGCAAGAAATGCGGCAACAAGACAGTGCTGCAGAAGGAACATCCACATGCCCCCCCCCTTACTACACACACACACACACACAGAAATTCAGAGTTGTGTTATTTATGTTCACTCACATCACACCAAGACGTGCAAACACATCAAACATGTCAGAAAGTGCTACGTACCGACCCTAAGAATAAAACAGGTTTGGATACACAGTATACAGTGAATTGGCTGCACTACCTGCGGGTGCTGCAGGGATATCCCAAAAAACAAAAAGGTGTCAGGCGGAGGCATTTCACACTGACAGCTGATGGAGCAAAAGTATTTAAGTAGGAATTAATGAAATAGATTCAATATTGAGCCTAATCTATCTGCAGCATCGAGTCCTATCAGTCTTTTAAGTGCAGTTTTTCCACTGTAGAAGCATTCGGTTGAGGGTTAGTCCAATTAAAACACTTGATTGTCTTGTTACAGTAGTTT